>CAMQGK010000522.1:1800000-2176899 GCA_947000775.1 Pterois miles | reverse complement strand
TGTAAAATTTTCCAGCATTTCACGAAATGACTTTTGCTCACCATAGAATCATTCTACATGCTATAATACGACCGTTTTCATGTTTTTTTTCCACATCAAAAAAATTTGACGTATTCATCGAAAAATTTCGACATACTATACTATAGTGTTTCTTTTGTAAAATTTTCCAACATTTCAGGAAATTACTTTTGCTCACCATAGAATCATTCTACATGCTATAATATGACCATTTTCATGTTTTTTTCAACTTAAAAAAAATTTGACGTTTTCATCGAAAAATTTCGACATACTATACTATGGCGTTTTTTTTTGTAAAATTTTCCAACATTTCACGAAATGACTTTTGCTCACCATAGAATCATTCTACATGCTATAATACGACTGTAAGGTTGGTCGAGCGTTGAAGTAAAAAAAACCTGAGAAAATCCAGATGAGCCGTCCAAGTGTTTATTTACAAAAAGTGAGAACCAAAAAAAAAATCCAGTGCAGAATTATTTACAGTGTAGCCTGGCACAGACAAACTGAGGTAAATAACTGAAAAATGAAATAACACGGAGGAAAAATTGGTAAATGCAAACATCAATCTTAAGTTTCGCTCTGGCCTCCTCAGCACTCAACTCACATCTCCCCTGTTGGGCCGTTCAGTCACAATGGTCATATCACAATGGTCATGTGGAGGTTTCAACAATACATAACCTCCTCTATTAACTGGTGATGCAAGAACCTACCACTTAATATACATTAAATTAAACAATACATTAAACACTGACTCTTCCAAACCAGCTCCATTCACATTAGCGGAGGTGGCGTGGCAGTGTGTGCGCCTGCCAGCGCGTGTTCCATTCATAAGGCACGGCTAAGCCGTGACAACGACCGTTTTCATGTTTTTTTTCAACATCAAAAAAATTTGACGTTTACATCGAAAAATTTCGACATACTATACTATGGCGTTTTTTTTGCAAAATTTTCCAACATATCACGAAATGACTTTTGCTCACCATAGATTCATTCTACATGCTATAATACGACCGTTTTCATGTTTTTTTTTCAACATCAAAAAAATTTGACGTTTACAACGAAAAATTTCGACATACTATACTATGGCGTTTTTTTTTTTTCAAAATTTTCCAACATTTCACAAAATAACTTTTGCTCACCATAGAATCATTCTACATGCTATAATACGACCGCTTTCATGGTTTTTTTAAACATCAAAAAAATTTGACGTTTTCATCGAAAAATTTCGACATACTATACTATGGCGTTTTTTTGTAAAATTTTCCAACATTTCACGAAATGACTTTTGCTCACCATAGAATCATTCTACATGCTATAATACGACCGTTTTCATGTTTTTTTTTCAACTTCAAAAAAATTTGACGTTTTCATCGAAAAATTTCGACATACTATACTATGGCGTTTTTTTTTTTGTAAAATTTTCCAACATTTCACCAAATGACTTTTGCTCACCATAGAATCATTCTACATGCTATAATACGACAGTTTTCATGGTTTTTTTCAACTTCAAAAAAATTTGACGTTTTCATCGAAGAATTTCGACATGCTATACTATGGCGTTTTTTTGTAAAATTTTCCAACATTTCACGAAATGACTTTTGCTCACCATAGAATCATTCTACATGCTATAATACGACCGTTTTCATGGTTTTTTTCAACTTCAAAAAAATTTGACGTTTTCATCGAAAAATTTCGACATACTATACTATGGCGTTTTTTTTTTATAAAATTTTCCAACATTTCACAAAATGACTTTTGCTCACCATAGAATCATTCTGCATGCTATAATACGACCGTTTTCATGGTTTTTTCAACTTCAAAAAAAATTTGACGTTTTCATCGAAAAATTTCGACATACTATACTATGGCGTTTTTTTCTGTAAAATTTTCCAACATTTCACAAAATGACTTTTGCTCACCATAGAATCATTCTACATGCTGTAATACAACCGTTTTCATTTTTTTTTTTTAACTTCAAAAAATTTGTCGTTTTCATCGAAAAATTTCGACATACTATACTATGGCGTTTTTTTTGTAAAATTTTCCAACATTTCACAAAATAACTTTTGCTCACCATAGAATCATTCTACATGCTATAATACGACCGCTTTCATGGTTTTTTTAAACATCAAAAAAATTTGACGTTTTCATCGAAAAATTTCGACATGCTATACTATGGCGTTTTTTTGTAAAATTTTCCAACATTTCACGAAATGACTTTTGCTCACCATAGAATCATTCTACATGCTATAATACGACTGTAAGGTTGGTCGAGCGTTGAAGTAAAAAAAACCTGAGAAAATCCAGATGAGCCGTCCAAGTGTTTATTTACAAAAAGTGAGAACCAAAAAAAAAATCCAGTGCAGAATTATTTACAGTGTAGCCTGGCACAGACAAACTGAGGTAAATAACTGAAAAATGAAATAACACGGAGGAAAAATTGGTAAATGCAAACATCAATCTTAAGTTTCGCTCTAGGCTCCTCAGCACTCAACTCACATCTCCCCTGTTGGGCCGTTCAGTCTCTCTTTTTATCAACCTGGACACTACCAAGTTAATATTTACAATAATAAAGCTATTAATATGTAAATTTTATGTATGTACTTTCCCAAATACATTTAAAATGCTATTCTCCGTCATTGCACCAAAAACACCCCTCCAACTCTACCGGACTTGGTACGCTCCCCGTGAACACCCCTGTCTTAAGCCATTGGTACCCTCCCGTCCAGTTTCGGCTTTTCCGGGTTTACGCCAGAGCACAGCTACGGTAGAGATGGAGAGATGGTGAGACGGGTGACTAAATTATTTTACAAAGGTAATAAAACATATCACAATGGTCATGTGGAGGTTTCAACAATACATCACCTCCTCTATTAACTGGTGATGCAAGAACCTACCACTTAATATACATTAAATTAAACAATACATTAAACACTGACTCTTCCAAACCAGCTCCATTCACATTAGCGGAGGTGGCGTGGCAGTGTGTGCGCCTGCCAGCGCGTGTTCCATTCATAAGGCAAGGGTAAGCCGTGACAACGACCGTTTTCATGTTTTTTTTTTTCAACATCAAAAAAATTTGACGTCTTTATCGAAAAATTTCAACATACTATACTATGGCGTTTTTTGTAAAATTTTCCAACATTTCACAAAATGACTTTTGCTCACCATAGAATCATTCTACATGCTATAATACGACTGTTTTCATGGTTTTTTTCAACTTCAAAAAAATTTGACGTTTTCATCGAAAACTTTCGACATGCTATACTATGGCGTTTTTTTTGTAAAATTTTCCAACATTTCACAAAATGACTTTTGCTCACCATAGAATCATTCTACATGCTATAATACGACCGTTTTCATGGTTTTTTTCAACTTCAAAAAAATTTGACATTTTCATCGAAAAATTTCGACATACTATACTATGGCGTTTTTTTGTAAAATTTTCCAACATTTCACGAAATGACTTTTGCTCACCATAGAATCATTCTACATGCTATAATACGACTGTAAGGTTGGTCGAGCGTTGAAGTAAAAAAAACCTGAGAAAATCCAGATGAGCCGTCCAAGTGTTTATTTACAAAAAGTGAGAACCAAAAAAAAAAATCCAGTGCAGAATTATTTACAGTGTAGCCTGGCACAGACAAACTGAGGTAAATAACTGAAAAATGAAATAACACGGAGGAAAAATTGGTAAATGCAAACATCAATCTTAGTTTCGCTCTAGCCTCCTCAGCACTCAACTCACATCTCCCCTGTTGGGCCGTTCAGTCTCTCTTTTTATCAACCTGGACACTACCAAGTTAATATTTACAATAATAAAGCTATTAATATGTAAATTTTATGTATGTACTTTCCCAAATACATTTAAAATGCTATTCTCCGTCATTGCACCAAAAACACCCCTCCAACTCTACCGGACTTGGTACGCTCCCCGTGAACACCCCTGTCTTAAGCCATTGGTACCCTCCCGTCCAGTTTCGGCTTTTCCGGGTTTACGCCAGAGCACAGCTACGGTAGAGATGGAGAGATGGTGAGACGGGTGACTACATTATTTTACAAAGGTAATACAACATATCACAATGGTCATGTGGAGGTTTCAACAGTACATCACCTCCTCTATTAACTGGTGATGCAAGAACCTACCACTTAATATACATTAAATTAAACAATACATTAAACACTGACTCTTCCAAACCAGCTCCATTCACATTAGCGGAGGTGGCGTGTTAGTGTGTGCGCCTGCCAGCGCGTGTTCCATTCATAAGGCAAGGCTAAGCCGTGACAACGACCTTTTTCATGTTTTTTTTCAACATCAAAAAAATTTGACGTTTACATCGAAAAATTTGAACATACTATACTATGGCGTTTTTTTTTGTAAAATTTTCCAACATTTCACAAAATGACTTTTGCTCACCATAGAATCATTCTACATGCTGTAATACGACCGTTTTCATTTTTTTTTTTTAACTTCAAAAAAATTTGTCGTTTTCATCGAAAAATTTCGACATACTATACTATGGCGTTTTTTTTGTAAAATTTTCCAACATTTCACGAAATGACTTTTGCTCACCATAGAATCATTCTACATGCTATAATGCGACAGTTTTCATGGTTTTTTTCAACTTCAAAAAAATTTGACGTTTTCACCGAAAAATTTCGACATGCTATACTATGGCGTTTTTTTTGTAAAATTTTCCAACATTTCACAAAATGACTTTTGCTCACCATAGAATCATTCTACATGCTATAATACGACCGTTTTCATGGTTTTTTTCAACTTTAAAAAAATTTGACATTTTCATCGAAAAATTTCGACATATTATACTATGGCGTTTTTTTTGTAAAATTTTCCAACATTTCACAAAATGACTTTTGCTCACCATAGAATCATTCTACATGCTATAATACGACCGTTTTCATGTTTTTTTTCAACTTCAAAAAAATTTGACGTTTTCATCAAAAAATTTCGACATACTATACTATGGCGTTTTTTTTTTGTAAAATTTTCCAACATTTCACCAAATGACTTTTGCTCACCATAGAATCATTCTACATGCTATAATGCGACAGTTTTCATGGTTTTTTTCAACTTCAAAAAAATTTGACGTTTTCATCGAAGAATTTCGACATACTATACTATGGCGTTTTTTTTTTTTGTAAAATTTTCCAACATTTCACAAAATGACTTTTGCTCACCATAGAATCATTCTACATGCTATAATACGACCGTTTTCATGGTTTTTTTCAACTTCAAAAAAATTTGACGTTTTCATCGAAAAATTTCGACATACTATACTATGGCGTTTTTTTTGTAAAATTTTCCAACATTTCACAAAATGACTTTTGCTCACCATAGAATCATTCTACATGCTATAATACGACCGTTTTCATGGTTTTTTTCAACTTCAAAAAAATTTGACGTTTTCATCGAAAAATTTCGACATACTATACTATGGCGTTTTTTTTTTTGTAAAATTTTCCAACATTTCACAAAATGACTTTTGCTCACCATAGAATCATTCTACATGCTATAATACGACCGTTTTCATGGTTTTTTTAAACATCAAAAAAATTTGACGTTTTCATCGAAAAATTTCGACATACTATACTATGGCGTTTTTTTTTTTGTAAAGTTTTCCAACATTTCACAAAATGACTCTTGCTCACCATAGAATCATTCTACATGCTATAATACGACTGTTTTCATGGTTTTTTTCAACTTCAAAAAAATTTGACATTTTCATCGAAAAATTTCGACATACTATACTATGGCGTTTTTTTTTTGTAAAATTTTCCAACATTTCACAAAATGACTTTTGCTCACCATAGAATCATTCTACATGTTATAATACGACCGTTTTCATGGTTTTTTTAAACATCAAAAAAATTTGAGGTTTTCATCGAAAAATTTCGACATACTATACTATGGCGTTTTTTTGTAAAATTTTCCAACATTTCACGAAATGACTTTTGCTCACCATAGAATCATTCTACATGCTATAATACGACTGTAAGGTTGGTCGAGCGTTGAAGTAAAAAAAACCTGAGAAAATCCAGATGAGCCGTCCAAGTGTTTATTTACAAAAAGTGAGAACCAAAAAAAAAATCCAGTGCAGAATTATTTACAGTGTAGCCTGGCACAGACAAACTGAGGTAAATAACTGAAAAATGAAATAACACGGAGGAAAAATTGGTAAATGCAAACATCAATCTTAGTTTCGCTCTAGCCTCCTCAGCACTCAACTCACATCTCCCCTGTTGGGCCGTTCAGTCTCTCTTTTTATCAACCTGGACACTACCAAGTTAATATTTACAATAATAAAGCTATTAATATGTACATTTTATGTATGTACTTTCCCAAATACATTTAAAATGCTATTCTCCGTCATTGCACCAAAAACACCCCTCCAACTCTACCGGACTTGGTACGCTCCCCGTGAACACCTCTGTCTTAAGCCATTGGTACCCTCCCGTCCAGTTTCGGCTTTTCCGGGTTTACGCCAGAGCACAGCTACGGTAGAGATGGAGAGATGGTGAGACGGGTGACTACATTATTTTACAAAGGTAATACAACATATCACAATGGTCATGTGGAGGTTTCAACAGTACATCACCTCCTCTATTAACTGGTGATGCAAGAACCTACCACTTAATATACATTAAATTAAACAATACATTAAACACTGACTCTTCCAAACCAGCTCCATTCACATTAGCGGAGGTGGCGTGGCAGTGTGTGCGCCTGCCAGCGCGTGTTCCATTCATAAGGCACGGCTAAGCCGTGACAACGACCGTTTTCATGTTTTTTTCAACATCAAAAAAATTTGACGTTTTCATCGAAAAATTTGAACATACTATACTATGGCGTTTTTTTTTTTTTTGTAAAATTTTCCAACATTTCACAAAATGACTTTTGCTCACCATAGAATCATTCTACATGCTGTAATACGACCGTTTTCATTTTTTTTTTTTTAACTTCAAAAAAATTTGTCGTTTTCATCGAAAAATTTCGACATACTATACTATGGCGTTTTTTTTGTAAAATTTTCCAACATTTCACGAAATGACTTTTGCTCACCATAGAATCATTCTACATGCTATAATGCGACAGTTTTCATGGTTTTTTTCAACTTCAAAAAAATTTGACGTTTTCATCGAAAAATTTCGACATGCTATACTATGGCGTTTTTTTTGTAAAATTTTCCAACATTTCACAAAATGACTTTTGCTCACCATAGAATCATTCTACATGCTATAATACGACCGTTTTCATGGTTTTTTTCAACTTTAAAAAAATTTGACATTTTCATCGAAAAATTTGACATTTTCATCGAAAAATTTCGACATATTATACTATGGCGTTTTTTTTGTAAAATTTTCCAACATTTCACAAAATGACTTTTGCTCACCATAGAATCATTCTACATGCTATAATACGACCGTTTTCATGTTTTTTTCAACTTCAAAAAAATTTGACGTTTTCATCGAAAAATTTCGACATACTATACTATGGCGTTTTTTTTTGTAAAATTTTCCAACATTTCACCAAATGACTTTTGCTCACCATAGAATCATTCTACATGCTATAATGCGACAGTTTTCATGGTTTTTTTCAACTTCAAAAAAATTTGACGTTTTCATCGAAGAATTTCGACATACTATACTATGGCGTTTTTTTTTTGTAAAATTTTCCAACATTTCACAAAATGACTTTTGCTCACCATAGAATCATTCTACATGCTATAATACGACCGTTTTCATGGTTTTTTTCAACTTCAAAAAAATTTGACGTTTTCATCGAAAAATTTCGACATACTATACTATGGCGTTTTTTTTGTAAAATTTTCCAACATTTCACAAAATGACTTTTGCTCACCATAGAATCATTCTACATGCTATAATACGACCGTTTTCATGGTTTTTTTCAACTTTAAAAAATTTGACATTTTCATCGAAAAATTTCGACATACTATATACTATGGCGTTTTTTTTTGTAAAATTTTCCAACATTTCACAAAATGACTTTTGCTCACCATAGAATCATTCTACATGCTATAATACGACCGTTTTCATGGTTTTTTTCAACTTCAAAAAAATTTGACGTTTTCATCGAAAAATTTCGACATACTATAATATGGCGGGTTTTTTTTTGTAAAATTTTCCAACATTTCACAAAATGACTTTTGCTCACCATAGAATCATTCTACATGCTATAATGCGACAGTTTTCATGGTTTTTTTCAACTTCAAAAAAATTTGACGTTTTCATCGAAGAATTTCGACATGCTATACTATGGCGTTTTTTTTGTAAAATTTTCCAACATTTCACAAAATGACTTTTGCTCACCATAGAATCATTCTACATGCTATAATACGACCGTTTTCATGGTTTTTTTCAACTTCAAAAAAATTTGACGTTTTCATCGAAAAATTTCGACATACTATACTATGGCGTTTTTTTTTTTTTATAAAATTTTCCAACATTTCACAAAATGACTTTTGCTCACCATAGAATCATTCTACATGCTATAATACGACCGTTTTCATGGTTTTTTTGAACTTCAAAAAAATTTGACGTTTTCATCGAAAAATTTCGACATACTATACTATGGCGTTTTTTTGTAAAATTTTCCAACATTTCACAAAATGACTTTTGCTCATCATAGAATCATTCTACATGCTATAATACGACTGTTTTCATGGTTTTTTTCAACTTCAAAAAAATTTGACGTTTTCATCGAAAAATTTCGACATACTATACTATGGCGTTTTTTTTTTGTAAAATTTTCCAACATTTCACAAAATAACTTTTGCTCACCATAGAATCATTCTACATGCTATAATACGACCGTTTTCATGGTTTTTTTAAACATCAAAAAAATTTGACGTTTTCATCGAAAAATTTCGACATACTATACTATGGCGTTTTTTTGTAAAATTTTCCAATATTTCACGAAATGACTTTTGCTCACCATAGAATCATTCTACATGCTATAATACGACCGTTTTCATGTTTTTTTTTCAACTTCAAAAAAATTTGACGTTTTCATCGAAAAATTTCGACATACTATACTATGGCGTTTTTTTTTTTTGTAAAATTTTCCAACATTTCACAAAATGACTTTTGCTCACCATAGAATCATTCTACATGCTATAATACGACCGTTTTCATGGTTTTTTTAAACATCAAAAAATTTGACATTTTCATCGAAAAATTTCGACATACTATACTATGGCGTTTTTTTTGTAAAATTTTCCAACATTTCACAAAATGACTTTTGCTCACCATAGAATCATTCTACATGTTATAATACGACCGTTTTCATGGTTTTTTTAAACATCAAAAAAATTTGAGGTTTTCATCGAAAAATTTCGACATACTATACTATGGCGTTTTTTTTGTTGTAAAATTTTCCAACATTTCACAAAATGACTTTTGCTCACCATAGAATCATTCTACATGCTATAATACAACCCTTTTCATGGTTTTTTTAAACATCAATAAAATTTGACGTTTTCATCGAAAAATTTCGACATACTATACTATGGCGTTTTTTTGTAAAATTTTCCAACATTTCACGAAATGACTTTTGCTCACCATAGAATCATTCTACATGCTATAATACGACTGTAAGGTTGGTCGAGCGTTGAAGTAAAAAAAAACCTGAGAAAATCCAGATGAGCCGTCCAAGTGTTTATTTACAAAAAGTGAGAACCAAAAAAAAAATCCAGTGCAGAATTATTTACAGTGTAGCCTGGCACAGACAAACTGAGGTAAATAACTGAAAAATGAAATAACACGGAGGAAAAATTGGTAAATGCAAACATCAATCTTAGTTTCGCTCTAGGCTCCTCAGCACTCAACTCACATCTCCCCTGTTGGGCCGTTCAGTCTCTCTTTTTATCAACCTGGACACTACCAAGTTAATATTTACAATAATAAAGCTATTAATATGTAAATTTTATGTATGTACTTTCCCAAATACATTTAAAATGCTATTCTCCGTCATTGCACCAAAAACACCCCTCCAACTCTACCGGACTTGGTACGCTCCCCGTGAACACCCCTGTCTTAAGCCATTGGTACCCTCCCGTCCAGTTTCGGCTTTTCCGGGTTTACGCCAGAGCACAGCTACGGTAGAGATGGAGAGATGGTGAGACGGGTGACTAAATTATTTTACAAAGGTAATACAACATATCACAATGGTCATGTGGAGGTTTCAACAGTACATCACCTCCTCTATTAACTGGTGATGCAAGAACCTACCACTTAATATACATTAAATTAAACAATACATTAAACACTGACTCTTCCAAACCAGCTCCATTCACATTAGCGGAGGTGGCGTGGCAGTGTGTGCGCCTGCCAGCGCGTGTTCCATTCATAAGGCACGGCTAAGCCGTGACAACGACCGTTTTCATGTTTTTTTTTCAACATCAAAAAAATTTGACGTCTTCATCGAAAAATTTCAACATACTATACTATGGCGTTTTTTTTTTTTGTAAAATTTTCCAACATTTCACAAAATGACTTTTGCTCACCATAGAATCATTCTACATGCTGTAATACGACCGTTTTCATTTTTTTTTTTAACTTCAAAAAAATTTGTCGTTTTCATCGAAAAATTTCGACATACTAGACGATGGCGTTTTTTTTGTAAAATTTTCCAACATTTCACAAAATGACTTTTACTCACCATAGAATCATTCTACATGCTATAATACGCCTGTTTTCATGGTTTTTTTCAACTTAAAAAAATTTGACATTTTCATCGAAAAATTTCGACATACTATACTATGGCGTTTTTTTTTTTGTAAAATTTTCCAACATTTCACAAAATGACTTTTGCTCACCATAGAATCATTCTACATGCTATAATACGACCGTTTTCATGGTTTTTTTCAACTTTAAAAAAATTTGACACTTTCATCGAAAAATTTCGACATACTATACTATGGCGTTTTTTTTTGTAAAATTTTCCAACATTTCACAAAATGACTTTTGCTCACCATAGAATCATTCTACATGCTATAATACGACCGTTTTCATGGTTTTTTTCAACTTTAAAAAATGTGACATTTTCATCGAAAAATTTCGACATACTATACTATGGCGTTTTTTTTTGTAAAATTTTCCAACATTTCACAAAATGACTTTTGCTCACCATAGAATCATTCTACATGCTATAATACGACCGTTTTCATGGTTTTTTTCAACTTCAAAAAAATTTGACGTTTTCATCGAAAAATTTCGACATACTATAATATGGCGGGTTTTTTTTTGTAAAATTTTCCAACATTTCACAAAATGACTTTTGCTCACCATAGAATCATTCTACATGCTATAATGCGACAGTTTTCATGGTTTTTTTCAACTTCAAAAAAATTTGACGTTTTCATCGAAGAATTTCGACATGCTATACTATGGCGTTTTTTTGTAAAATTTTCCAACATTTCACAAAATGACTTTTGCTCACCATAGAATCATTCTACATGTTATAATACGACCGTTTTCATGGTTTTTTTAAACATCAAAAAAATTTGAGGTTTTCATCGAAAAATTTCGACATACTATACTATGGCGTTTTTTTTTTTGTAAAATTTTCCAACATTTCACAAAATGACTTTTGCTCACCATAGAATCATTCTACATGCTATAATACGACCGTTTTCATGTTTTTTTTCAACTTCAAAAAAATTTGACGTTTTCATCGAAAAATTTCGACATACTATACTATGGCGTTTTTTTGTAAAATTTTCCAACATTTCACAAAATGACTTTTGCTCACCATAGAATCATTGTACATGCTATAATACGACTGTTTTCATGGTTTTTTTCAACTTCAAAAAAATTTGACGTTTTCATCGAAAAATTTCGACATACTATACTATGGCGTTTTTTTTTTGTAAAATTTTCCAACATTTCACAAAATAACTCTTGCTCACCATAGAATCATTCTACATGCTATAATACGACCGTTTTCATGGTTTTTTTAAACATCAAAAAAATTTGACGTTTTCATCGAAAAATTTCGACATACTATACTATGGCGTTTTTTTGTAAAATTTTCCAACATTTCACGAAATGACTTTTGCTCACCATAGAATCATTCTACATGCTATAATACGACCGTTTTCATGTTTTTTTTCAACTTCAAAAAAATTTGACGTTTTCATCGAAAAATTTCGACATACTATACTATGGCGTTTTTTTTTTGTGAAATTTTCCAACATTTCACCAAATGACTTTTGCTCACCATAGAATCATTCTACATGCTATAATACGACAGTTTTCATGGTTTTTTTCAACTTCAAAAAAATTAACGTTTTCATCGAAGAATTTCGACATGCTATACTATGGCGTTTTTTTGTAAAATTTTCCAACATTTCACGAAATGACTTTTGCTCACCATAGAATCATTCTACATGCTATAATACGACTGTAAGGTTGGTCGAGCGTTGAAGTAAAAAAAACCTGAGAAAATCCAGATGAGCCGTCCAAGTGTTTATTTACAAAAAGTGAGAACCAAAAAAAAAATCCAGTGCAGAATTATTTACAGTGTAGCCTGGCACAGACAAACTGAGGTAAATAACTGAAAAATGAAATAACACGGAGGAAAAATTGGTAAATGCAAACATCAATCTTAGTTTCGCTCTAGCCTCCTCAGCACTCAACTCACATCTCCCCTGTTGGGCCGTTCAGTCTCTCTTTTTATCAACCTGGACACTACCAAGTTAATATTTACAATAATAAAGCTATTAATATGTAAATTTTATGTATGTACTTTCCCAAATACATTTAAAATGCTATTCTCCGTCATTGCACCAAAAACACCCCTCCAACTCTACCGGACTTGGTACGCTCCCCGTGAACACCCCTGTCTTAAGCCATTGGTACCCTCCCGTCCAGTTTCGGCTTTTCCGGGTTTACGCCAGAGCACAGCTACGGTAGAGATGGAGAGATGGTGAGACGGGTGACTAAATTATTTTACAAAGGTAATACAACATATCACAATGGTCATGTGGAGGTTTCAACAGTACATCACCTCCTCTATTAACTGGTGATGCAAGAACCTACCACTTAATATACATTAAATTAAACAATACATTAAACACTGACTCTTCCAAACCAGCTCCATTCACATTAGCGGAGGTGGCGTGGCAGTGTGTGCGCCTGCCAGCGCGTGTTCCATTCATAAGGCACGGCTAAGCCGTGACAACGACCGTTTTCATGTTTTTTTTCAACATCAAAAAAATTTGACGTCTTCATCGAAAAATTTCAACATACTATACTATGGCGTTTTTTTTTTTTGTAAAATTTTCCAACATTTCATAAAATGACTTTTGCTCACCATAGAATCATTCTACATGCTATAATACGACCGTTTTCATGGTTTTTTTCAACTTTGAAAAAATTTGACATTTTCATCGAAAAATTTCGACATACTATACTATGGTGTTTTTTTTGTAAAATTTTCCAACATTTCACAAAATGACTTTTGCTCACCATAGAATCATTCTACATGCTGTAATACGACCGTTTTCATGGTTTTTTTCAACTTCAAAAAAATTTGACGTTTTCATCGAAAAATTTCGACATACTATACTATGGCGTTTTTTTTTTTTTTGTAAAATTTTCCAACATTTCACAAAATGACTTTTGCTCACCATAGAATCATTCTACATGCTATAATACGACCGTTTTCATGGTTTTTTTAAACATCAAAAAAATTTGACGTTTTCATCGAAAAATTTAGACATACTATACCATGGCGTTTTTTTGTAAAATTTTCAAACATTTCACGAAATGACTTTTGCTCACCATAGAATCATTCTACATGCTATAATGCGACAGTTTTCATGGTTTTTTTCAACTTCAAAAAAATTTGACGTTTTTATCGAAGAATTTCGACATGCTATACTATGGCGGTTTTTTTGTAAAATTTTCCAACATTTCACAAAATGACTTTTGCTCACCATAGAATCATTCTACATGTTATAATACGACCGTTTTCATGGTTTTTTTAAACATCAAAAAAATTTGACGTTTTCATCGAAAAATTTCGACATACTATACTATGGCGTTTTTTTTTGTAAAATTTTCCAACATTTCACAAAATGACTTTTGCTCACCATAGTATTATTCTACATGCTATAATACGACCGTTTTCATGGTTTTTTTCAACTTTAAAAAAATTTGACATTTTCATCGAAAAATTTCGACATACTATACTATGGCGTTTTTTTTTGTAAAATTTTCCAACATTTCACAAAATGACTTTTGCTCACCATAGAATCATTCTACATGCTATAATACGACTGTAAGGTTGGTCGAGCGTTGAAGTAAAAAAAAACCTGAGAAAATCCAGATGAGCCGTCCAAGTGTTTATTTACAAAAAGTGAGAACCAAAAAAAAAAATCCAGTGCAGAATTATTTACAGTGTAGCCTGGCACAGACAAACTGAGGTAAATAACTGAAAAATGAAATAACACGGAGGAAAAATTGGTAAATGCAAACATCAATCTTAGTTTCGCTCTAGCCTCCTCAGCACTCAACTCACATCTCCCCTGTTGGGCCGTTCAGTCTCTCTTTTTATCAACCTGGACACTACCAAGTTAATATTTACAATAATAAAGCTATTAATATGTAAATTTTATGTATGTACTTTCCCAAATACATTTAAAATGCTATTCTCCGTCATTGCACCAAAAACACCCCTCCAACTCTACCGGACTTGGTACGCTCCCCGTGAACACCCCTGTCTTAAGCCATTGGTACCCTCCCGTCCAGTTTCGGCTTTTCCGGGTTTACGCCAGAGCACAGCTACGGTAGAGATGGAGAGATGGTGAGACGGGTGACTAAATTATTTTACAAAGGTAATACAACATATCACAATGGTCATGTGGAGGTTTCAACAGTACATCACCTCCTCTATTAACTGGTGATGCAAGAACCTACCACTTAATATACATTAAATTAAACAATACATTAAACACTGACTCTTCCAAACCAGCTCCATTCACATTAGCGGAGGTGGCGTGGCAGTGTGTGCGCCTGCCAGCGCGTGTTCCATTCATAAGGCAAGGCTAAGCCGTGACAACGACCGTTTTCATGTTTTTTTTCAACATCAAAAAAATTTGACGTTTTCATCGAAAAATTTGAACATACTATACTATGGCGTTTTTTTTTTTGTAAAATTTTCCAACATTTCACAAAATGACTTTTGCTCACCATAGAATCATTCTACATGCTGTAATACGACCGTTTTCATTTTTTTTTTTTAACTTCAAAAAAATTTGTCGTTTTCATCGAAAAATTTCGACATACTATACTATGGCGTTTTTTTTGTAAAATTTTCCAACATTTCACGAAATGACTTTTGCTCACCATAGAATCATTCTACATGCTATAATGCGACAGTTTTCATGGTTTTTTTCAACTTCAAAAAAATTTGACGTTTTCATCGAAAAATTTCGACATGCTATACTATGGCGTTTTTTTTGTAAAATTTTCCAACATTTCACAAAATGACTTTTGCTCACCATAGAATCATTCTACATGCTATAATACGACCGTTTTCATGGTTTTTTTCAACTTTAAAAAAATTTGATATTTTCATCGAAAAATTTCGACATACTATACTATGGCGTTTTTTTTGTAAAATTTTCCAACATTTCACAAAATGACTTTTGCTCACCATAGAATCATTCTACATGCTGTAATACGACCGTTTTCATTTTTTTTTTTTTACTTCAAAAAAATTTGTCGTTTTCATCGAAAAATTTCGACATACTATACTATGGCGTTTTTTTTGTTGTAAAATTTTCCAACATTTCACGAAATGACTTTTGCTCACCATAGAATCATTCTACATGCTATAATACGACTGTAAGGTTGGTCGAGCGTTGAAGTAAAAAAAAACCTGAGAAAATCCAGATGAGCCGTCCAAGTGTTTATTTACAAAAAGTGAGAACCAAAAAAAAATCCAGTGCAGAATTATTTACAGTGTAGCCTGGCACAGACAAACTGAGGTAAATAACTGAAAAATGAAATAACACGGAGGAAAAATTGGTAAATGCAAACATCAATCTTAGTTTCGCTCTAGCCTCCTCAGCACTCAACTCACATCTCCCCTGTTGGGCCGTTCAGTCTCTCTTTTTATCAACCTGGACACTACCAAGTTAATATTTACAATAATAAAGCTATTAATATGTAAATTTTATGTATGTACTTTCCCAAATACATTTAAAATGCTATTCTCCGTCATTGCACCAAAAACACCCCTCCAACTCTACCGGACTTGGTACGCTCCCCGTGAACACCCCTGTCTTAAGCCATTGGTACCCTCCCGTCCAGTTTCGGCTTTTCCGGGTTTACGCCAGAGCACAGCTACGGTAGAGATGGAGAGATGGTGAGACGGGTGACTACATTATTTTACAAAGGTAATACAACATATCACAATGGTCATGTGGAGGTTTCAACAGTACATCACCTCCTCTATTAACTGGTGATGCAAGAACCTACCACTTAATATACATTAAATTAAACAATACATTAAACACTGACTCTTCCAAACCAGCTCCATTCACATTAGCGGAGGTGGCGTGTTAGTGTGTGCGCCTGCCAGCGCGTGTTCCATTCATAAGGCAAGGGTAAGCCGTGACAACGACCGTTTTCATGTTTTTTTTCAACATCAAAAAAATTTGACGTCTTCATCGAAAAATTTCAACATACTATACTATGGCGTTTTTTTTTTTGTAAAATTTTCCAACATTTCACAAAATTACTTTTGCTCACCATAGAATCATTCTACATGCTGTAATACGACCGTTTTCATTTTTTTTTTTAACTTCAAAAAAATTTGTCGTTTTCATCGAAAAATTTCGACATACTATACTATGGCGTTTTTTTTGTAAAATTTTCCAACATTTCACGAAATGACTTTTGCTCACCACAGAATCATTCTACATGCTATAATACGACTGTTTTCATGGTTTTTTTCAACTTCAAAAAAATTTGACGTTTTCATCGAAAAATTTCGACATACTATACTATGGCGTTTTTTTTTTGTAAAATTTTCCAACATTTCACAAAATGACTTTTACTCACCATAGAATCATTCTACATGTTATAATACGACCGTTTTCATGGTGTTTTTTAAACATCAAAAAAATTTGACGTTTTCATCGAAAAATTTCGACATACTATACTATGGCGTTTTTTTTTTTGTAAAATTTTCCAACATTTCACAAAATGACTTTTGCTCACCATAGTATTATTCTACATGCTATAATACGACCGTTTTCATGGTTTTTTTCAACTTCAAAAAAATTTGACGTTTTCATCGAAAAATTTCGACATACTATACTATGGCTTTTTTTTTTTTGTAAAGTTTTCCAACATTTCACAAAATGACTCTTGCTCACCATAGAATCATTCTACATGCTATAATACGCCTGTTTTCATGGTTTTTTTTCAACTTAAAAAAAATTTGACATTTTCATCGAAAAATTTCGACATACTATACTATGGCGTTTTTTTTTTGTAAAATTTTCCAACATTTCACAAAATGACTTTTGCTCACCATAGAATCATTCTACATGCTATAATACGACTGTAAGGTTGGTCGAGCGTTGAAGTAAAAAAAACCTGAGAAAATCCAGATGAGCCGTCCAAGTGTTTATTTACAAAAAGTGAGAACCAAAAAAAAATCCAGTGCAGAATTATTTACAGTGTAGCCTGGCACAGACAAACTGAGGTAAATAACTGAAAAATGAAATAACACGGAGGAAAAATTGGTAAATGCAAACATCAATCTTAGTTTCGCTCTAGCCTCCTCAGCACTCAACTCACATCTCCCCTGTTGGGCCGTTCAGTCTCTCTTTTTATCAACCTGGACACTACCAAGTTAATATTTACAATAATAAAGCTATTAATATGTAAATTTTATGTATGTACTTTCCCAAATACATTTAAAATGCTATTCTCCGTCATTGCACCAAAAACACCCCTCCAACTCTACCGGACTTGGTACGCTCCCCGTGAACACCCCTGTCTTAAGCCATTGGTACCCTCCCGTCCAGTTTCGGCTTTTCCGGGTTTACGCCAGAGCACAGCTACGGTAGAGATGGAGAGATGGTGAGACGGGTGACTAAATTATTTTACAAAGGTAATACAACATATCACAATGGTCATGTGGAGGTTTCAACAGTACATCACCTCCTCTATTAACTGGTGATGCAAGAACCTACCACTTAATATACATTAAATTAAACAATACATTAAACACTGACTCTTCCAAACCAGCTCCATTCACATTAGCGGAGGTGGCGTGGCAGTGTGTGCGCCTGCCAGCGCGTGTTCCATTCATAAGGCACGGCTAAGCCGTGACAACGACCGTTTTCATGTTTTTTTTCAACATCAAAAAAATTTGACGTCTTCATCGAAAAATTTCAACATACTATACTATGGCGTTTTTTTTTTTGTAAAATTTTCCAACATTTCACAAAATGACTTTTGCTCACCATAGAATCATTCTACATGCTGTAATACGACCGTTTTCATTTTTTTTTTTAACTTCAAAAAAATTTGTCGTTTTCATCGAAAAATTTCGACATACTATATACTATGGCGTTTTTTTGTAAAATTTTCCAACATTTCACAAAATGACTTTTGCTCACCATAGAATCATTCTACATGCTATAATACGACCGTTTTCATGGTTTTTTTCAACTTCAAAAAATTTTGACGTTTTCATCGAAAACTTTCGACATACTATACTATGGCGTTTTTTTTTTTTGTAAAATTTTCCAACATTTCATAAAATGACTTTTGCTCACCATAGAATCATTCTACATGCTATAATACGACCGTTTTCATGGTTTTTTTCAACTTTGAAAAAAATTTGACATTTTCATCGAAAAATTTCGACATACTATACTATGGTGTTTTTTTTGTAAAATTTTCCAACATTTCACAAAATGACTTTTGCTCACCATAGAATCATTCTACATGCTGTAATACGACCGTTTTCATGGTTTTTTTCAACTTCAAAAAAATTTGACGTTTTCATCGAAAAATTTCGACATACTATACTATGGCGTTTTTTTTTTTTTGTAAAATTTTCCAACATTTCACGAAATGACTTTTGCTCACCATAGAATCATTCTACATGCTATAATGCGACAGTTTTCATGGTTTTTTTCAACTTCAAAAAAATTTCACGTTTTCATCGAAAAATTTCGACATACTATACTATGGCGTTTTTTTTTTTGTAAAATTTTCCAACATTTCACAAAATGACTTTTGCTCACCATAGAATCATTCTACATGCTATAATACGACCGTTTTCATGGTTTTTTTCAACTTTAAAAAAATTTGACATTTTCATCGAAAAATTTCGACATACTATACTATGGCGTTTTTTTTGTAAAATTTTCCAACATTTCACAAAATGACTTTTGCTCACCATAGAATCATTCTACATGCTATAATACGACCGTTTTCATGGTTTTTTTCAACTTTAAAAAAATTTGACATTTTCATCGAAAAATTTCGACATACTATACTATGGCGTTTTTTTTTGTAAAATTTTCCAACATTTCACAAAATGACTTTTGCTCACCATAGAATCATTCTACATGCTATAATACGACCGTTTTCATGGTTTTTTTCAACTTTAAAAAAATTTGACATTTTCATCGAAAAATTTCGACATACTATACTATGGCGTTTTTTTTTTTTGTAAAATTTTCCAACATTTCACAAAATGACTTTTGCTCACCATAGAATCATTCTACATGCTATAATACGACCGTTTTCATGGTTTTTTTCAACTTCAAAAAAATTTGACGTTTTCATCGAAAAATTTCGACATACTATACTATGGCGTTTTTTTTTTGTAAAATTTTCCAACATTTCACAAAATGACTTTTGCTCACCATAGAATCATTCTACATGCTATAATGCGACAGTTTTCATGGTTTTTTTCAACTACAAAAAAATTTGACGTTTTCATCGAAGAATTTCGACATGCTATACTATGGCGTTTTTTTTGTAAAATTTTCCAACATTTCACAAAATGACTTTTGCTCACCATAGAATCATTCTACATGTTATAATACGACCGTTTTCATGGTTTTTTTAAACATCAAAAAAATTTGAGGTTTTCATCGAAAAATTTCGACATACTATACTATGGCGTTTTTTTTGTTGTAAAATTTTCCAACATTTCACAAAATGACTTTTGCTCACCATAGAATCATTCTACATGCTATAATACGACTGTAAGGTTGGTCGAGCGTTGAAGTAAAAAAAACCTGAGAAAATCCAGATGAGCTGTCCAAGTGTTTATTTACAAAAAGTGAGAACCAAAAAAAAATCCAGTGCAGAATTATTTACAGTGTAGCCTGGCACAGACAAACTGAGGTAAATAACTGAAAAATGAAATAACACGGAGGAAAAATTGGTAAATGCAAACATCAATCTTAGTTTCGCTCTAGCCTCCTCAGCACTCAACTCACATCTCCCCTGTTGGGCCGTTCAGTCTCTCTTTTTATCAACCTGGACACTACCAAGTTAATATTTACAATAATAAAGCTATTAATATGTAAATTTTATGTATGTACTTTCCCAAATACATTTAAAATGCTATTCTCCGTCATTGCACCAAAAACACCCCTCCAACTCTACCGGACTTGGTACGCTCCCCGTGAACACCCCTGTCTTAAGCCATTGGTACCCTCCCGTCCAGTTTCGGCTTTTCCGGGTTTACGCCAGAGCACAGCTACGGTAGAGATGGAGAGATGGTGAGACGGGTGACTAAATTATTTTACAAAGGTAATACAACATATCACAATGGTCATGTGGAGGTTTCAACAGTACATCACCTCCTCTATTAACTGGTGATGCAAGAACCTACCACTTAATATACATTAAATTAAACAATACATTAAACACTGACTCTTCCAAACCAGCTCCATTCACATTAGCGGAGGTGGCGTGGCAGTGTGTGCGCCTGCCAGCGCGTGTTCCATTCATAAGGCACGGCTAAGCCGTGACAACGACCGTTTTCATGTTTTTTTTCAACATCAAAAAAATTTGACGTTTTCATCGAAAAATTTCAACATACTATACTATGGCGTTTTTTTTTTTGTAAAATTTTCCAACATTTCACAAAATGACTTTTGCTCACCATAGAATCATTCTACATGCTGTAATACGACCGTTTTCATTTTTTTTTTTTAACTTCAAAAAAATTTGTCGTTTTCATCGAAAAATTTCGATATACTATACTATGGCGTTTTTTTTGTAAAATTTTCCAACATTTCACGAAATGACTTTTGCTCACCATAAAATCATTCTACATGCTATAATGCGACAGTTTTCATGGTTTTTTTCAACTTCAAAAAAATTTGACGTTTTCATCGAAAAATTTCGACATGCTATACTATGGCGTTTTTTTTGTAAAATTTTCCAACATTTCACAAAATGACTTTTGCTCACCATAGAATCATTCTACATGCTGTAATACGACCGTTTTCATTTTTTTTTTTTAACTTCAAAAAAATTTGTCGTTTTCATCGAAAAATTTCGATATACTATACTATGGCGTTTTTTTTGTAAAATTTTCCAACATTTCACGAAATGACTTTTGCTCACCATAGAATCATTCTACATGCTATAATGCGACAGTTTTCATGGTTTTTTTCAACTTCAAAAAAATTTGACGTTTTCATCGAAAAATTTCGACATGCTATACTATGGCGTTTTTTTTGTAAAATTTTCCAACATTTCACAAAATGACTTTTGCTCACCATAGAATCATTCTACATGCTATAATACGACCGTTTTCATGGTTTTTTTCAACTTTAAAAAAATTTGATATTTTCATCGAAAAATTTCGACATACTATACTATGGCGTTTTTTTTTTTGTAAAATTTTCCAACATTTCACAAAATGACTTTTGCTCACCATAGAATCATTCTACATGCTATAATACGACCGTTTTCATGGTTTTTTTAAACATCAAAAAAATTTGACGTTTTCATCGAAAAATTTCGACATACTATACTATGGCGTTTTTTTTTTTGTA
Organism: Pterois miles; assembly: GCA_947000775.1. Lineage (NCBI taxonomy): Eukaryota > Metazoa > Chordata > Actinopteri > Perciformes > Scorpaenidae > Pterois > Pterois miles. The sequence goes on along the minus strand of CAMQGK010000522.1, from coordinate 2,154,784 downwards.
AAGTTTTCCAACATTTCACAAAATGACTCTTGCTCACCATAGAATCATTCTACATGCTATAATACGACTGTTTTCATGGTTTTTTGTCAACTTCAAAAAAATTTGACATTTTCATCGAAAAATTTCGACATACTATACTATGGCGTTTTTTTTTGTAAAATTTTCCAACATTTCACAAAATGACTTTTGCTCACCATAGAATCATTCTACATGCTATAATACGACCGTTTTCATGTTTTTTTTTCAACTTCAAAAAAATTTGACGTTTTCATCGAAAAATTTCGACATACTATACTATGGCGTTTTTTTTTTGTAAAATTTTCCAACATTTCACAAAATGACTTTTGCTCACCATAGAATCATTCTACATGCTATAATGCGACAGTTTTCATGGTTTTTTTCAACTTCAAAAAAATTTGACGTTTTCATCGAAGAATTTCGACATGCTATACTATGGCGTTTTTTTTGTAAAATTTTCCAACATTTCACAAAATGACTTTTGCTCACCATAGAATCATTCTACATGTTATAATACGACCGTTTTCATGGTTTTTTTAAACATCAAAAAAATTTGAGGTTTTCATCGAAAAATTTCGACATACTATACTGTGGCGTTTTTTTTTGTTGTAAAATTTTCCAACATTTCACAAAATGACTTTTGCTCACCATAGAATCATTCTACATGCTATAATACAACCCTTTTCATGGTTTTTTTTAAACATCAATAAAATTTGACGTTTTCATCGAAAAATTTCGACATACTATGCTATGGCGTTTTTTTGTAAAATTTTCCAACATTTCACGAAATGACTTTTGCTCACCATAGAATCATTCTACATGCTATAATACGACTGTAAGGTTGGTCGAGCGTTGAAGTAAAAAAAACCTGAGAAAATCCAGATGAGCCGTCCAAGTGTTTATTTACAAAAAGTGAGAACCAAAAAAAAAAAATCCAGTGCAGAATTATTTACAGTGTAGCCTGGCACAGACAAACTGAGGTAAATAACTGAAAAATGAAATAACACGGAGGAAAAATTGGTAAATGCAAACATCAATCTTAGTTTCGCTCTAGCCTCCTCAGCACTCAACTCACATCTCCCCTGTTGGGCCGTTCAGTCTCTCTTTTTATCAACCTGGACACTACCAAGTTAATATTTACAATAATAAAGCTATTAATATGTAAATTTTATGTATGTACTTTCCCAAATACATTTAAAATGCTATTCTCCGTCATTGCACCAAAAACACCCCTCCAACTCTACCGGACTTGGTACGCTCCCCGTGAACACCCCTGTCTTAAGCCATTGGTACCCTCCCGTCCAGTTTCGGCTTTTCCGGGTTTACGCCAGAGCACAGCTACGGTAGAGATGGAGAGATGGTGAGACGGGTGACTAAATTATTTTACAAAGGTAATACAACATATCACAATGGTCATGTGGAGGTTTCAACAGTACATCACCTCCTCTATTAACTGGTGATGCAAGAACCTACCACTTAATATACATTAAATTAAACAATACATTAAACACTGACTCTTCCAAACCAGCTCCATTCACATTAGCGGAGGTGGCGTGGCAGTGTGTGCGCCTGCCAGCGCGTGTTCCATTCATAAGGCACGGCTAAGCCGTGACAACGACCGTTTTCATGTTTTTTTTCAACATCAAAAAAATTTGACATTTTCATCGAAAAATTTCGACATACTATACTATGGCGTTTTTTTTGTAAAATTTTCCAACATTTCACAAAATGACTTTTGCTCACCATAGAATCATTCTACATGCTATAATACGACCGTTTTCATGGTTTTTTTCAACTTTAAAAAAATTTGACATTTTCATCGAAAAATTTCAACATACTATACTATGGCGTTTTTTTTGTAAAATTTTCCAACATTTCACAAAATGACTTTTGCTCACCATAGAATCATTCTACATGCTATAATACGACCGTTTTCATGGTTTTTTTAAACTTTAAAAAAATTTGACATTTTCATCGAAAAATTTCGACATACTATACTATGGCGTTTTTTTTTGTAAAATTTTCCAACATTTCACAAAATGACTTTTGCTCACCATAGAATCATTCTACATGCTATAATACGACCGTTTTCATGTTTTTTTTCAACTTTAAAAAAATTTGACATTTTCATCGAAAAATTTCGACATACTATACTATGGCGTTTTTTTTTGTAAAATTTTCCAACATTTCACAAAATGACTTTTGCTCACCATAGAATCATTCTACATGCTATAATACGACCGTTTTCATGGTTTTTTTCAACTTTAAAAAAATTTGACATTTTCATCGAAAAATTTCGACATACTATACTATGGCGTTTTTTTTTGTAAAATTTTCCAACATTTCACAAAATGACTTTTGCTCACCATAGAATCATTCTACATGCTATAATACGACCGTTTTCATGGTTTTTTTCAACTTCAAAAAAATTTGACGTTTTCATCGAAGAATTTCGACATGCTATACTATGGCGTTTTTTTTGTAAAATTTTCCAACATTTGACAAAATGACTTTTGCTCACCATAGAATCATTCTACATGTTATAATACGACCGTTTTCATGGTTTTTTTAAACATCAAAAAAATTTGAGGTTTTCATCGAAAAATTTCGACATACTATACTATGGCGTTTTTTTTGTTGTAAAATTTTCCAACATTTCACAAAATGACTTTTGCTCACCATAGAATCATTCTACATGCTATAATACGACTGTAAGGTTGGTCGAGCGTTGAAGTAAAAAAAACCTGAGAAAATCCAGATGAGCCGTCCAAGTGTTTATTTACAAAAAGTGAGAACCAAAAAAAAAATCCAGTGCAGAATTATTTACAGTGTAGCCTGGCACAGACAAACTGAGGTAAATAACTGAAAAATGAAATAACACGGAGGAAAAATTGGTAAATGCAAACATCAATCTTAGTTTCGCTCTAGCCTCCTCAGCACTCAACTCACATCTCCCCTGTTGGGCCGTTCAGTCTCTCTTTTTATCAACCTGGACACTACCAAGTTAATATTTACAATAATAAAGCTATTAATATGTAAATTTTATGTATGTACTTTCCCAAATACATTTAAAATGCTATTCTCCGTCATTGCACCAAAAACACCCCTCCAACTCTACCGGACTTGGTACGCTCCCCGTGAACACCCCTGTCTTAAGCCATTGGTACCCTCCCGTCCAGTTTCGGCTTTTCCGGGTTTACGCCAGAGCACAGCTACGGTAGAGATGGAGAGATGGTGAGACGGGTGACTAAATTATTTTACAAAGGTAATACAACATATCACAATGGTCATGTGGAGGTTTCAACAGTACATCACCTCCTCTATTAACTGGTGATGCAAGAACCTACCACTTAATATACATTAAATTAAACAATACATTAAACACTGACTCTTCCAAACCAGCTCCATTCACATTAGCGGAGGTGGCGTGGCAGTGTGTGCGCCTGCCAGCGCGTGTTCCATTCATAAGGCAAGGCTAAGCCGTGACAACGACCGTTTTCATGTTTTTTTTCAACATCAAAAAAATTTGACGTTTTCATCGAAAAATTTGAACATACTATACTATGGCGTTTTTTTTTTGTAAAATTTTCCAACATTTCACAAAATGACTTTTGCTCACCATAGAATCATTCTACATGCTGTAATACGACCGTTTTCATTTTTTTTTTTTACCTTCAAAAAAATTTGTCGTTTTCATCGAAAAATTTCGACATACTATACTATGGCGTTTTTTTTGTAAAATTTTCCAACATTTCACAAAATGACTTTTGCTCACCATAGAATCATTCTACATGCTATAATGCGACAGTTTTCATGGTTTTTTTCAACTTCAAAAAAATTTGACGTTTTCATCGAAGAATTTCGACATGCTATACTATGGCGTTTTTTTTGTAAAATTTTCCAACATTTCACAAAATGACTTTTGCTCACCATAGATTCATTCTACATGCTATAATACGACCGTTTTCATGGTTTTTTTCAACTTTAAAAAAATTTGATATTTTCATCGAAAAATTTCGACATACTATACTATGGCGTTTTTTTGTAAAATTTTCCAACATTTCACAAAATGACTTTTGCTCACCATAGAATCATTCTACAAGCTATAATACGACCGTTTTCATGGTTTTTTTCAACTTCAAAAAAATTTGACGTTTTAATCGAAAAATTTCGACATACTATACTATGGCGTTTTTTTATTTTGTAAAATTTTCCATCATTTCACAAAATGACTTTTGCTCACCATAGAATCATTCTACATGCTATAATACGACCGTTTTCATGGTTTTTTTCAACTTTAAAAAAATTTGACATTTTCATCGAAAAATTTCGACATATTATACTATGGCGTTTTTTTTGTAAAATTTTCCAACATTTCACAAAATGACTTTTGCTCACCATAGAATCATTCTACATGTTATAATAGGACCGTTTTCATGTTTTTTTTCAACTTCAAAAAAATTTGACGTTTTCATCGAAAAATTTCGACATACTATACTATGGCGTTTTTTTTTTTGTTAAATTTTCCAACATTTCACAAAATGACTTTTGCTCACCATAGTATTATTCTACATGCTATAATACGACCGTTTTCATGGTTTTTTTCAACTTCAAAAAAATTTGACGTTTTCATCGAAAAATTTCGACATACTATACTATGGCGTTTTTTTTTTGTAAAATTTTCCAACATTTCACAAAATGACTTTTGCTCACCATAGAATCATTCTACATGCTATAATACGACCGTTTTCATGGTTTTTTTAAACATCAAAAAAATTTGACGTTTTCATCGAAAAATTTCGACATACTATACTATGGCGTTTTTTTTTTTGTAAAGTTTTCCAACATTTCACAAAATGACTCTTGCTCACCATAGAATCATTCTACATGCTATAATACGACTGTTTTCATGGTTTTTTTCAACTTCAAAAAAATTTGACATTTTCATCGAAAAATTTCGACATACAAGTGTTTATTTACAAAAAGTGAGAACCAAAAAAAAAATCCAGTGCAGAATTATTTACAGTGTAGCCTGGCACAGACAAACTGAGGTAAATAACTGAAAAATGAAATAACACGGAGGAAAAATTGGTAAATGCAAACATCAATCTTAGTTTCGCTCTAGCCTCCTCAGCACTCAACTCACATCTCCCCTGTTGGGCCGTTCAGTCTCTCTTTTTATCAACCTGGACACTACCAAGTTAATATTTACAATAATAAAGCTATTAATATGTAAATTTTATGTATGTACTTTCCCAAATACATTTAAAATGCTATTCTCCGTCATTGCACCAAAAACACCCCTCCAACTCTACCGGACTTGGTACGCTCCCCGTGAACACCCCTGTCTTAAGCCATTGGTACCCTCCCGTCCAGTTTCGGCTTTTCCGGGTTTACGCCAGAGCACAGCTACGGTAGAGATGGAGAGATGGTGAGACGGGTGACTAAATTATTTTACAAAGGTAATACAACATATCACAATGGTCATGTGGAGGTTTCAACAGTACATCACCTCCTCTATTAACTGGTGATGCAAGAACCTACCACTTAATATACATTAAATTAAACAATACATTAAACACTGACTCTTCCAAACCAGCTCCATTCACATTAGCGGAGGTGGCGTGGCAGTGTGTGCGCCTGCCAGCGCGTGTTCCATTCATAAGGCACGGCTAAGCCGTGACAACGACCGTTTTCATGTTTTTTTTCCCAACATCAAAAAAATTTGACGTCTTCATCGAAAAATTTCAACATACTATACTATGGCGTTTTTTTTTTTGTAAAATTTTCCAACATTTCACAAAATGACTTTTGCTCACCATAGAATCATTCTACATGCTGTAATACGACCGTTTTCATTTTTTTTTTTAACTTCAAAAAAATTTGTCGTTTTCATCGAAAAATTTCGACATACTATACTATGGCGTTTTTTTTGTAAAATTTTCCAACATTTCACGAAATGACTTTTGCTCACCATAGAATCATTCTACATGCTATAATGCGACAGTTTTCATGGTTTTTTTCAACTTCAAAAAAATTTGACGTTTTCATCGAAAAATTTCGACATGCTATACTATGGCGTTTTTTTTGTAAAATTTTCCAACATTTCACAAAATGACTTTTGCTCACCATAGAATCATTCTACATGCTATAATACGACCGTTTTCATGGTTTTTTTCAACATCAAAAAAATTTGACATTTTCATCGAAAAATTTCGACATACTATACTATGGCGTTTTTTTTGTAAAATTTTCCAACATTTCACAAAATGACTTTTGCTCACCATAGAATCATTCTACATGCTATAATACGACCGTTTTCATGGTTTTTTTCAACTTTAAAAAAATTTGATATTTTCATCGAAAAATTTCAACATACTATACTATGGCGTTTTTTTTGTAAAATTTTCCAACATTTCACAAAATGACTTTTGCTCACCATAGAATCATTCTACATGCTATAATACGACCGTTTTCATGGTTTTTTTCAACTTCAAAAAAATTTGACGTTTTAATCGAAAAATTTCGACATACTATACTATGGCGTTTTTTTTTTGTAAAATTTTCCATCATTTCACAAAATGACTTTTGCTCACCATAGAATCATTCTACATGCTATAATACGACCGTTTTCATGGTTTTTTTCAACTTTAAAAAAATTTGACATTTTCATCGAAAAATTTCGACATATTATACTATGGCGTTTTTTTTGTAAAATTTTCCAACATTTCACAAAATGACTTTTACTCACCATAGAATCATTCTACATGCTATAATACGACCGTTTTCATGTTTTTTTTCAACTTCAAAAAAATTTGACGTTTTCATCGAAAAATTTCGACATACTATACTATGGCGTTTTTTTTTTGTAAAATTTTCCAACATTTCACCAAATGACTTTTGCTCACCATAGAATCATTCTACATGCTATAATGCGACAGTTTTCATGGTTTTTTTCAACTTCAAAAAAATTTGACGTTTTCATCGAAGAATTTCGACATACTATACTATGGCGGTTTTTTTTTTGTAAAATTTTCCAACATTTCACCAAATGACTTTTGCTCACCATAGAATCATTCTACATGCTATAATGCGACCGTTTTCATGGTTTTTTTCAACTTCAAAAAAATTTGACATTTTCATCGAAAAATTTCGACATGCTATACTATGGCGTTTTTTTTGTAAAATTTTCCAACATTTCACAAAATGACTTTTGCTCACCATAGAATCATTCTACATGTTATAATACGACCGTTTTCATGGTTTTTTTAAACATCAAAAAAATTTGACGTTTTCATCGAAAAATTTCGACATACTATACTATGGCGTTTTTTTTTTTGTAAAATTTTCCAACATTTCACAAAATGACTTTTGCTCACCATAGTATTATTCTACATGCTATAATACGACCGTTTTCATGGTTTTTTTCAACTTCAAAAAAATTTGACGTTTTCATCGAAAAATTTCGACATACTATACTATGGCGTTTTTTTTTTTGTAAAATTTTCCAAAATTTCACAAAATGACTTTTGCTCACCATAGAATCATTCTACATGTTATAATACGACCGTTTTCATGGTTTTTTTAAACATCAAAAAAATTTGACGTTTTCATCGAAAAATTTCGACATACTATACTATGGCGTTTTTTTTTTTGTAAAGTTTTCCAACATTTCACAAAATGACTCTTGCTCACCATAGAATCATTCTACATGCTATAATACGATTGTTTTCATGGTTTTTTTCAACTTTAAAAAAATTTGACATTTTCATCGAAAAATTTCGACATACTATACTATGGCGTTTTTTTTTGTAAAATTTTCCAACATTTCACAAAATGACTTTTGCTCACCATAGAATCATTCTACATGCTATAATACGACCGTTTTCATGTTTTTTTTCAACTTTAAAAAAATTTGACATTTTCATCGAAAAATTTCGACATACTATACTATGGCGTTTTTTTTTGTAAAATTTTCCAACATTTCACAAAATGACTTTTGCTCACCATAGAATCATTCTACATGCTATAATACGACCGTTTTCATGTTTTTTTTCAACTTCAAAAAAATTTGACGTTTTCATCGAAAAATTTCGACATACTATACTATGGCGTTTTTTTTTTTGTAAAATTTTCCAACATTTCACAAAATGACTTTTGCTCACCATAGAATCATTCTACATGCTATAATGCGACAGTTTTCATGGTTTTTTTCAACTTCAAAAAAATTTGACGTTTTCATCGAAGAATTTCGACATGCTATACTATGGCGTTTTTTTTGTAAAATTTTCCAACATTTCACAAAATGACTTTTGCTCACCATAGAATCATTCTACATGTTATAATACGACCGTTTTCATGGTTTTTTTAAACATCAAAAAAATTTGAGGTTTTCATCGAAAAATTTCGACATACTATACTGTGGCGTTTTTTTTTGTTGTAAAATTTTCCAACATTTCACAAAATGACTTTTGCTCACCATAGAATCATTCTACATGCTATAATACAACCCTTTTCATGGTTTTTTTAAACATCAATAAAATTTGACGTTTTCATCGAAAAATTTCGACATACTATGCTATGGCGTTTTTTTGTAAAATTTTCCAACATTTCACGAAATGACTTTTGCTCACCATAGAATCATTCTACATGCTATAATACGACTGTAAGGTTGGTCGAGCGTTGAAGTAAAAAAAACCTGAGAAAATCCAGATGAGCCGTCCAAGTGTTTATTTACAAAAAGTGAGAACCAAAAAAAAAAATCCAGTGCAGAATTATTTACAGTGTAGCCTGGCACAGACAAACTGAGGTAAATAACTGAAAAATGAAATAACACGGAGGAAAAATTGGTAAATGCAAACATCAATCTTAGTTTCGCTCTAGCCTCCTCAGCACTCAACTCACATCTCCCCTGTTGGGCCGTTCAGTCTCTCTTTTTATCAACCTGGACACTACCAAGTTAATATTTACAATAATAAAGCTATTAATATGTAAATTTTATGTATGTACTTTCCCAAATACATTTAAAATGCTATTCTCCGTCATTGCACCAAAAACACCCCTCCAACTCTACCGGACTTGGTACGCTCCCCGTGAACACCCCTGTCTTAAGCCATTGGTACCCTCCCGTCCAGTTTCGGCTTTTCCGGGTTTACGCCAGAGCACAGCTACGGTAGAGATGGAGAGATGGAGAGATGGTGAGACGGGTGACTAAATTATTTTACAAAGGTAATACAACATATCACAATGGTCATGTGGAGGTTTCAACAGTACATCACCTCCTCTATTAACTGGTGATGCAAGAACCTACCACTTAATATACATTAAATTAAACAATACATTAAACACTGACTCTTCCAAACCAGCTCCATTCACATTAGCGGAGGTGGCGTGGCAGTGTGTGCGCCTGCCAGCGCGTGTTCCATTCATAAGGCACGGCTAAGCCGTGACAACGACCGTTTTCATGTTTTTTTTCAACATCAAAAAAATTTGACATTTTCATCGAAAAATTTCGACATACTATAGTATGGCGTTTTTTTTGTAAAATTTTCCAACATTTCACAAAATGACTTTTGCTCACCATAGAATCATTCTACATGCTGTAATACGACCGTTTTCATTTTTTTTTTACCTTCAAAAAAATTTGTCGTTTTCATCGAAAAATTTCGACATACTATACTATGGCGTTTTTTTTGTAAAATTTTCCAACATTTCACGAAATGACTTTTGCTCACCATAGAATCATTCTACATGCTATAATACGACCGTTTTCATGGTTTTTTTCAACTTTAAAAAAATTTGACATTTTCATCGAAAAATTTCAACATACTATACTATGGCGTTTTTTTTGTAAAATTTTCCAACATTTCACAAAATGACTTTTGCTCACCATAGAATCATTCTACATGCTATAATACGACCGTTTTCATGGTTTTTTTAAACTTTAAAAAAATTTGACATTTTCATCGAAAAATTTCGACATACTATACTATGGCGTTTTTTTTTGTAAAATTTTCCAACATTTCACAAAATGACTTTTGCTCACCATAGAATCATTCTACATGCTATAATACGACCGTTTTCATGGTTTTTTTAAACTTTAAAAAAATTTGACATTTTCATCGAAAAATTTCGACATACTATACTATGGCGTTTTTTTTTGTAAAATTTTCCAACATTTCACAAAATGACTTTTGCTCACCATAGAATCATTCTACATGCTATAATACGACCGTTTTCATGGTTTTTTTCAACTTTAAAAAAATTTGACATTTTCATCAAAAAATTTCGACATACTATACTATGGCGTTTTTTTTTGTAAAATTTTCCAACATTTCACGAAATGACTTTTGCTCACCATAGAATCATTCTACATGCTATAATACGACTGTAAGGTTGGTCGAGCGTTGAAGTAAAAAAAACCTGAGAAAATCCAGATGAGCCGTCCAAGTGTTTATTTACAAAAAGTGAGAACCAAAAAAAAATCCAGTGCAGAATTATTTACAGTGTAGCCTGGCACAGACAAACTGAGGTAAATAACTGAAAAATGAAATAACACGGAGGAAAAATTGGTAAATGCAAACATCAATCTTAGTTTCGCTCTAGCCTCCTCAGCACTCAACTCACATCTCCCCTGTTGGGCCGTTCAGTCTCTCTTTTTATCAACCTGGACACTACCAAGTTAATATTTACAATAATAAAGCTATTAATATGTAAATTTTATGTATGTACTTTCCCAAATACATTTAAAATGCTATTCTCCGTCATTGCACCAAAAACACCCCTCCAACTCTACCGGACTTGGTACGCTCCCCGTGAACACCCCTGTCTTAAGCCATTGGTACCCTCCCGTCCAGTTTCGGCTTTTCCGGGTTTACGCCAGAGCACAGCTACGGTAGAGATGGAGAGATGGTGAGACGGGTGACTAAATTATTTTACAAAGGTAATACAACATATCACAATGGTCATGTGGAGGTTTCAACAGTACATCACCTCCTCTATTAACTGGTGATGCAAGAACCTACCACTTAATATACATTAAATTAAACAATACATTAAACACTGACTCTTCCAAACCAGCTCCATTCACATTAGCGGAGGTGGCGTGGCAGTGTGTGCGCCTGCCAGCGCGTGTTCCATTCATAAGGCAAGGCTAAGCCGTGACAACGACCGTTTTCATGTTTTTTTTCAACATCAAAAAAATTTGACGTTTTCATCGAAAAATTTGAACATACTATATATGGCGTTTTTTTTTTTTTTTGTAAAATTTTCCAACATTTCACAAAATGACTTTTGCTCACCATAGAATCATTCTACATGCTGTAATACGACCGTTTTCATTTTTTTTTTTACCTTCAAAAAAATTTGACGTTTTCATCGAAAAATTTCGACATGCTATACTATGGCGTTTTTTTTGTAAAATTTTCCAACATTTCACAAAATGACTTTTGCTCACCATAGAATCATTCTACATGCTATAATACGACCGTTTTCATGGTTTTTTTCAACTTTAAAAAAATTTAATATTTTCATCGAAAAATTTCGACATACTATACTATGGCGTTTTTTTTGTAAAATTTTCCAACATTTCACAAAATGACTTTTGCTCACCATAGAATCATTCTACATGTTATAATACGACCGTTTTCATGGTTTTTTTAAACATCAAAAAAATTTGACGTTTTCATCGAAAAATTTCGACATACTATACTATGGCGTTTTTTTTTTTTTGTTAAATTTTCCAACATTTCACAAAATGACTTTTGCTCACCATAGTATTATTCTACATGCTATAATACGACCGTTTTCATGGTTTTTTTCAACTTCAAAAAAATTTGACGTTTTCATCGAAAAATTTCGACATACTATACTATGGCGTTTTTTTTTTGTAAAATTTTCCAACATTTCACAAAATGACTTTTGCTCACCATAGAATCATTCTACATGCTATAATACGACCGTTTTCATGGTTTTTTTAAACATCAAAAAAAATTTGACGTTTTCATCGAAAAATTTCGACATACTATACTATGGCGTTTTTTTTTTTGTAAAATTTTCCAACATTTCACAAAATGACTTTTGCTCACCATAGAATCATTCTACATGCTGTAATACGACCGTTTTCATTTTTTTTTTTACCTTCAAAAAAATTTGTCGTTTTCATCGAAAAATTTCGACATACTATACTATGGCGTTTTTTTTGTAAAATTTTCCAACATTTCACGAAATGACTTTTGCTCACCATAGAATCATTCTACATGCTATAATGCGACAGTTTTCATGGTTTTTTTCAACTTCAAAAAAATTTGACGTTTTCATCGAAAAATTTCGACATGCTATACTATGGCGTTTTTTTTGTAAAATTTTCCAACATTTCACTAAATGACTTTTGCTCACCATAGAATCATTCTACATGCTATAATACGACCGTTTTCATGGTTTTTTTCAACTTTAAAAAATTTTGATATTTTCATCGAAAAATTTCGACATACTATACTATGGCGTTTTTTTTTGTAAAATTTTCCAACATTTCACAAAATGACTTTTGCTCACCATAGAATCATTCTACATGCTATAATACGACCGTTTTCATGGTTTTTTTCAACTTCAAAAAAATTTGACGTTTTAATCGAAAAATTTCGACATACTATACTATGGCGTTTTTTTTTTTGTAAAATTTTCCAACATTTCACAAAATGACTTTTGCTCACCATAGAATCATTCTACATGCTATAATGCGACAGTTTTCATGGTTTTTTTCAACTTCAAAAAAATTTGACGTTTTCATCGAAGAATTTCGACATGCTATACTATGGCGTTTTTTTTGTAAAATTTTCCAACATTTCACAAAATGACTTTTGCTCACCATAGAATCATTCTACATGTTATAATACGACCGTTTTCATGGTTTTTTTAAACATCAAAAAAATTTGACGTTTTCATCGAAAAATTTCAACATACTATACTATGGCGTTTTTTTTGTAAAATTTTCCAACATTTCACAAAATGACTTTTGCTCACCATAGAATCATTCTACATGCTATAATACGACCGTTTTCATGGTTTTTTTCAACTTCAAAAAAATTTGACGTTTTCATCGAAAAATTTCGACATACTATACTATGGCGTTTTTTTTTTTTTTTGTAAAATTTTCCAACATTTCACAAAATGACTTTTGCTCACCATAGAATCATTCTACATGCTATAATACGACCGTTTTCATGGTTTTTTTAAACATCAAAAAAATTTGACGTTTTCATCGAAAAATTTCGACATGGCTTTTTTTTTTTTTTGTAAAGTTTTCCAACATTTCACAAAATGACTCTTGCTCACCATAGAATCATTCTACATGCTATAATACGACCGTTTTCATGGTTTTTTTCAACTTCAAAAAAATTTGACATTTTCATCGAAAAATTTCGACATACTATACTATGGCGTTTTTTTTTTGTAAAATTTTCCAACATTTCACAAAATGACTTTTGCTCACCATAGAATCATTCTACATGCTATAATACAACCCTTTTCATGGTTTTTTTAAACATCAATAAAATTTGACGTTTTCATCGAAAAATTTCGACATACTATACTATGGCGTTTTTTTGTAAAATTTTCCAACATTTCACGAAATGACTTTTGCTCACCATAGAATCATTCTACATGCTATAATACGACCGTTTTCATGGTTTTTTTCAACTTTGAAAAAATTTGACGTTTTCATCGAAAAATTTCGACATACTATACTATGGCGTTTTTTTGTAAAATTTTCCAACATTTCACGAAATGACTTTTGCTCACCATAGAATCATTCTACATGCTATAATACGACTGTAAGGTTGGTCGAGCGTTGAAGTAAAAAAAACCTGAGAAAATCCAGATGAGCCGTCCAAGTGTTTATTTACAAAAAGTGAGAACCAAAAAAAAAATCCAGTGCAGAATTATTTACAGTGTAGCCTGGCACAGACAAACTGAGGTAAATAACTGAAAAATGAAATAACACGGAGGAAAAATTGGTAAATGCAAACATCAATCTTAGTTTCGCTCTAGCCTCCTCAGCACTCAACTCACATCTCCCCTGTTGGGCCGTTCAGTCTCTCTTTTTATCAACCTGGACACTACCAAGTTAATATTTACAATAATAAAGCTATTAATATGTAAATTTTATGTATGTACTTTCCCAAATACATTTAAAATGCTATTCTCCGTCATTGCACCAAAAACACCCCTCCAACTCTACCGGACTTGGTACGCTCCCCGTGAACACCCCTGTCTCAAGCCATTGGTACCCTCCCGTCCAGTTTCGGCTTTTCCGGGTTTACGCCAGAGCACAGCTACGGTAGAGATGGAGAGATGGTGAGACGGGTGACTAAATTATTTTACAAAGGTAATACAACATATCACAATGGTCATGTGGAGGTTTCAACAGTACATCACCTCCTCTATTAACTGGTGATGCAAGAACCTACCACTTAATATACATTAAATTAAACAATACATCAAACACTGACTCTTCCAAACCAGCTCCATTCACATTAGCGGAGGTGGCGTGGCAGTGTGTGCGCCTGCCAGCGCGTGTTCCATTCATAAGGCACGGCTAAGCCGTGACAACGACCGTTTTCATGTTTTTTTTCAACATCAAAAAAATTTGACGTCTTCATCGAAAAATTTCAACATACTATACTATGGCGTTTTTTTTTTTGTAAAATTTTCCAACATTTCACAAAATGACTTTTGCTCACCATAGTATTATTCTACATGCTATACTACGACCGTTTTCATGGTTTTTTTCAACTTCAAAAAAATTTGACGTTTTCATCGAAAAATTTCGACATACTATACTATGGCGTTTTTTTTTTGTAAAATTTTCCAACATTTCACAAAATGACTTTTGCTCACCATAGAATCATTCTACATGCTATAATACGACCGTTTTCATGGTTTTTTTAAACATCAAAAAAATTTGACGTTTTCATCGAAAAATTTCGACATACAACACTATGGCTTTTTTTTTTTTGTAAAGTTTTCCAACATTTCACAAAATGACTCTTGCTCACCATAGAATCATTCTACATGCTATAATACGACTGTTTTCATGGTTTTTTTCAACTTCAAAAAAATTTGACATTTTCATCGAAAAATTTCGACATACTATACTATGGCGTTTTTTTTTGTAAAATTTTCCAACATTTCACAAAATGACTTTTGCTCACCATAGAATCATTCTACATGCTATAATACGACCGTTTTCATGGTTTTTTTCAACTTTAAAAAAATTTGACATTTTCATCGAAAAATTTCGACATACTATACTATGGCGGTTTTTTTTGTAAAATTTTCCAACATTTCACAAAATGACTTTTGCTCACCATAGAATCATTCTACATGCTATAATACGACCGTTTTCATGTTTTTTTTTCAACTTCAAAAAAATTTGACGTTTTCATCGAAAAATTTCGACATACTATACTATGGCGTTTTTTTTTTTTGTAAAATTTTCCATCATTTCACCAAATGACTTTTGCTCACCATAGAATCATTCTACATGCTATAATGCGACAGTTTTCATGGTTTTTTTCAACTTCAAAAAAATTTGACGTTTTCATCGAAGAATTTCGACATACTATACTATGGCGTTTTTTTTTGTAAAATTTTCCAACATTTCACAAAATGACTTTTGCTCACCATAGAATCATTCTACATGCTATAATGCGACAGTTTTCATGGTTTTTTTCAACTTCAAAAAAACTTGACGTTTTCATCGAAGAATTTCGACATGCTATACTATGGCGTTTTTTTTTTGTAAAATTTTCCAACATTTCACAAAATGACTTTTGCTCACCATAGAATCATTCTACATGTTATAATACGACCGTTTTCATGGTTTTTTTAAACATCAAAAAAATTTGAGGTTTTCATCGAAAAATTTTGACATACTATACTATGGCGTTTTTTTTGTTGTAAAATTTTCCAACATTTCACAAAATGACTTTTGCTCACCATAGTATCATTCTACATGCTATAATACAACCCTTTTCATGTTTTTTTTAAACATCAATAAAATTTGACGTTTTCATCGAAAAATTTCGACATGGCGTTTTTTTGTAAAATTTTCCAACATTTCACGAAATGACTTTTGCTCACCATAGAATCATTCTACATGCTATAATACGACTGTAAGGTTGGTCGAGCGTTGAAGTAAAAAAAAAACCTGAGAAAATCCAGATGAGCCGTCCAAGTGTTTATTTACAAAAAGTGAGAACCAAAAAAAAAATCCAGTGCAGAATTATTTACAGTGTAGCCTGGCACAGACAAACTGAGGTAAATAACTGAAAAATGAAATAACACGGAGGAAAAATTGGTAAATGCAAACATCAATCTTAGTTTCGCTCTAGCCTCCTCAGCACTCAACTCACATCTCCCCTGTTGGGCCGTTCAGTCTCTCTTTTTATCAACCTGGACACTACCAAGTTAATATTTACAATAATAAAGCTATTAATATGTAAATTTTATGTATGTACTTTCCCAAATACATTTAAAATGCTATTCTCCGTCATTGCACCAAAAACACCCCTCCAACTCTACCGGACTTGGTACGCTCCCCGTGAACACCCCTGTCTTAAGCCATTGGTACCCTCCCGTCCAGTTTCGGCTTTTCCGGGTTTACGCCAGAGCACAGCTACGGTAGAGATGGAGAGATGGTGAGACGGGTGACTAAATTATTTTACAAAGGTAATACAACATATCACAATGGTCATGTGGAGGTTTCAACAGTACATCACCTCCTCTATTAACTGGTGATGCAAGAACCTACCACTTAATATACATTAAATTAAACAATACATTAAACACTGACTCTTCCAAACCAGCTCCATTCACATTAGCGGAGGTGGCGTGGCAGTGTGCGCCTGCCAGCGCGTGTTCCATTCATAAGGCACAGCTAAGCCGTGACAACGACCGTTTTCAGTACGACCGTTTTCATGTTTTTTTTCCAACATCAAAAAAATTTGACGTCTTCATCGAAAAATTTCAACATACTATACTATGGCGTTTTTTTTTTTTTTGTAAAATTTTCCAACATTTCACAAAATGACTTTTGCTCACCATAGAATCATTCTACATGCTGTAATACGACCGTTTTCATTTTTTTTTTTTAACTTCAAAAAAATTTGTCGTTTTCATCGAAAAATTTCGACATACTATACTATGGCGTTTTTTTTGTAAAATTTTCCAACATTTCACAAAATGACTTTTGCTCACCATAGAATCATTCTACATGCTATAATACGACTGTTTTCATGGTTTTTTTCAACTTCAAAAAAATTTGACGTTTTCATCGAAAACTTTCGACATACTATACTATGGCGTTTTTTTTTTTTTGTAAAATTTTCCAACATTTCATAAAATGACTTTTGCTCACCATAGAATCATTCTACATGCTATAATACGACCGTTTTCATGGTTTTTTTCAACTTTGAAAAAATTTGACATTTTCATCGAAAAATTTCGACATACTATACTATGGCGTTTTTTTTGTAAAATTTTCCAACATTTCACAAAATGACTTTTGCTCACCATAGAATCATTCTACATGCTATAATACGACCGTTTTCATGGTTTTTTTAAACATCAAAAAAATTTGACGTTTTCATCGAAAAATTTCGACATACTATACTATGGCGTTTTTTTGTAAAATTTTCCAACATTTCACGAAATGACTTTTGCTCACCATAGAATCATTCTACATGCTATAATACGACTGTAAGGTTGGTCGAGCGTTGAAGTAAAAAAAACCTGAGAAAATCCAGATGAGCCGTCCAAGTGTTTATTTACAAAAAGTGAGAACCAAAAAAAAATCCAGTGCAGAATTATTTACAGTGTAGCCTGGCACAGACAAACTGAGGTAAATAACTGAAAAATGAAATAACACGGAGGAAAAATTGGTAAATGCAAACATCAATCTTAGTTTCGCTCTAGCCTCCTCAGCACTCAACTCACATCTCCCCTGTTGGGCCGTTCAGTCTCTCTTTTTATCAACCTGGACACTACCAAGTTAATATTTACAATAATAAAGCTATTAATATGTAAATTTTATGTATGTACTTTCCCAAATACATTTAAAATGCTATTCTCCGTCATTGCACCAAAAACACCCCTCCAACTCTACCGGACTTGGTACGCTCCCCGTGAACACCCCTGTCTTAAGCCATTGGTACCCTCCCGTCCATTTTCTGCTTTTCCGGGTTTACGCCAGAGCACAGCTACGGTAGAGATGGAGAGATGGTGAGACGGGTGACTAAATTATTTTACAAAGGTAATACAACATATCACAATGGTCATGTGGAGGTTTCAACAGTACATCACCTCCTCTATTAACTGGCATGGTGATGCAAGAACCTACCACTTAATATACATTAAATTAAACAATACATTAAACACTGACTCTTCCAAACCAGCTCCATTCACATTAGCGGAGGTGGCGTGGCAGTGTGTGCGCCTGCCAGCGCGTGTTACATTCATAAGGCAAGGCTAAGCCGTGACAACGACCGTTTTCATGTTTTTTTTCAACATCAAAAAAATTTGACGTTTACATCGAAAAATTTTGCCATACTATACTATGGCGTTTTTTTTGCAAAATTTTCCAACATATCACGAAATGACTTTTTTTCACCATAGAATCATTTTACATGCTATAATACGACCGCTGTCATAATTTTTTCAATATCCATATATTTATATAGCAACTAGTTCCGAAGACAAAAAGTAAGTAAAACAATTCCCTAAATATGTTTAGAACTACAAATGAAATTTCTTCTGTCAGTTCCGTTTTTTTTTGTTTTTTTCTTTAAAATTATTAAGAGTAGATATATTTATATACCTTATAATTACAACGGGCCCTGTGAGGGCAGCCATAATGCTGATTTGGCCCGGGATGAAATTGAGTTTGACACCCCTTTTATAGTATGTCGAAACATTTTACGAAAAACAGGTCATAGTCTTAAATCTTGAAAATTTTCATGTTAACAGTTATATTATAGTATGTTAAACAATATTATGACAAAAAAGTCATATTATAGCACTTTGAAAAATTTCATGAAAAAAAGTCATAGTATAGTATGTCGAAAAATTTCTTGAAAAAAAGTCATAGTATAGTATGTCAAAAATTTTATGAAAAACGGGTCATAGTATTGAATCTTGAAAAATTTCATGTTAATAGTCATATCATAGTATGTTAAACAATATTATGATAAAGTCCTATTATAGTACTTTGAAAAATTTCATGAAAAAAGTCATTTATAGTCTGTCGAAAAATTTCATGACAAACCCGTCATAGTATTGAATCTTGACAATGTTAATTTTAACAGTGATATTATAGTATGTTAAACAATATTACGTTAAAAAAGTCATTATAGTATGTTGAAAAATTTCATGAAAAAGTCAAAGTATAGTATGTCGAAAAATTTCAAGAAAAAGTCATAGTATAGTGTCAAAAAAATTTCTGAAAAACAGGTCATAGTCTTGAATCTTGGTTTAATGTTAACAGTTATATTATAGTATGTTAAACCATATTATTACAAAAAAGTCATATTATAGCACTTGGAAAAATTTCATGAAAAAAGTCTTAGTATAGTATGTCGAAAAATTTTATGAAAAACGGGTCAGTATTGAATCTTGAAAATTTTTATGTGAACAGTGATATAGTATGTTAAAAAATATTATGATGAAACAAAGTCATATTATAGTACATTGAAAAATATCCTGAAAAAAAGTCATAGTATAGTATGTCAAAAAATTTTATGAAAAACGGGTCATAGTATTGAATCTTGAAATTTTCATGTTAACAGTGATATTATTGTATGTTAAACAATATTATGATAAAAAGTCATAATAGTATGTTGAAAAATTTCATGAAAAAACGTCATAGTATAGTATGTCGAAAAAGTTTATGAAAAACGGGTCATAGTCTTAAATCTTGAAAATTTTCAAGTTAACAGGGATATTATAGTATGTTAAACAATATTATGACAAAACAAAGTCATATTATAGTACGTCGAAAAATTTCATGCAAAACAGGTCATAGTATTGAATCTTGAAAAATTTCATGTTAACAGTCATATTATGGTATGTTAAACAATATTATGATAAACAAAGTCATATTATAGTACTTTGAAAAATTAAAAAAAAAAGTCATAGTATAGTATGTCGAAAAATTTCATGAAAAAAACGACAAAAATGTAAAAAAACGTCATAATATATTATGTCAAAACATTTTTAAAAATATCCACAATATATAGTATAGTATAGTATATCAAAAAATAACCCATAGTATATGTAGAAAAATTCAAAATGTCATACTATAGTATGTTGAAATTTTTTTTAAAAGTCATACTATAGTGTGTTTAAAACTAGTTATAGTATGATATGTTGAAAAAAGTAGCTTGGCGAAAAAAGTCATCTTATAATATGTTGAAATAATAAAAAGTCATAGTATAATATACCAAGAAAATCCACAGTATAGTAAACCTAACCCATATCGAAAAAAAAAAAAGTCTTGAAAAAAGTTGTAGTATGTGGAAAAAATAAAGTTATAAAATAGTATGTTGATGTAGTATGTTATGTAGAATATTCTGTTATAGTATGTCAAAAAAGTCATAGTATCGTTTGTCAAAAACGTCATAGTGTATTATGTCAAGAAAGTCATGGTTTTCGAAAAAAGTCAGTGTAGTATGTCAAAAGAATGTCACAGTATAGTATGTTGCTAAACGTTATAGGATACTATGTTGATAAAATATGGTCATATTATGTAATCAGTGTATTATTTTAAAGAAGTCATAATATACTATGCTGATAACAAGTCATAGTATAGTATGTCAAAAAAGTCATAGTATAGTATGTTGAAAAAAATGAAAAATAGTCATAGTGTAGTTTGCCTATTAAAATATAGTCATATTATATAGTCAGTGTATTATGTCAAAAATCTATACTATACTATAGTATGTTGTCGGAATTTTTTTTAAAAGTCTTGGCAGAATAATAATAATAATTATAATATAGTGTAGTATGTCAAAAAAATCTTAGTATAGTATGTTGAAAAAAGTCATAGTGTAGTGTAGTATAGTATGTCGAAAAAGTCATAGAATAATATCCAAAGTATTGCATATTAAAAAATGTCATAGTATAGTACGTCGAAAAAATAAGTCAGTAGTTTACTATGTTTAAAAAAAAGTCATACAGTCGTATGTCTGAAAAAAAAATCAGTATAGTGCATTGAAAAGTCATAGTATAGTATGTTAAAAAAAAAAGTCAGCGTCCAAAAAATCTTAGTATATGTCGAAAAAAATGTTCCAGTATAGTGTGTCAAAAAAAGTCACAGGATACTGTAGTATGTTGAAAAAAGTCATAGTATATAAATTTGTAATAGCGTAGTATGTCGATAAATATAGTCATATATAAAGTCAGTGTATTATGTAAAAAAAGTCATAGTATATTATGTTGAAAATAAGTCATAGTATAGTACGTCAAAAAAAATTGTATAGTATGTCGAAAAAGGCATAGTATGTCCAAAAAAATGTCATAGGATACTATGTTGATAAAATATATTCATATTATTGTATGTCGAAAAATTTTAAATGTCATAGTACAAAATGTCCAAGAATAGTCATTTTACAGTATGTTGAAAAAAGTCATTGAGTAGTTTGTCGAAAAAGTCAGTGTAGTATGTCAAAAAAAGTCATTATAGGATGCTGAAAAGTCATTGTATAGTGTCAAAAAATTTTCATAGTGTAGTATGTCGAAAAGTCATAGTATCATGTGCCGAAAAACAGTCAGTGTTGTACGTTGATAAAATATAGTCATGTCATGTCAAGTCAGTGTATTAAATCCAAAAAGTCATAGTATAGTATGTCGAAAAAAGTCAGTGTATTATGTCAAAAACAAGTCATAGTATAGTACATCAAAAAAATAGTATAGCATGTCCAAAAAGTCATAGTATGTTATGTTGAAAAAAATGTCACGGTATAGTATGTCCAAAAAATATCATAGGATACTATGATGATAAAATATATTCATATTATTGTGTCGAAAAAATGTAAAATGTCATAGTATAATACTAAAAATCATGGTACAGTATGTACCAGTATAATTTTTTTCCACAGTCATAGTATAGTATGTGGAGTATAGTATGTAGTATGTATCAAAAAAACATAAAAGTCACAGCATAGTATATCAAAAAAGGTCATAGCATGTTGAAAAAAGAAAGTCATAGTATTGTATTAGTCGACAAAAGAATCCATTAAAAAAGAAAAAAAAAGCCATACTATCGTATGTTGAAAAAATGTAAGTCATACTAAAGTATGACGACAAAAATGTAAAAAAAAGTCATAATATATTATGTCAAAACATTTTTAAAAATATCCACAATATATAGTATAGTATAGTATATCGAAAAATAAGCCATAGTATATGTAGAAAAACCCAAAATGTCATACTATAGTATGTTGAAATTTTTTTTAAAAGTCATACTATAGTGTGTTTAAAACTAGTTATAGTATGATATGTTGAAAAAAGTAGTTTGGCGAAAAAAGTCATCTTATAATATGTTGAAATAATAAAAAGTCATAGTATAATATACCAAGAAAATCCACAGTATAGTAAACCTAACCCATATCGAAAAAAAAAAGTCTTGAAAAAAGTTGTAGTATGTGGAAAAAATAAAGTTATAAAATAGTATGTTGAAAAAAATAGAAGTTGAAAAATGTTGAACATTTTTTTTAAAGTCATGGTATAGTATGCTTTAGTATATCAATATAATATGTGGAAAAAAGTTGTAGTATAATATGTGGAAAAACTAAAAAGTAATAGTGTAGTATGTCGAAAAAAATATAATATAGAATATGCCGAAAAGTTGTAGTACTATGTCAGAAATAATCATAGTATGTCGAAGTCAAAAAAGACACAAGATAGTATAGTATGCCGAAAAACAATTTAGAAGTCATAGTAATTTGAAAAAAGTCTTAAAAAAACATGGTATAGTATATCGAAAAAAAAGCATCATATAGTAGTAATATATGCCAAAAACAAGCAATAGTATAGTATGTTGAAAAATGTAAAAAAAAAAAAAAAAAGTATAGAATGTCAAAAAAAAAGTATAGTATACTGAAAAAGTTATGATATAGCATATATTATATAACAGTCATAGTATAGCATGCTATATAGTGGTGAATAAAGTTATGGTATAGTATGTAAAAACAAAAAATAGTAGAAAAAAGAAGTCATAATACAGTATGTCAAAAAAATTAAAAATAAGTCACAGTATAGTATGTTGAAAGAAAAAAAGTCATTCTATAGCATGTCAAAATTAAAAACATACTACATACTATACTGTCTTTTATGACTTCTTTATCATTTTTATAGAGTATACTTTGACTTTATTCAACATACTGTATTATGACTTTTTTCAACATACTATACTTTAACTTAATTTCATTTCTACAAACTATACTATGACTTTTTATAACATTTGGGCATACTATACTATCATTTTTTTCTGCATACTTTTTTGACATACCATATTATGATTTTTTCAATTTGCTATACTGACTTTTTTCGACATACTATAAGACTTTTATGATTATTTGATAAAATATCTTTGTCATGTCACTTCTTATGGCGTGCTATACTATGATTTTGTTCCACTTGTTTTTGTTGTTTCTTTTTTTGTTCATTATGACATACTCACAGGAAAGGTGTATAAACAAAAGTAAATCTCTTTTCCATCTCACTTCCACATGCACCTGCAGAGTTGTCTACTAAACCTGCTAACCTTAGCTAACAGCATTAGCATTGATGACAGCTTGTGAAACCAGCAACATCTGTGAGGTGCCACTAGTTGCCTGGCAACCAGTAGCTTTCTACAAGGTGTCATTCCTAACCTAACAGATGCTTGCTAGGGGAGCGCAGTGTAACGCAGTAACTGAGTAGTGTATTAAATGTATTGAAAATATAATGCATGCATTTAATGCACAAACGTTTCTGAGGGCTACTATTGGCGTGCAGACCACATTTTGAGAAACTATGGTATAATGTAATATAATCTGCATCTATATACTTCAATATAAATTAAGTGTTTAGAAGTGTGCTGAGAAACCTTAGCCTCTGTTGAAAGGGAATATTACTGGAATAGTGCCACTCGAAGAGAAACAAAATATTGATAAATACACAAGCTTCAGATCCTCGGATACAGAGATTATAACAAATTACATAATTATAAACTATAGTCTAATACAGCCAGGTAACGTAAGAGCGATGAAGACATTTACTGTCTCTGCTCTCTTTCTTTCTGGTCTAAGAGAAATCTGCTATAATCGATTTGAACACACTTGTTTAGCAGCAGAACCTCTCTCATCTCTCTCAAAGCAATTACATGATCAAAGACAGGGAGCGCAATCAATGTCCAAAGTAATTGGTCTTACCTGCCATGCAGCCCCTGTTAGAAAACTATTACAGCTAACTGCTGTTCTGGTCACCTCAGCAGCAGCTGTCCAATCACATCAGGCTGAGAGGTTCCCTGAGTGTTTCCTCCCACAGCTTCTGCTTTAGTATTTATCAACCCTGAGAATCAGAGCACAAGATGAGCAGGCTCCACACTGAGGTCCATCCTTATGATTTACAGTATCTTGATTAAAGCGGATTGTAATCTTGATCAAAAGTTTGATCCATAGGGCTTATCTACCCAGCATACACACTAATGAAAGAAGTCTATGTGAAGTTACTGGTGAACCGGCAGCAACTTGCTAGAATGTTCACGGTGAGCCAAATAGTGAAATAAAAAGGCATCGGCTGGTTTTCATGGCACATTATACATTCCAGTCCATTTCTATTAAAAACAATAAATGTGTCATAATATTAGTATTTATATAGTACTTACCCACTGTGGGACTAACAAAGGAATATCTTATAGGAAGCAAATGATATTTCATAATATATACGCTTATTCACTTTAAGAAGATTGATGTCACTCATATTTGTATTTACAGGTATGGACTTGGAGCAAGGAGATGGTTAGCTTAGCTTGTAGCTGTAACTATTTCTTGAGGAACAAGACTATTTCTGCTGGTTACTCTGCAATAAAGAAAAATCTAATGCTGTAAAAAATATGTGACTGTCTAGTCTTCGAATATAATACGAGCCTCACCTTTTCAAATGTAATTGGGCACGGGTATGAGCCCCATTTGTAATTAACCTATTACTTGAGATTTTATTACTACAAGATATGAGTAATTTGGGTGAACTGACCCTTTAAAGTAAGCAGACGCTACTGTGAATACCTATATTTTGATTTGCAGTAGATAATGGAGATTTGCTGGATGAATTTCTGTCAGCTCATGCGTGGTGTTGGACCAGTGAGGCGAGAATATTGTAATAAATCAACCCAGACATGAAATACGGTACTGTATAAGACAGACAGCCAGCCATTCACAACTGCATCTGTCTCGCGGTATATGCAGCCCATTATTTGTGATGGTCCAATGTAATCCGTCTTGCTTTGTCATACCATGAAAACACTGAAAGCCTAAAATGTCTTCCCACCATGGATCATGCTTCTCGTACAGCACACACATTATCGTATCCTAGTTATGTGAAAATGATTTTGAAAACTGTTGGCTTTCAAAGGGATTGTCTGTCTAGCAGAGGGCCTTGGTGTAGCAAATCGGTCTTCATGGCAGGAGACAGTATGAGATTTTTTTTTTTTTTTTTCCTCTTATGAGGCAGGGCTCATTGGGATTGCCATTTCTTTTGATCGCATGTCATGCAATGGCATTTCAAGGGGGAAATATGTTCCTTTGTGGAAGACAGTCCAGGCAGGCTGGCAGTGACAAAGGCAGCTCCAATCAAATCAGACATGTAATTAAAAGTTCTGAAAGGCCCGAACTGACAAGGTCAACTGAAAAACAGCGAAGAATAAAACTACTTCATGAGGAGCAAAGCAAGAGATTAACACCTGGAACGACTGACAGATGCACATTGTGATGACATTGGAATAACTGTCTACGTTTTGATCTGTAGATAATCGGTGCTGCAGATGAAGCTGTTTGTACAGATCAAATAACATCTAAAAAATATCACATTGCTGAAATGTAACTCTGGCAATGACAGTGACGGGCTGGTTATAGCTTGGTGCCTGTGAGACTGTTTAGTAAGTGTTCAAATTAATCTTTGAGCCTCTTGTGAGACAGTGCTGGTGCAAGCAGAAAGGACATATTTGCATTCAACCGTTAGTCAAGTAGTCTTTTTGTCTGTGTTGCCCAAAATATACCACGCAGACTACATTAGGATAGATGCAATTTTAAAGACTCAGACTGTAATAAACTCCAAGTAATGAAACTACAAATACTACTAATATTTATAAATGGATAGCAGGCTATTTATTATGATATGGGCTCTTTAAGTGTAGTATTTTATCTTATTTTTTACCAGAGCTGTCAAAGTTAAGGAGTTAATACAAACTCATTTTAAGGCCACTGATGTCTTTAACGCAATCAGTATTTAAGGTTATAGCTAGAGTGAAGATCCTGGTTTCATATGAAACTAGAAGACCTGTCCATTGCTACCAACCATGTCTGCAAAGAAGGTTAAATAATGCACCAAACTCAGGCAAAATTTTTGTTGAGGAAAAACTGTCATGGCCATTTTTAAAGAGGTAAAAATGGTTTCTATGGGTTCCCACAAGCACAAGCACACTGCGCTGTTGTTGCCTGTTGGGCTGCAGTTTGCCATGTTATGATTTGAGCATATTTTTTATGCTAAATGCAGTAGCTGTGAGGGTTTCTGGACAATAATTGCCATTGCTTTGTTGTTAATTGATTTCCAATAATAAATATATGCATACATAAAGCAGCATCTTTGCCTACTCCCATGCTGATAAGACTATTTTATACTGGAACAATCTCCTTTTGAATGATAAAAAATGTGCAATTAATCACAATTAACTATGGACAATCATGCGATTGAATATTTTAATCAATTGACAGCCCTATTTTTTACACAACTGTTAACAGATGTTGGACTGTAGTACATCAGGAGCTGTCCGCGGTGCTGAAAGTCATTGTTTCTCCTCAGAGTTTTTGTCAGGATCAGCTAACGGACAGACGCCCTGTGATGTGCAGGAAATCAAGGTCTCACTCAATGACTGCCCTACTAACAAGGGTAAAGCCCACTTCATCAGGAAGTGTCACCACTAAACAAAATCCTGTCATGAATCACATATAAACAGGAAATATTGTTCACATTCTAATTTATTCAATCAAAAATCAAAAGCTGCACTCACATTAATATTTATCGGTCACCTTAGAGATCCTGTGGCCATAAAGTACGAAACAGGCAATGAAAACGTTAAGAAGTAAGCATTAAAATGCACTAAAACTATGGCTGTCAAAGTTAACGCAATAATGTGTTAATGCAGATTCATTTTAATGCCACTAATTTCTTTAATTAACGAATGCAATCAATCTTCTGGAGTTTGGAGGGGGCTCTGTTTTAAAGCTCGTCACGAAGGAGGCTAAATGACGCTCTAAACTTTTGCTAAATTTTGTCAAAGCCAATTTCACAGGGGTACCTTGACCTCTGACCTCAAGATATGTACCCATGAGTCTCCCCTTTACAGACATGTCCATTTTATGATAATCACATGCAGTTTGGTTCAAGTTGTTAATTGATTTTGAATAATAAATATATACATACATTTACATAAGGCAGCATATTTTCCCACTGCCATGTTGATACGAGTATTAAATACTTGACAAATCTCCCTCTAAGGTACATTTTGAACAGCTAAAACGTGCAATTAATTTGGGATGAATTGGGATTAATTATGGACAATCATGCGATTGATCACGATTATATTTTAATCTATTGACAGCCCTCATTAAAATTTTAAGTTTTCAGATTCAGACTAATAAAATAAAAATATAATCAACAATTGTTAGGCTTTCATATAGACATAGGCAAATACATTAATAAATACATATCTGCTTCGATTTATTAGATGTTTTTATAATACTTATAAATGGTAAATAGGGGGACTTTACGTGTTGCTATAAACGCTGTTACTTTTAATTAATTTCAAGGGAGGTCTGAGTACATTAAGAAGTTTAATTACATTATTTAGAAAAACAGGCTATTAACAAGGTACTGAAAACCACTATCCTCAATAAAAACTAAATAATACTGTAATCACTCAGTTAAACATAACCATATTTTAAAACACTGAGATTTAAAGCTGGTTAGAAATGCCCCCGGGGTGTAACATGCTGTGGATTTTTAAACTGTCTTGTAAATCATTTCAGGAGTAAGAAACAGGATCTTTGATGGGCACTTGTCATTATTTTTCATAATTCATAGACTAAATAAACAATATCTCCAGTGAGAGTTTGATCGATAGAACAATCAATAATGAAAAATGATTGTTAGTTGCTATTCAAAGCATCTCCCCAAGTGTCTGCATGGTTTACCTTTGTTCTTGGTACGCAGTACATTTCTATCCAGATGTATAAATCTACCGCCTGCCGTAACCAATCAGAATTATTTATGTGTTTATTTATGAAACAGAGGCTCAGTCTTATCTCTGGGGTCTCCAATCGTTTCTTTCTTGGCCAAGCCCCTATGAAAAAACATTAAAATGATCAATAGTATTTGATTTGGGGTTGATGCATTTTAGCTGCATAGTTTATCATGCATGAAAACATCAGTGTAATTGTTTGCGCTGCTGACATCTAAAAGTATAACAGGGAGATATTGAATATATGCCAGAACAGAGGAGAATTATGAGAATATAAAGAGAATATGAAAGTGTTTTGTTCAATAAGGAGTGTATGGTTGGTGAATAGAACATAGAAACCTGAGACGGGGAACCATGTATTGCTGTTTTGATGTCACAGACTCCCATAAGAACGGCCAAATAGCGAACAATGGCTTCTACGTCCATGTTCAGCAGTGTGAAAGGTGCTAGATGAATCATAGCCCCGGTGCTGAATGAGGGATATGTATGGGGAAGCCTGTGTGTTTGTATATAAATGTGTTGCTCTCTGCTCTTCAATGAGGCCTCCAGTGCACTCATTAGTGCCATTAACACTACAGTCATTAATCATAACTCTTCAATGAAAAAAGCAAATTACATGGGAGAGTGTCACCATAGTGGAAACCCAGCAGATGTGATAATTATTTACTCCTGATTCTGTCTGGAGCCTAAAAGCAGCCCGGCCAGCGAACTTCAAAACTATTGGGACTAATTTAATAACTTGTTGTTCCCATACATTTAACAAATAGTGTATTCTTACTCGGGCTGGCAATTGATTAAAATATTTTATTGTGATTAATTGCATGATTGTCCATGATTAATCGCAACTTAATCGCAAGATTTTTTTATCTGTTCAAAATGTACCTTAAATGGAGATTTGTCAAGTATTTACTACTCTTATCAACATGGGAGTAGACAAAACTGCTGCTTTATGCAAATTATGCAAATTATTATATATTTATGACTGGAAATCAATTAACAAGCATAAAAATATGCTCAAATCATAACATGGCAAACTGAAGCCCAACAGAACAGCTGTCAGTGTGTCAGTGTGCTGACTTGACTATGACTTGTCCCAAACTGCATGTGATTATCATAAAGTGGGCATGTCTGTAAAGGAGAGACTGGTGGGTACCCAGAGAACCCATTTTTATTCACATATGTGGAGGTCAGAGGTCAAAGGACCCCTTATAAAATAGCCATGTTTTTCATTGTCAAAATTTAGCATAACCTCAGAGCATTATTAAACCTCCTTCACGACAAGCTAGTATGACATGCCAGAGGACTCCTTAGGTTTTCTAATTTCATATGATGCCAGTATCTTCACTCTAGCTTTAAAACTGAGCCAACTACAACCTGCGAAAAATCCATTGCGTTAATGCGTTAAAGAAATTAGTGCATATTATCATAAACTGGACATGTCTGTAAAGGAGAGACTGTTTTTTTTCATTCATATATCTTGAGGTCAGAGGTAAAGGGACCCCTTTGAAAGTGGCCATGCCTGTTTTTCATTGCCAAAATCATTGTGTAGCCTCCTTTTCGACAAGCTAGTATGACATGGTTTTCTAGTTCTAACTGAGCCTGCTACAACCTAAAAATCACAAGTTGCATTAATGTGTTAAAGAAATTAGTGGCGTGATTATCATATTAGGTTTGGTAGGATTGATTCATTACGTCTGACTGTACATTTGTTGGAGATATCATCTCGGTGAGAACAGAGATGGATGAGCTCACCATTATTTTTCATTCATTCTTGATCAGTTATGTTAACTTGTGATAACACAGTTGCAAGCAAGGAATTTGTTGCATGAGAAAGGTCATTTGAGTTGGTGAAGAAAATTTCAAATTTAGAGATAAAACAACCCGAAGTGTATTTTTAAGCTGTGGTCTGCCAGAGATTTTCTCTCTCGCCTCCACTGTGTCCACTGAGGTTGTGACCGACTTTTAAAAACTTTTACTCAAAATATTTTATATATATTATATTATTATATTTAGAATCTGCTTTGTTTGTGAAGGTGGAAAATCCTCCTAAATTAGGTTCGAAAATGCATTTTGTTTCAAAAATAAGACCGTGTTTAAGCGGAGTGGAGTTTTCTTCTCTCCTCCGTGAACCACAGTCTTCAGTAATTGCATCTCATGGGATTTAAGCCTCATTTGTTGTTAGTGAAGAGGCAGAATCTCCAGCTGAATACGTAAAACAAATTGGAGGTGTCTAAGAAAAACTGACATTTTTATATATACACGCTGTGCACTCAATTCAATACTCCTGATCAATATTTGAAACAAACTCTACAAGTTTTGTTTTGCTGATAATGTTTTATTCCATTACATATCTGCATTTTAGAGGAGAGAGCTGGCCCATTTAGCTGAGTCAGGATTTAAATGTGTGCTTAAATGTCATGATTATCTAGTTGCTGAGTAATTTGACAAAACTTGCATACATTTATGGTCAAAAGACAGGAAGAGGCAGGCAGTGAGTCTCTGAACTTCCATGTGGTGGGAAACAATATCCCTCCTCCTCCACTGGGTCAATCTCCTTAAGATATGATAGTCAAAATTTGCATATTAATTTTCCTTGATGCTGTTCTGCGGCAACTGATAAGAACGTCTTGGTGACAGCCTGTGTATCCAACACAGTGTGACCGGAGGAGATAGCAAAAATCAGTGTGCACAGCTGCGATTCTTCCGCTGGCCATAACGCTGTAATTAAAATTAAACTTCCTCCCTTTCTCCAAAGTGCAGTACAAGATCATGTTCATCATATCAAGCCTATTAAGACCGTTCTCTGTTTCATTTTTAATCTATAGGTAGACTCTGATTCCAATTTTGCCTCTAATCATAAAAAAGTGGAGCGTCAGTATGTTAGAAGATCCAAGAGATTACTGCATGAAAGTTTTTACAGTTAGCGGCCGTAGTGATGGGAAAACATTACTTCTGGCTTCACACTTTTGTACTAAAGGTCACTTTAGCTGGCAGTACACTATACATCATTGAAATGCATGTTTTACTAGAGAGATTTTAGAGATTATACGAATCAGATATTAAAGATAAATCTGCCTGATGGGTTTGGAGATTAAATTAATTATTAAATAGACAGATTTTTACTTTTTACAAATATTAGAAGAAGAAGAAGAAGAAGATATTCCTTTATTAGTCCCACAGTGGGGAAATTCAGTTTACACTCTGTTGTTCACACAGTACATATACATGCGTCAATGGAGAGATGTCAGAGTGAGGGGGCTGCTCCTGACAAGCGCCCAGAGCAGTTGGGGGTTCGGTGCCTTGCTCAGGGGCACCTCGGCAGTGCCCAAGAGGTAAACTGGCCTCTCCAGCAACCAGTTGGTCTTGGTCCATGGGGGACTTGAATCGGCGTCCTCCGCATCCTAACCCAAGTCCTTACGGACTGAGCTACTGCCGCCCCCAAAAGCTGCACTACTCAATATATTTACATGAACGCTTCATTATTTTTGGAGTTCGGGCCCTGATTTCCTATCAGTAATAATATTGAACTCCCACAGTGACCTCCTGAGATCAGGGAGGGCAAACCATAACATCTGAGTGAGAAATTATTGATCCAATAAAACATTTTAAAGAGAACAGGGAGCTTTAACGTGCCTTAATGTGGTCATCTGCACAATCAGCATCAGGACATATGAATGGAAATCCAGAGTAATGAGCTGGAGAAAGACAGCTCGACAGCTGATTAATGAGATCCTAACAGAATTGGATTTGAATATCAATACTGGCCTATTGCTTAAACTGACATTAATTGCCACCTATTAGATTGGCTTGGCACCCCTGTATTTCAAAACAATCACTGCCATAGAGAGATTCGAAGAGAGAAGGGTGGGAGGCCAAATGAGTGCTTAGAGCTGTATCATTTGTCAGCTAATGCCAGGTGGCAGTTTTCACTATTATTAGTGTGTCTGTGCGTGTGACAGAGAGAGAATGAGGAAAACAAAATCAATATTTTAGCCAACAGAACCCACTACTGGCCGCTAGAGGCTGCACTGTTAACTACAGCTCACAATATAAAGATGCTGGACAGAACAATTAAACTTGTGATTGACAACATCTCAGTTGAGGCACAGCTTCCACCTGTGGAGAGTCCTGGTGTATCCTAAGGCTGTCAGTTGATTCAAATATGTAATTGCGATTAATTAACTACTTCAAAATGTACCTTAAAGGGAGATTTGTCAAGTATTTAATACTCTTATCAACATGGGAGTGGGCAAATATGCTGCTTTATGTAAATGTGTATGTCTATTTATTATTGGAAATCAATTAACAACACAAACAATGACAATTATTGTCCAGAAACCCTCACAGGTACTGCATTTAGCATAAAAAATATGCTTAAATCATAACATGAAGCCCAACAGACAAACAACTGTCAGTAGCCATGTTTACATGAGCCAAATTCCTCCAATCCGAACTGAACCGTGGTTGATCGGAGATTCCAAATCCGCTGTTTACATGGACACTAAATAAAATGATCCGATCATGACGTGCGTATACATGTACCAAGCGTTTAATCAAAATAAATCCTTTGGGCATGTGCAGAGTTGTCTAATTTTTAGGAAACAGTAGATGAAGAAGCTGTACTTCCGCCTGTGTTGTAAACAAACGCCGCGTTGTCTGTCACGCGTCACGCTGACTTAGCACGCTGGGATAATTTTACCCCAACCAGGAAGACATGATCCGAATGGGTGTGTACATGGACGCTGATCGGAACAACGATCGGCATAAACCACCTCTCGCATTCGGAATGAAATTTCTTTGCGACTGGGCCGTATCGGATCAGAATCTTCCGATTGATGTGTTTTCGTGGAGCAATCTGTCTCATTAGTTTCATGGGTAAGACTTTATAATAAACATCATTAATAAAAGGTAAATTGATAAGTTAATTAAACTATTACCAGATGATTTGTAAACCTTTAAGAAATTGTAAAACATCTATAAACATTAAATAGAAAGATGGACCAGATATTTGTAACATATTGTTAATGATTAATTAGTTTGTGAACCGTCTATAAACATTATATTATTATAAAGTTGCAATTGATGATTATAACAACTTGTTCAATGGTTATTAGATACTTTATAAAGCATCTATAAACATTTAGATATGTAAGTCTTTGTTAGTGGTTAATAATTGGTTTCTATCTATTTAATGTTTATTGATGTTTTACAAAAGGTTTTATAAAAGGTTTGCAAATCACTTGGTAATGATTAACGAATTGATATCATCTGTTATCACCTATGATGCATAAATTAATAAAGTAATTATTTCACATTATACAAACTAATGATAAAATAAATTATAGCATGACTAATAAATAGTATACATTATTAATTGCATTGATTAAAAGTAAAATAGCTAAATTTAATTATCTATCAATTTACGATTTCTTCATGATTTTTATTAAGTGTTACCGTTTAATGTGTTTAGGTAGGACTTTTAGCCTGATGGTGTCAGATCTGGGTCTAGGTCTGGGCCAGCAGAATCATTAGGGATGATCCTCGGGGCACTGTGAATGTCCGTGCCAAATTGCCAGACAATGTGGCCGACAGTTGTCGAGATTAAAGTGGGCAGACGGAGAGATAGACTAGCTGACCAAAAGACATCGCCATCATTAGGCTCCGCTGATACTGGGGCTAAAATGTCACTCCAGCAGAGTCATTTTGCATTTCTTTGACAGTAATCACTGAAAATGTGTTTCATTTGTCATTCTCACTCTCGCCCCCTTTATTTTTTTCTCTCCCCCTCTATTTCTCTATCTCCCAGAGTAATTGATATGATATGAGCGCTGGCAACTGTAATCTTCTTTTAATTAAGACCTGCTGCTAGCACCGGCTTCAGACTGATCGTGACTTACGGCTCTCCTCCTCTCATTTTTCTTCCCCTCTTCTATCATCTTATTTTTCTTCTGTTGCTCCGCCAACTTTGGCTCCCTCATCTGTCTCTCGTTATCTCACCACTCAACTATTTCCTCTAACCTTTTACTTCCTGCCCCCCTTTTTATGATCTACTCTGTCTTTAACATCCTTTGTTTTGTTTTTTTTTAACAATTTCTCTTCTCCCATCTCTTTCTGACACTGCAGTCCCAGCACCATGAAGAGGAAAAGAGAGCCCTCAGCCGGGAAATCATCCTCCTCAACAACCACCTCATGGAGGCTAAGATCACCATCAATAAACTCAGAGAGGACAACGTGAGTATCCTGAGCTGCATCATGTAATATGGGCTGCCACTGTCAGCATTGTGCTTGTAGGCTCACTTGTACAAAATCCCAACCTTTTGATGGGACCTCAGTTGAGGACATGCCAGAGTTATATTCTTCAAACTCACAAATTAAGCAGTAGCCAGGGGCATTAAGGGTCACAGAGATCTGGGGACCTGAGGCAGTTTCTGTCCTTCCCTGGTCAGTAATCCAGCCCTTTTGGCACCTCCTCAAAAATAATTTTTCCCGATGGGAATACATTCTCCTGTCACATTAGCAGCATTCTCCATGAACACACTATTGCTAAAAGTCTCATATACAGTGAATTTCTGCAACATCCTGGATATTTGTGCTTCATGGAGCCACAGCTGATAGAGGAATTAACTCTAAGCCACTGGGTGTTTTATAGTGATTATACTGAAATCAATGGGTATGCTCAGGGCTGCTAGAATTTGGAGCCAGGACTCAGTGGATCTGAGCTCAGGGGCATGTGGCAATCTGGCGCCTCACTTTCTTTGAAGTGATTTTACTGGTATTTCGACTGGGGGCTCCAGGTTAGGTTAGGCTCTCTCTCTTTGGTCTGTGGCCATTTTTAGCACTTCTGAGCTATAGAGAATTTTGACAATCCCTCCCTGATCGGGCCGGGCTGATTGGAGTCAAGGTTCATTTTTGGTGGGAGGACAATTTGTCCCATCAGAGCCAGCAGCAAGGCAGGCATTTCCTCCAGAGAACGAGCTTTGAATTTACTGCTTATAACATGGGATGAACTTAAAGAACCTTTCAGATGGGACATGCCTGAGACCTGACGGGAAAAACAAATGTATTAATTTCAGTAAAATGTACTCATCTGAATTACTCTTCGGCGATAAAAACATTCAATCTAGAATAGAATAGAGTTGCTTTACTGTCATTGCGGAGTACAACAAAATGTAGAATACAATACAATAGGTTATTACCACAGATGGATCACTGATTGGATGGATTACTGAACGGGCCTACGAGGCACAGACCAGAGGGCCCCTGGGCCAGAGCCTCTGTTTGAAATGACTGCTAACACATTTTGTTGGAAAGTCAATGAAACAACTACAAAGAGGCACAAAAACCACAAAGAGATGCAGAATTACCACAGAGAGATGCAAAGCAACAACAAAAAAGAGACAAAAAAAAAAAAAAAAACAACCACAAAATGACCACATGAAGGTGTAAAATGGCATAAAGAACAGACCACAAAGAGAAGCAAAACAACTAGAAGAAGAAAAACAACAACAAAGAGATGCAAGACAACCACAAAATGACTCATCTTCTCCCTGATGAGAAGAAAAACAACGAGAGAGACGCAGTGACCACAACGAAATGCAAAATGACCACAGAGATGCAAAGTGAACACAAAGAAAAGAAAAACAACCAGAGATGCAAAGTGATCACAGAGAAGCAACACCACAAAGAAAACAACTACAAAGATAAGCAAGACGAGCATAAAGAGAAGCAAAACGATCACAGAGATGCAAAGCCACCACAAAGATGAAAAACAACAACAAAGAGATGCAAGACGACCACAAAATGACAACTTGAACATGCAAAAAAGGACTACAGAGAGAAGCAAAACAACTACAAAGAGATGCAAAATGGCCACAGAGAAATGTAAAATTACCATCAAGAAACACAAGGAGGAGAAAAACAACCACAGAGAGAGATGCAAAATGACCACAAAGAGGGGAAGAACAACCAGAGAGATGCAAAGTGACCACAGAGAAGCGCAACCACAAGGAAAAATGACTACAAAGATAAGCATAAAGAGAAGCAAAATGATGACAGAGATTTTAAGTGACCACAAAGAACAACTACAGAGATGCAAAACAATCACAAAATGACTACAAATACAAACGACCACTTGAGCATGCAAAAAGGACTACAGAGAGACGCAAAACAACTACAAAGAGATGGAAAACGACCAAAAGAGAGGAAAAACAACTAGGGAGATGCAAAGTGACCACAAAGAAATGCAAAATTACCACAGAGATGCAAAGTGACCACAAAGAAAAGAAAAACAACCAGAGACGCAAAGTGATCAGAAAGAGAAGCAAAATGATCACAGAGATGCAAAGTGACCACAAAGAAGAAAAACAACAACAAAGAGATGGAAGACGACCACGAAATGACTACAAATACATAATGACCACTTGAACATGCAAAAAGGACAACAAAGAGAAACAAAACAACTACAAAGAGATGCAAAGTGACCACAAAGAGAAGAAAAACAACCAGGGAGATGCAAAGTGACCACAAAGAAATGCAAAATTACCACAGAGAGATGCAAAATGACCACAAAGAGAAGAAAAACAATAGACAGAAAATGGCCACAGAGAAATGTAAAACAGCCACAAGAGATGCAAAGCAACCACAAACCAAAAAAAATGAGTACAAACACAAAACTGCCACATGAAGATGCAAAATGGCATAAAGGGCATAAAGGGCATGCAAAAAGGACCAAAAAGAGAAGCTACAAACATAAAGCAACTACAAAGATACGCAAAACATCTGCAGGGTTGACGTTTGTAGTCAGTTTTGTCAGTAATGTGTCTTAAGTCTGGGTCTTGCTCCCATCTAGGAAGGGTAGGGGGACCTCTGTCTGTGCCCCTTGGCCCATTGACCCGTAATCTGTCCATGCTTATTACTGGCTGCAGCAATACCACGTCTATGCAAAGTCATTACTCTATTCAGTCATCTGAAACATATACACGCCAGCAGCTGGTGGCTGACATTCCCTGCAGAGACACACAACACAACTCACGTTAACTAAGACATCACCAAGGACAATGGTTTATTTGACATGTCCACAGAAAACTTGAGGGAACCCAAATGTCCCCCGGTGACAAAAAGAAATGTAGTGATTCAGAAAGGAAGTCTCTGCTGACTGGTGGGGGAGCTGAAACTATGAAAGAGAAGGCTTTGATGGTATGGGGAGTATAGTCAGGGCTGTGGAGTGATAGAGGCACAGGGAGGCTACAGAGCAGCTAGAACTGACCTTTATAAAAGGACGGATTTCACAGAGGAGGGAGAAGAAGAGAAAGTGAGCTAAACCAGCTAACCACTCGCACGAACGTGTGCATTCACAAAACAATTCAACAAAGCTTCTACTGCGCCAATGGATCACCCTGCTCTGAAATTTAAGTAAAAATCTAACCATCCATTATATAAAGTACAGAGAAAGAGATAAATAATGCTGCACTAACTTCCCGTGGCTGGAATGTGCAGATATGCATAATAAAATTAGCATTAGACTGTACCGGGCAGATGTATTACACAGTAAAAAGTTTAGTGGTGTTATTAAGATCCTGCAATCAATTGATGTCTACCTCGTGAAATAATGTAGCCAAGGTGAAAAATACGAATTAACTAATTAAACTCTACCAGCTGCAATGGATGAATTTGTCCCTTTGATTTGACAGTTCACTTAATCAATTAATCCAGTGGGCTACACAATTTTCCAGTGGAATACGAATAATGTGTGCTATATATTGTATGCTATACTGTAATTTTCTTATTATTGAAAAATCCAGTCATGCCATGCTTCTTGTTTTGTTTCCGCATGACCCATAATTAATTTATAAATGCTTCATGAATAATAAATGCATTTTATTTTTAGATTTGTTTTTGCTATAGTACCTTGGTAACATTACACTACTGTAGCCTTAAATTATTTCCCCCAGAAGTCCTCCATAATTACAAAATAATTAAACCCCAATTAGAAGGCTTCCCAGGAGGTGTTCGAACATAATCCCCCTCGGTCCGAAGCTCACTCGAACCACCCTGGCTGCCAAACTGAACAAGATCTTTAAAGTATGAATTTAGTGACTGAGGAGAATCTTTCTTTCTTTCTGCCTCTTACAGGACCTGTACAGAAAAGACTGCAACCTGGCTGCCCAGCTGCTGCAGTGCTCCAAGTCTCACTACAGAGCACACAAGATGTCTGAGGTGAGCTCCCCAACACCACTACAACTGCACCAGTGTTCAGATCTGTGCTGCAAGAAAAAGCACTGCTGCCTTTGAGCTTTAAAATTAAGTTAAACCATTTGAGAAAAAAATACTTGAATTGCAAAGATGTTCAATTTAGTTAAATTAAATACCAAATAAGACTAGATTTAATAATTAATGTTTTACATCCTCCACAATAGCAGGAGGCTGAAAATGGTCCAGGGCTGTAGCTTGCATTAAGGACACTGAGGTCATATCCTCTATATTTAATATGGGAATTCAGGGTTTTACATAGTTCTTAATTAGCGTTTTCTCATGGTGGGTGTTTTAGAGGCTGATACCAGTTTGGACTGGATTTGCTCAAATTTAACTACTTTCAGGCCAACAAACAATTAATAAATATAAAACAGGACTGGGTTTAGATACTGGTGCCTATACGATACCTTACTTTAGGGAATATAAAGATGTTTTGACCATCTTTTTGATTCAAGACAATCAAAACCTGTCAAGCATCAGAGTTAAAGAAATAAATGGAATACAGCCTATTTAGAAAGGTTGCCTGATTGAAAACCTCATATTGGGAAATATGATTTACAAATAATATATATATGAGATAACTGTTAAAGGAACAGTGTGTAACATTCTGGGGGATCTAGTAGCAGAACTGAAATATAATCTTCATAACTATGTTTTCATTAGTGTATCATCATCAAGAACTACGGTGGCCTTCAGGTAACATAGAAATGTCAAAGACTCTCTGTGAAGAGGACCTGATTACTATGTAGATATGAAGTTGACACTTTGCTGTCATCTTGTCGACTTATTTTAGAAGTCCAGAGGTCGAAGTGTAAGCTGTGGGGGTGATCGTGCTTTTGCTGTCACTGCTTAACAAGTTACCCCCTGACATACACACTATCACTGATATAGCACTTTTTAAATCTAAGCTCAAGACTTTTTTTATATAGAATGGCTTTTAATACCTGGTAGCGCTGTCACATTTTCCTTTTGCTTTTTATGAGCCTTTTTCCAGTTTTACGATCTGTGATGTTTTTATTCTTGTTAATTCTTGAATGTTCTTCAATGTAAAGCACTTTGGAGACCTTTTGGTTGTTGTAAAGGGCTATACAAATAAATGTTGATTGACTGATATGAAAGGCTCAGTCTATGCTGAGGAAAACAAATCTTAGTTTCAGGTGACTAAGCACTAATGAAAACATAGTTATGAATATTATGTTCAATTTCTGCTATTTGAGCCCCCAAAATGTTACACACCGTTCCTTTAACTGACAGCACAAAACAAAACATATCCAGATAATACGAAGTTTAGATAGGTTGTGTGTATTTGGGAGAACTTTGACCTCAATCTTACTCTAATCCTGGCATAGCTCTGAGTTTGATGGTTTAAACTACATCAGCCAGCACTGATTCTGTATATAATTAGTGTGCTAATGAACTATTGTTGATGCATTATTTCTGTAATGGAGAGATGTTTCCCTTGTTGTGTCAGTGTACCTTTAGAAGCCTTGGTGGGTGGTTTTCACAATAAGACGGAGGCGCAGTGCTCATGGCCTCTTCATCCAGACTGAAGGTCTGCTGTCTGAAGTGCCATCTGTCTGCACTCCAGCTGTGCATAATGACTGAATGAATGAAAGCCTGGCCTGAGACGACACCTGAGGATGCACAAAAGAATAAAAGTTATACTCTCCAACAGGAAAAAAAAAATCATTGACTGAAGCACTGTATACCAATACATTTGACTATTTAGACCATTAAAAGAAGAAAACCTGCCACACAAAACCCCTGTGAAGGTGGTGTGACGTCACTTTGGCTTTGGTGGACGCACCAAGCACAAATCAAACATAGTAGGGTGCGTCAGGCCTTTGCCGCGGTAGAAAAACAAATACTGGGAAAGCTTCAATGACATTCTGCATAATAATTAATCGCATGCTTCTGTTTGGGATCATTTTTTATTAGGGTTTCAGAATAATGGGCTGTCAGAATAATGGCACAGCACCGAGTTTTATTGCTTAGAAATTAAACTTTATTAAAGTTTTCATTTGGAAGAGGAAGAATGTATTTTTTCTTCTTTCTGAAGTTACATGGTCTCACTTTCAGTAAAATAATTTGGCTATAAAACATGAAAATGTAAAATCACTTCTAAATGTGGAGTATTTTGAGGAAATAGCTTTTACAAAGTGGCTGTGAATTACTAGAATGACTAAAATAACAAGTGCCACTTCTGTCACCATTAAACCACTTATTTCAATAAATGGAGACCTGTGGATGTGTATGCTGCCACTGGATGACTGTTAATTAAGATTTGCCTCAGATAGCAGCTAATGCAGAGCTAGCTTACTCGGAGCACACACTGTATATCATTTTGTGCTCCCCCCCCACAGCCTCACCTACTTTCCATCTCCATTCCCTCTGGGAGAAGCAGCGGCTGCTAAAAATAGCTCAGACTTAAAAGATGCAGGTTATTTTATGCCGAGGCGAGCTTCTATTTTTTAACAAAGCCAAGTCAGTATTTTATCTTTTTTATTTTTTTTTTTCTATTCCCAGCTGGAGACCCGGAGCACTGGTTTAATTTGAATCTAAGCCGTTCCCTGTGGAACTGATGTGTTTGATGGTAGACAGAAGAAAGACAGAGAGAGAGAGGGAATGAGGGCCTTTTGGTTGTGAAGGCAAGAGGAGAAAGATGAAAGGATAAAGAAAGGGACGAGAAAAGAGAGAACTCAGTGGGGCAGAACAGTTCCTACTAACCCTGACCAGCTTTAATAGGCACAAAGAAACCAATCTGTAATTGACAGGAACAGTTTTCTCAAACGTGAGTCAATCAAACAGATTATGTGTCTGTCTGTCTGTGTGAGAGAGACAGAAAGAGAGAGGAGAGACAGATGGGAGAGAGAAGGATATTTGGAAAAAGAAAAACAAGATTCTGTTGGGAGAAAGGGGAAGAAAACACATAAATAAAGATTGTGTTCAGCAATTTTCTGACAAGTTCATTAGAGGGGCCAAATAGTGCAATTCCCCTGAGATACACAAACTGGTCTGGACTGTATGAGCTTTGCACGAATGAATTACTTTCTAAGTCAGAGCTATAGATTAAAATCCTTTGAGGAATGGCTCTAAAAATAACTTCAGTGCAGACACAGAAAGCATAGAATATGTCTGACGAAGAGATGCAAGTTGATTGCATGAATAATTAAGAAAAGGCTGTTGAGGAAAGCTTCATGTTTTAAAGCTAGCTTTTCAGGCTAATTCTTTAGACCAGCTCAGCAGCTGTTACAAAAAACATCTGTGTAGATTGTTGTTTTAATTTCATCTTCATCAAGCATCTTTCGTCTCTTTGTATGTGTGTCTTAGCTGCCGCTGGATTTCCAGGAACGCATCAGTTCCCACATGGAGAAACAGAATCGGGGTAGCGGAGCCACCATAGCAATGTGCCACTCCAATTATTCTGACGCCGTGCCCACAGCCATAATCGCCAAGGTCCTGGCAAAGCCTGAACCAGGAAGCAGTTGCCCTGTAACACGCTCACCGAGCCCGCAGCCACAGGATGGAGACTTTCTTACAGCAACAGGAAGCACTGATCACCTGAACCGCCGCATTTCATATAAAACATCTGACCTGTACTGCAGCGATACGGCCCTCTACTGCCCAGAACGATGGCAAGATACAGAGCGCAGGCAGAGCGTCGACCTCCACGGTACTGGTCTGCTCCAGCTTCATGCCCAGAACTCAACTGACAGCAACCCAGAGGAGGAGGCCTACCACTCTGGAAGCTTCTCCCACCATGAGCCTCCATCGTCTTTCCACCACCACGATGACTTCGGTACTGGTAGCCTCCCTGCCTCCAGTTCCTACTCCAGCTTCAGCCTCGCATCGGACGAGAAGGGAGGAGTGAGTGGTGGTTGCGGCCGCACTGCCAGTAGCACTTTATCTTCTTCCCACCAGGGTCTTTATATGGACTGGCGAGATGGTGGCAGTGGGGACTATGAGCGCAAAAGCATGTCCTCTTACGATAAAGACAGCCCAAGCTTCCCCAAGTCCCTCAGCATCCAGCACATGGTGAGCCCCAGGAGCCCGCAGAAGGGCACATCACCAGCATACACAAGGACGGCTTCATGTTTCAGCGAACCATACCATTCCAGCACCCCTCGCCTGGCCTCCTCGCACAGCATGGGCTCCACAACTGGACTGGGCCAGGCTCAGGGAGGAGGTCTGGACACCCGAGGTGACATCCAGGTCCCTGAGGATGACCTGAGCAGCCGCTGGAGACAGCTCAGCGTGGAAGACATCAACACGTTCTCATCCTCCTACCGTAACGTTACAGGGCGGGTCTCTCCATACAGTTTCTCTGAGCGCCACTTTGCCATGAGCCCGTCCAGTAAGGTCAAGGGGTCTCTCTACAGCAGCTTCCAAGAAGGAGATGACGTCTTCCACAGCCGCGTGCTGGATCAGTGTTTTGCTGTGAGTCCACCTTCGCCCAGCCGCAGTCAGAAACCAACTGAGCATCGCAAGCAGGAGAAAACCTCTGTGCTGTATAGAGCCAAGGAGGACAGTCAGGACTCCGAGTGTAGTTTGTTCCTCTCTGGGAGCTCTAAAGACAAGGAGAGCGGTGGAGGAGCAACGGCAGCAAGCAGCACCAAGAAGGACTACGTGAATCTGAGTGCAGACAGCTCGGCTGAGTCCTTACACCAAAGCTCCCTAGAAGCCTCGAGTCTTCAACACTACCCCGGCCCCAGGCCGAGCGTCCGGCCTCGCCCGAGCTCCAGCTCCGCTCTCAGTGTCGGTCCCGCACTTCCAAAGAAGACCTCTCCAAGATACCAAAAATTTGGCAGCACGGGACTGACGAGAAAGGACAGTTTGACCAAGGCACAGCTATACGGTACACTGCTGAACTGAGCAGAGAGAGAAAGCATTTCATTTTATGCATGATGATGATGATTCCTAACTTACTGTACTGTATGTCTCAAAAGCAAACACATACTTGGTGTGACGGGGTATTAATATGTTGTTGTTTTATGTATCTCTTAGCCAAGGCACGTTTCATGCAGTCTACAACACTTTTTCTACTCTATGTTATGATACGGTATAGCTACCTGAGACCAGCTATTCAGTATGTTTTTGTTTCAATAACGATGATAATTAGAGCCACCGGGAAGAACTACAACACAGACCCGGCTATATGAACATACTGTGCAAACTGCTCTCTTTTTTTTTGGTGTTAAGTACTGTTTGTAAAACCAGCAAAAGACCATTAATTCCTGCTCTAATATATACAGTATAGATAATGGACTAAAGTGTGTGCAATGGGGTGACTTAATTAAATGTTTGGGATTATGTATAGTGGACCCTGCTGACTGCAAGCTGTTACAAAGATTTATTCATTGTCTATTTTGTCTTAAACAAAATGCATGCTGTATAATGCATATGAATAATTTCCAGCTTTTATTACCACATCTAAATTGGCTAAACAACTCTAACAAAATTTTTTTGTAAAATCCATTTAATATTTACAGCAAGACACTCATTTCTGATTGCATTCCTGATGCTAAATTTCTCACTTGTTAACATGCCTGATTTTGTTTGTTGGAATAGCCCTAAGGGGCTGATCACACAGAGTTGTCGCTAGAAACGCATCACCTGCGAAACTGTTGCTTTCCTATGATACGGCGCAACTGCTGTGCACTCCCCTCTGGCACCTAGCATCGCATTTTTCTAGCATTTTTTAAACGAACATAAGATACTCTCCACTTTTC
The DNA here is from genome assembly GCA_947000775.1 of Pterois miles. Lineage (NCBI taxonomy): Eukaryota > Metazoa > Chordata > Actinopteri > Perciformes > Scorpaenidae > Pterois > Pterois miles. The sequence goes on along the minus strand of CAMQGK010000522.1, from coordinate 2,110,234 downwards.
AGTGCCAGGCGCAGAGTCCTTGTCAATGTCATGTTTAGCCCAGGCAGCTAATCAAATCAAGCAAGAGGCGGGCTTTAGTACTTTACCACTTCCTTTCTCCTGTTTTGATGCCACCAAGGCCTATTGAAAGAGGCTGTGGGGTATGACACATGCGTAGCGTAACGGGATTTGCGGTCATGCATTGCTATTGGCTCAATTTTGGCGAGTGCAGATCGGATGTGGGTGTGGGTCATGTGGCAATTTTCGAAAAATAATCATATAATTCCCATTGATTTTCAAATATTATTTTTGCTTGGAATGCACATCCCTATGTTGTACCCCAGACATATGACATGTTCAGGATGCATGACATCTCTTTTCACACATGCTGCCAGTAGATGTGGCTGGCTAGCTAGCTAGTTAGCTGTTGGACGGTGAGAGAGCTTCGGAGTATGTGACAGGGAAGGGGTAATTCATATTTCATGTCGTGAGAGAGTGATTAAGACCACATTTTCCCATTGATCACCTGGCAGCAAACACAGTCTCGCTCCATAGGCTCACCTGCTTTGCTCGATGTGCTTTGCCACAGTGTTCTTGAAGCAGCTGCACCTGTAGCGATGTGTCTCAGTGTGATCAGCCCCTAAAAAAGAAAAAATATTTATCGATATATGTAATTGAGAGAATTACAATAAGCTGCTGGGTGAACAACAGAAGTAAAGAATAGAAGTAGAAATGGTTAAACAGATTTTTAGCTGGAACTTTTCTTATTTTTGTATCAAAATGAGGCTGCAGAGTAGTTACCCTCATACAAGGACACTTGTAAAATTGCCTTAAACCTGTTCAGTGGACAGAATGGTCTCCATTATAAAAATGTGTACATACTGTATTATCTGCTGTATTGTTACTGTATGTATACACTATTGTTCTTCCTGTCAGACACAACACACAAGGCCAGTTTCTTAGAAAAGGATTAAGTCCATTCTTAGACTGGGGATATTTTTCAGTGGAGAAATTTGCTTTTAGTTAAAGATGATGAGGCTTAATCCCTGTCTGAAAATCTGGCACACACAGCCACATTTCTACCCTGATACAAACTCTTAAACACTGTTGGCACTAGTTGCACAAACCAAAACAAGTGAGTGCTGGATCTTCTCGTTTTCAGGAGATTAATTGGAACATTCTCCAGGCAAGCTGGCAGTTCTGCAATGTATGCACAAAAAGTCACCACCTGAGAAGGTGGTAAGAAACGACTGATTAAACACAAAAATGTACAGTGTGTTGTTTTCAAACCAGCATTCTGAATTAGGCTATTTTAGAGAAAACACTGTGAAAAGCGTGTATATATGCATACATAGAAAGTGGCAAAGACAAGCTGTCCTGTGAATTAAAAAAAAAAAAAAAAAGGATAAAGCCTTATGTTATATAGGTGGTCCTGCTGCCCCACTATCATGCCACCACATGCTACTGTTACGAGTATAGATGGGGAGAAAATGACAGTGTTCCAACATCTGTGCGCCCCTTGGCATGATGGATCTTGGAAGGATTTCTTCCTGCCTGTGTAGCTCTATAGATCCGAGAGGAATGGCGAAAGGGATAAGCTAGATAATCAGAACCCAGCTTTGCCCTCGAGTAGTCAAGTAAAGACTTTTCTGGAAGGCCATGCCTCTACCTCTCCCATTCCTGCAGATCTGGGACTGGCTTCAGGCTGTTTTTTAAAAGATTTAAAACCTGCATCTCTTCTTTTTGACCTTGGCATGTTATGAAGGTGAAACTGAGCCACAAAAAGTCTCCAATTATATTATTATTTGGTACAATGTAAAGATATCTAAATAAAGGATTGAAACTAATGTACAGAGGGATTGAGAGGATATATGGTATTTTTGTTGTGGACATAATGTATAAAAAGAGATATAGAAACTAACATACATAATTGTTATTACACTATGACTATTTTTTATCCAGTTTCAGTTGATGTTATATTATTGAATGTTTTGACCCTGAATGACGAGGCTGAAGCGGTTCTGTCCTGTTCTACCTCCAGCCCTGTTCCAGGAACAACAGGCCAGCTGTCTAAATGTCAACATATTTGTCTGTCTGATGCATGGTTATATATTTTTGCCGTGTGTTTATTTACTTAATAAAGATGGGTGTTGGGAAATGCATCATGGAGTTCGAAGGATATTGTTTTACATTACTTATTTCAAGAACGTTAAAACCTTAAGAAAAGAAAAGTCTTAATCTGTGGGCTCACCGTGCAGGACGGTTTTTGACCTTGATGCATTTTTCACAATTCTGTCTTCTCAAAACTGTCTTTCTCAATTGATTGTAGCCACTCGTCTGTATTCATTTTATTTTATTCAGCTTTGTGAAGATGCAGTTAAACTTCATGTTATTCTGTCAAAACATCTGAGTATGGCCTTCAAGACAATGTCTAACTTGCAGAGGTTAGAGTTAGCAGAGGTTAGCTGGAGAAGTTTGTTTGTTGCAGCTAATGCTAAGAGTTTTGTTTAGATTTTCAGCGTTTTTCTGTTTTTTTTTTTTTTAGTTTGTTATGTCCATCTTTATAGCATTTCTTTTGAATATTATTGATTTCAAGGGTTTTTTAAAAAAATAAAAATCTCATTACAAGTTGAGGATTTTTCTGTAATTGCCAGACACAGATGTTTACGCGGAAGTCGTCAGATCCTATAAATATATTTGCGATGGGCTGTCAAAGTTAACGTGATAACACATTAACACAAATTCGTTTTAGTGCAGTTGACTTTTTGGAGGTTGTTCAGGCCTGTTTTAAAGCTATAGTGAAGATACTGGTATCATATGAAACTAGAAAACCCATTCTAACTTGTCCAGAAGGAGTTTAAATAATACTACGGATTTAAGGTAAAGTTTGGCAAGGAAAACCTGGCATGGCCATTTTCAAAGGGGTCCCTTGACCTCAAAGTATGTGAATGAAAATGGGTTCTACCATTCTAAATGCAGTACCTGTAAGGTTTTCTAGACAATATCTGTCATTGTTTTGTGTTGTTAATTGACTTCCAATAATATATATAAATACATACATTTTTATAAGGCATTCATATCTGCCCACTCCCATGTTAAGAGTATTAAATACTTGATAAATCTCTGTTTAAGGTACATTTTGAAGAGCTAAACAACGTGCGATTAATTTGCAATTAAATGCAATTAATCATGGACAATCATGCGATAAATTGCGATTAAAGATGTCAATCGATTGACAGCCCTAATCAAAGCTTCTTCTCCACCATCTTAAACACCCAGTGTGACAGTTTAGGCATTGAACAGACATCCATCACCATAATGAAGATTTACTTAGTAAGTTAAAAGTTTGGTTTCTTACCCGTCGAACATCAAGATGCAGCCCTGTCTTCAAAGATGTCTCTCTTGAAAAGGCCCTCCAGATTTCACCCTGATTTTGCTGGTCGGGAACTTTAGCCAGCAAAAAAAAAAAAACACTACAAGCAGCAATAGCTTTCGCCAGTTAGTACACGCAAATTATCATTTGGCCTCACAAATTGCTTTGTTTTCCTTTAAGCCAAAAACAATGTGAGCTGAACTATTATTAACTACAGTATAAACAACCACAGGGGCTAGAAAAAGTACTGAGCCATTAGAATTTCCCTCGGCGCCAAACAGCAAAGTATATTTTAAGGACTACTCTGCTAGATACTGAATACAGATCATAAGCATCTGTCTGTACTTCACTGCTTTGTTGTTGACTGGCAGGATTTTGGAAGAGCCTGGCAATGTTTTGACAGATGTCTGCGTATTTTCTTTAGTTTCATGGTGTCTCTCTGTGATGCTTTAAGCTGTCAGTGAGAAAATAAAATGTCATATCAGAGCAGTGAGAACAAAAAAAGCATAGAGGAAAGTGATGTGTATGCAGAATGTGAAATGAAAAACACTACTGATTAGAAAAAAAATGTTTTTTTTTTTCTTTTTGTTTTGACAAAAACTTAAGCATTTAGTAAGACGGGCCAAATATGAAAAACATGCTTACAATAACATTTACACCCTACAGAAGTTCATATCAATGGGAATGAAGACGTGGTTGGTACACAGTGTAAAAAAAAAAAAAAAAAAAACGTCTTTCCAAGGGGTCAGTAGATAGTAGATATGCTGACTTACGTTCATGTGTCGAGAGATCATGGGAGATAAATTTTTGACGATAGATGTGCACACAAGTTTTCAGTTTACTATAATCGTAACTCAGGTTTTTTAGTCCATATTTACTTCAGTCCTTAGTGCCAGAGCTTGATCTCACCGGCCCAGTCGCAGGTGGCTGCAGTCGCAGGCAGGACAGGATGCTGGGAAACACACAAGCAGGGCTGGCTGTGGGCGTGGAGAGTGTGCAGCATGCGAGCGTTGTGGTAATCGTAGAAGTGAGCGGAGCCGGTGGAGCTTCCTGAGGCCAGGATCGTTCCATCCAGAGAGAACTCGCACCGCACCGCGTATCCCTCCACCTAGAATGAGATTATACTACATGGGATGCATTAACCTTCCACAAAGAGCTACTTTAATATCAGCATGATAACTAAATGTTAAAAAGCCTAAATGTTAGAATAGTGTGCCTGTGTTCTTTAACATCTCTAGTTGTATTAGAATTGCTTGTTTAATTAAATTCACTGGATTAAACCTGCAGGAGCCAAAATGTTTTTGGCATCACTGGGCAAAAATGCTATTATAACCTTTCAGCATTTTGAATTCAAGTATTCTGGGAGAAATCTAGACTTCTGCACCTCCTCATTGGCTCTGTTTTCAAATTTTAAAGTCTATCCCATGACAGGAGACTTTCAGCCAATCACAGGTCATTTCAGAGAAGGAGCATTCCTATTGGCTGTTCATTCAACAGAGGCAGCTGTCAATTTCTCACAAACTCCAATCAAATGGTCCAACTAGGCAACGCTGATCAAATATGAATCAATAGTCTGTTTGTGTAATTCCTATTTTTCACCTCAAACGTATTCAGAAACATCTTGTTGTTACTGTTCAGCTGTAAAATGAGAAGGTTTGCTCCGGCTGGTGGGCGGCGCTTGGTATTTCCTCAATGACTCTCAAACATGGCTGCCAGGTCACAAACTTTCTCATTTTGTAGTTCATATCTATATTGAAAGAGTTATTGAGTAAGTCTTTCAATACACATATGAACACAATATTGTGTTAAGTTGGACTTAAAAATATCTGAACCTATCCATTATTTGTAGGTATGTTTGATCAATAAAAGCTGTAATCAAGTATTTATAAGTACAGTTAAGGTTGTATTATACGCTGATTGCTTGCTGATGCATTTACTCTGTTAAAGGTGTTCTGAGAAACATGAAAAAGGTTCAGAAATGAATGTCTCTTTGTTTTCTGGAATGTTTTTTGAAATGTGTTTGCACCTCGGGGCCTGGATTGTGAGATACCTATTTGTTTCATGTCCATCTCGGGATTTCTCTTGAATCAACAAACCAGAAACTACAGCAGCATCTCAATATGCTGTCGGTAATATTTGCCAGCCATATTCTGCTCTGTTTTGCCTCCCTCATTGGAAATATTGTATTGTACTTTTTGTGTTCGTTTTGGGGGAGGGTGTTGTGGAGGCTATTGATCTACGATACATATCGACTATGTGTAGGTTACTATGTTTCATCTGTGTGTGTGTGTGTGTGTATGGGTTTATTCTACCGCCTTTGTTTAGTGTGTATGTGGGAGGTTGCTAAAGTTGATTATGTGTGTGTACATTCTGTATTGATCAGGCACGCGTTACCCCCAAACCAGCCCAACCCCCCCGAGGCCACAGTCCCTACTGACCTTGTGTCCTTCGTATCGCCGCCTCTTGTTCATTCTAAAGGGCTGCTGGGAGGAGAACACTGCCATGTAGTCCCCATTAGTCTGGGCAACAAAAGACTCCTCCAGTGGGTGGAGAGCCAGGCTGGGACAAGTGTATCGCTCCTGGTGGCCAAATGAGTGGAGGGAAAAATAAAGGAAATTAATTCATTATTTTACCTTTTCTTGCTGTTGTTAACCATGAAGTCAGCTGCATGTCAACTAGACCATTATTTTTGAAAAGACTTATGTGCAGATGTAAAGTGGGCAGAGGAAGTAACAGAAACAATTTATAATATCATGCAATCTACTATGGTCTTTTCTGGGAGATTTTCTTGGATTGCATTATATGGCATTGAATGAGTAGTATGAAGAATTTAGTCTGAAGACTTCCTTTACTGAACAAAAAATTCAATTCAACTACAGAAACACTGATTCAATGACAAACATAGCACAAATGTTATTCAGTAGAGAGCACACTTCCTGCAGCACTTTTTAAGTGTCAAATATGCCATTTATATAGTGGCTTTTTTCTCATTTACACAGATTTCTTTACCTGGTAGATCTGGTTGGAGACCTTGGCCGTGGTCTGGTAGTCCCAGGCGATGAGGGTGCGGTCGGCAGAGTCTCTGCTCACGCAGTCAGAGCTTGTTATTAAGTCCACACCACCTCTCAGAAACAGGATGTCCAGGGTCTGTTGGATCCCCGCTTTGTACACTTTCACCATCTGGAAACGAACAAATTAGCATCAAGCTTTTTAAGATTCATTGTAAAAACATGGAGAGATGTCAATCTATGATAGTGAAATATGTTACTGTGTGAAAAATCTCAAGTAGTTATTTCTACCACATTTAGTACATTTGATATGATGTAATTTACTTAGAATAAATGCCATCCGTGATGTTTTTCCATCCATTTTTTTCCACTTATCCAGGGCCAGTTTACAGGGGCAGCAGGCTGAGCAGGGTATACCAGACATCCCTCTCCCCAGCAACCTTTTGCAGCTCTTCCTGGGGGGACTCTAAGTTGTTCCCAGGCCAGACAAAGTATATAATTTCTCCGGCATGTTCTGGGTCAACCCCGGGGCCGCTTACCAGTTGGACGTACCTGAAAAACCTCTAAATGGAGGCGTCCAAGAGGCATCCTGATCAGATGCCCGGACCACCTCAGCTACCCCCTTTTGACACGAAGGAGCAGCTGCTGTACTCCGAGCTCCCTCTGGATGTCCGAGCGCCTCACTTTATCTCTAAGGCTGAGCCCAGCCACACTATGAAGCTCATTTTGGCCTCTTGCATCCCATCTCATTCTTTTGGGCACTATCCAAAGCTCAGCATGACTATAGGTGAGAGTTGGAATGAAGATGGACCTGTAAATCGAAAGCTCTACTTTCTGGCTCAGCTCCCCATTCACCACAACGGTCTAGTGCAATGCCTGTATAACTGCCAACGCCACACTGAACCACCTTCATTTTACCCTTACTTATGAAAAAGACCCCAGATACTTGACTCACCCCACACTCGGGGGGCGCAATCCACCATTTTTCCAGCAGAGAACGATGGTCTCAGACTTGCACATACTAACTCTCATCCTGACTGCTTCACACTCGGCTGCAAACCGCCCCGAAGCGTGCTGAAGGTCAGGCTGATGGAGCCAACCATCCACATCATCTGCAAAGAGCAGAGATACAGTTCTAAGGTTCCCAAACTGGACGCTCTGTATATGTATTTGGTTCCAGAACTAAACCATGTGTGGAGATGAGCCCAACTATATCTAGCTGATGCCGCTGCACCTCCAGCACCAGCTCTGGTTCTTTCCCTACCAAAGAGGTGACGTTCCACATCCCTAGAGCCAGTCTGCAATGCTGGGGGTCAGCACACCTAGGTCCCTGCCTTTGCCTGCCGCCCAGCTCATATTGTACCCAACCCCAGTGCTCTTCCCTGTGTCGGCCCAAAGGGTGGTGGCTCCATATTGATTTTTCGGGCTGTGAACAGTCAGGCTCCATGAGCCAAGGCCCTGCCACCAGACACTTGCCGAGAAGCCCCCTCCCAGATCTGGCTCCAAAATGGGGCCCCAGTTTCCCTTTTGCGGGCAAGGTGTCGCAACTCTTTTCTGGAGGGTTGGTGTAGGGTCTGTGAATCACTCTCGGTCTGGCCCCTCCCCTGGGACCACTTTGCCTTGGGAGACTCTTCCAAGAGATGTTGCCCCCTGAAAACACAGCTCCCAGGGTCACTGGGCCACACAAGCCAGAGTCCATAATGCTTATGTAGCACAGTATTCTTCTAGTTTCAAAACACAATGTTCATGGCACTCAGCTCAGAAAAGCAATTAACATGAAGACAAGATGACAACTGCAGATGACTGAGTGTCAGTGTTCTTTGCCTTTATAGAGACTCAATCAGTCACCTTCCTTGTTCTATGCACTCATACCTGAATATTACTGACAGCTGATCATGGTGCTTCTACTAATGATACACTGGTGCTAGAGTATAAACACTACATGAAGCTGCTATCAGGGTAAAGCAGCATCATAAAAGCATCTTATATACAGTATACAATATGCATTTTATAAATTCAAGTTAGATGTTTATGTGGCCCCTAGTTGAGGGTATACTAGAAAACTTTAATGTCTAGCTGCAGTGGAAAATGTTGAAATTAAGTTACCACTGCTGTGCCACATGAGTAAATTGCACAGTCCCTTTCTCAATTTGGAGACGCACATATCGATCTTACCGCTGTGTGATGGCCACAGCTATTTTCTAACAGATTAGGTTTCATTTCAGAGCTACTGAAGAACAGCAAGCAGCTACACTCTGCATGGGACAATTTAACCTCTGACCCCTAACTGCAACTTAAACTGCTCTCCTTCTGCTTTGTAACTTGAACCAAACTTTTAACTCTCGCTCTTATCAATTAGTCTTAACGCAACATCACAGAGCAATCTCATGCATCCAGTTCAACCTATCTAGTGGGATAATTTCACCCCAAAGCAAGCAGAACACAGCCCAGGGTTAAAACTGACAGGCAGCCAGGACGCTGCAGCATTAATAACGTATTTGCTGGACTGGTCTGCCCTCACTCTGCAACTCACATTGACACCTACTGGCAGAGGCAATCCCTGCTGTATTAAATCTAAAACCCTGCAGGGAAACGAATCGATTCGGTTAGCTGTGGGGAAAAATTACATGTGAGCATTCAGATTCTACGGAGGTGAATAAGATTATCATATAAAACAGTCCATTAACCTTAATAGAAATGCTAGGTTGCAGCTTCACAGGAACAATTTATGAATCCCAAAGGAAATTAAAATTTGCTTTGAACAATTAGTGCGATAACGTGCAGTGTTGGTTCTGTGCATATGATAATATTATCCTTTTAGTTACATAAAGCATGTGTGCACGACCAAATTGCAGTCTACATTTTTTGTACTAGAATGTAACAGAGTGTATAAGAGGGAGCTGCAGATAAAGGAGCATGTGTTCAGAGCCTTCCTGTCTTAGATGTACAAGGTCAAAAAACAGTCTGTGAACCAGAGTCAATAAAAATGATAAATCTACTGTAGGGGGGTTAATAAGTTTGACCTTGCAGCTGCGAGAGTCCCAGGCCTTGACCACTGAACTGTAACCACCGCACAGGAGTACCTCTGGGTTGCTGGGATGCAGGACCACACACATCACTTTGAACTGGTTGTCCAATTTCACTACCTGCTGCCCTACAGACAAGAAGAAAAAACAGAGAGAGAAAAGAACAAGAACAGTAAGCCTTTGTCAGTAGTAACTCTTGGATTACACCCCATGCAACTTAAGTATGACAGAAACAAGATAGCTGTTACATATTACATTCTGTCCAAAACTAAGATTTGTGTGATAAGAGCAATTTGCAACATCCTGCACTCATATACTTAATATTGGCTCATTTTAATCCTGATGCAGCATAAAAGATATTTCTTTTTCCCATCAATATTTTATTTTAAATATTTTCAAATAACCTCCAATAATAGGGAGGCAAAATATATTCACATCCAGTGTGAGGGATTGTAACAAGAAAAGCTGCTACGATTTGTCAAGTAGTCAACTGAACAAAAATTAAGTTAAATTAAAAAAAAGCAGGGTGCTGCCAGATACATACAGTAACATAAGCAAAGGTTAGAAACACATTGCTTGGTTTTGACAAGTCAAAATAAAATTTTGAAACCGGGCCTAATACGGTGTATTTGTAACTAGTATGAAAGACTGACAAACCTCCGGTTAAATTTAGGAGGTGTTTACACATCGTAATAGCACATTTACCTTGATAATTAAGGCTTGAATCTGTTTCAGTGATCATGTGTTCAATTAGCACCCTCACACTGATAACCCAGCATAAAAGGAGAGTACCGTAAAATGTCTGCATTCTTGGATTTTTGTGAAAGCACATGTGGGAAACAGTTATCACTTTTTGCCCATCTCATGACGTGTTGCAACTTATACTTCTCACTGTACACAATCACTATGAGGGTATATATTACATGCATAATTACTGGAGGGGAAAGGGACCCTCAAACAGTAAAAATAATTCAAATATGAAGCAACTATGTCTAAACAATGACTTAATTTAATTAGAAAATAATCTGCAGATTAATCATCAATAAAAATAACTGCTGCCCTGGTGAAGTACAAACAAGTCATAGTCCAACATAAAAATCAAGCTTTCCCTTATATGTCAGATATTTGGTGAGATAATAACAAAAGAAATTATCATAATAAACAAATAAATAATCAAGGCAAAACAGTTTCTTTGCTTTTCAGGTAAGTAATCTTTTCCAGAGGTAGAGTCGTGGACAGTGAAAGAGATTTCTTTCATAATCTTCTAGAGCCATGCAATGATACTGTATTGATATTTTGACAATTTAAGACTTGAACATGAAGCCTTTCATGTGGAAAGCACTGCTTTCGTATGTGATTCACCAAGTAAAGAAACCTTGATACTTCCAATTAAACATCCTGACTGTGTGTATATGTGGGAGCATATAGTGTTTGCACCGTCCCGCTCAGCTACAAGGTTCTTGTTTCCAGCTCAACTCTGACCCCTGGCTGGTTTCTGTCCTCTGTGAGCCCCACTACTTCCCTGCATTGCCAGAGCTGCTAAAGCAATCACATTATTGTTGTTTAATCGCTGCCTTCTGGAGTATCACTCCTGCTGCTACACACATCTGTCTAAACGAACAAATATACACACATCTGTCTAAACGAACGAATATACACACATCTGTCTAAACGAACGAATATACACACATCTGTCTAAACGAACGAATATACACACATCTGTCTAAACGAACGAATATACACACATCTGCCTAAACGAATGAATATACACACATCTGTCTAAACGAACGAATATACACACATCTGTCTAAACGAACGAATATACACACATCTGTCTAAACGAACGAATATACACACATCTGCCTAAACGAATGAATATACACACATCTGTCTAAACCAACGAATATACACACATCTGTCTAAACGAACGAATATACACACATCTGTCTAAACGAACGAATATACACACATCTGCCTAAACGAATGAATATACACACATCTGTCTAAACGAACGAATATACACACATCTGTCTAAACGAACGAATATACACACATCTGCCTAAACGAATGAATATACACACATCTGTCTAAACAAACGAATATACACACATCTGTCTAAACGAACGAATATACACACATCTGTCTAAACGAACGAATATACACACATCTGCCTAAACGAACGAATATACACACATCTGTCTAAACGAACGAATATACACACATCTGCCTAAACGAACGAATATACACACGTCTGTCTAAACGAACGAATATACACACATCTGCCTAAACGAATGAATATACACACATCTGTCTAAACGAACGAATATACACATATCTGTCTAAATGAACCAAGTATTGTTAAGCTTCTTTGATGTCAAAATACTGTGATTTATCAGAAAGGGAAACAAGCACATTTTCTTTGTTCTTTTATACATTCAGAAAGGAAAAAAATGTTTACAACCTGATTTCCACTAATGCAAATTCTGCTGAAACTTCTCTTTGGTTTATTAAGTGAGTGTACTGTGAGGATCCAATCCTCCTTGTGAAGCGCCCATTAGATTCCTGCGCAGTAAACACTGTGTAATTAAATTGTGCCGTCACGTTCGCTTATAAACGGAGTGATTCGCAAACAAGCTCGCTGCTAAAAGATACAGTAAATCTAGCTGTAAGTTGCTGCCAAAGATAGTTTTCCCAACTCAGTGTACCCTCTGAGGTTCATGAAGGAATGACGTTAACGTAAAAGGATGAGAAGCTTTCAGTGATCATTCCAGGTCAGAGGCAGGGCGTCAGCTTGTTTACAGGCTACGTCCATCCGCTCTTCATCACATGTCTATTTGTGGCTAAAAAAAGCTTCACATAGACTATAGATAGTTTCTTGTGATAGACTGAAACTATTTTTATCACTGGATGCCCCAGAGCAGTTCAGCAACCTAACTGTCTGTCTTCAAATCATGGTGGCCGAGACTGTACAGCTTTTATGTGCATGACACAGAACGTTGGTGAGAGGGTGTTTGGGATATTTCCAGACGGCAGCACATCATATGTTTAAAAAAAAAAAAAAAATCTAAACAAAATAATAATCTAACAAGCGTATTAGGACAATAAGGGTTAAAAAAAAAAAATTAGAGCCAAAGGAGGCAGTAAAATTCAGAGAGTAGAGATTAAAATCATAAATGTACAAGAAAAAAACATGGATATACTCTGGGATTAAAGTGGTAGATTTATGTGAATAAACTCACAAATCTACGAGAAAACAAACTTGAATATTCTCTGAGATTATAAAGTTATACATTTACGAGAGAAAACATGGATATTTTCTAGGATTAAAGCAGTAAATTTATGAGGAAAAAACTAAAAAATCTATGAGAAAAAAACTTGAATATTCTCTGAGATTAAAGTCACAAATTTAGGCAGCGTCTGAATTTTGCTGTGCTCAAAGTAGTGTTGAGTGTAAGTAGTTTATATACTGTATGTATTCCAGATATCTCTCATAAATGTGTGACTTTAATCTCAGAGAATTTCAGATTTTCTTAACGCAAATTTCTGACTTTATAATCTGTGTTTTCTCTGAATGTGTGTTACACCCCCATCCCCATGGCTCTGTAATTTATTTATTTTTTCCACCAACAATGGCCCAATACACTGTTGTATAAAGATGTTAGAGAAGAGAAACCAGAATATAAAACAGTGTTTTGGCTAGAGGCAGCTTTATCTAAAATCAATTAAAAAATGTCATACTCAAAAACAAAACAAAAACACTGAGGGGCTTAAATACAATTAAGCCTGACAGGGTGAGCCCAAAAATTAGTTTCCTGGGAAACAATGAAGACGACTACATGAGGAGCCAAGCCAGACTATGAGTCAGCAGCTCTGTCAAAGGCTATGCAAAGTAGAATACCTCAGGGTTCAACGGCTCCTCATTAATTCATCCAGCAAACAACAAAAAACATCCAAAACAGTCTAAGCCCACAACAAAGATGGACTTTTTTTTTTTTTTTTTTTTTTTTTTTTTACACACTTGTTCCAGGGTGTTCCCACCAAGTCTTTCTAGAAGGGGGAATGAGCCCGAGCTAATAAACTGCGGCAAAAATGGACCTTCGTTCACTTAATGGCGGACGAGCCCGCTCCCAAATTCAATTGCATTGATCCAAAGTTTTAACAGGCAATTTCATCACGCTCACACACTGCTTAATTGGCTTACATGTCACAATACAGAGATCTGTCATCGAGATTTTAAACTCATGTTTGACAATGAGAAATCAACATTCTCCTCATAATCAATAGGACCTCGTCATGTTTTAATTAAGCAAGATTAACTAGCTTGCTTGAAAGGGGAGCTAAGGGAAGTCTGCAGTGATCTGTTAGTTTACTTTGTAGATCCTGAAAGAACTGTGATCACGGTGCAGAGCTGACACACAGTGGATGATACAGTGCAGAGGACATTAGGTATGATTGGGATAAGCCCCTCAGAGCAGACGGAAACTGAGATGAAATAGATATTCTGCCTCATTAGCGGATCCATCAAAGAAGGGTGCTGTCACTGCAACATACGCAAAGGGTAGAAACACATTGCTTGGTTTTGACAAGCCATGTTCAAATAATATCTTGAAAACAGGCTTAATAAGTCATATTTGTAATTAGTTTGAAATACTGACTAACCTCCAGCTAGCCATTTAGGAGGCATTTACATTGTAGTAGCACATTTACCTTGATAATTAAGGCTTGAATCTGTTTCAGTGGTTATGTGTTCAATTAGCACCTTCACATCCATAACAGACACAAAAAGAAGAGTGCAACATCTGCATACTTGGATTTTTGTGAAAGCACAAACGGGCAACAGTTATCACTCGTTTGCCATCATTCTGAGGTTATAAGGAATAATTACTGGAAGAGAAAGGGAGATGGGATCCTCCAAAAGTACAAATAAATCAAGTATGAAGCAGCTCCAAAACACCAAATGCCCAGACTTAAGGAAACACAGCCCGCTGCATGTTGGATGCTCTTGAATCACATCATCACAGTAACATATATACAGTATATATTAAAAATATATTAGTGTGTTTTCTATTGTGCACTAAAGTGAGATAGTAATGCGTCACCACAGAATAAAAATCAAGTAAAACCGGTTTCAACCTAGCAGGTTACCACTGTAACATGAAGCTTTCAAAGTAGGTCAAAATGCACATATGCTTGCCAGTGGCATTTAGAATAAATGCTTCTGTGTGTGCTGCTGCTGCATGCATTGTCTCCTGAGGTGTAGTGCTTAAAGGGCAGGTCCTTTATTTATTTATTTATTTATTTATTTATTTTTCAAGGTTTTTATACAATCCTGTAGCTTCACAGTGGTGTGCCTGTACTCAAATCTGAACATACACTACATACATAAACAGTATGTATGGTTTAGCATGAAAATGTTATTTTCCCCACAGCCTTCTAAAAACGTTTTTCCATGTGACCTAATGTAAGTTTCTGCATGATGGCACTGCTGTATACAGTACAGTATGTATACATACATATATCTCATAACACAGAGGCTAAGCAGTGTACTACTGTGGATGCCCCGTTGGTTCGGATCCAAAAGTCACACAACAACACAAACAAACTACCCGATCTGTGCAGCCCGGCAGCAACTCCTGTGTTCTGCGAGGTAAAATTACTGTTTTTGTCAATGGAGTCTGGTGGCATTAAAGGCAGCGACATAGCGGCTTTAGCTCCCCATCAGAGCGGGGTGCCTGATGGCAAGGGTAAGCGGTGAAAATATTCTAAATATAGCATCCACTTAAATGGCTATTGATTTTCTTTAGGTGGCTAAAACACTTTCAAAAAACAGACATGTTGCCAATGTTATTTGAAACTTTAAAGGAAATAAATATCAATTACAACTCCTCGATCAGTCCTAAAGTTACGCCAAGGGGCGAGACAAAGTGTCAGTATGTGATGAGTTGAGATGAGAACATGATTAAATGCCATAACCTAGGTTATGATTTTATTTATTATTTAACCTGTATTTAACCAGGCATGGTATTAAGAACAAATTCTTGCTTACAATAGCTACCTGGTCTATAAAGTAGAAGGTGTATATTCTGGAGACAAATATAACTGTTGTTTTCCTGTTAAATATATAAAATGTTACACAGAAAATAGCTAAGACCCACTGTTAAGATTACAGTTCATTTTTGCAATCATAATTATGTCTTTGTTTGGTTCGGACAAGTTAAAAGGTTTTTATATTGGAGCAATTACTTCTAAACATGTAAGAACAATGACTATGAGCAAAATCCTCCCACGTCAAAATATTGAACTAAAAGCCTTGGGTGTACATGATCAAATCCAGTACGAATGCTGATGCCTTTTGTGTGCAATAGGATGTGTTTTTAAAAAAAGAAAGAGCACTTTGTCTCATGGATTACATGGTTGGCTCAGAAATATACTGGTATGTTTTTAAACAAAGTATTTTCTATAGGGTGACCCCAGTGTGACTCATTATTCTGCACTTCTGGTATATTTGACTTGTAGCTCATTCTCAAACAATGCATGGCAATATTGTGAATCTTAATCTTACAGCTGAACTATTGTTGAAGACTTTAGCTGCATTCAACGAAATGTGATTCTGCAAAGCCAAGGCGGGAGGTGTAAGGGCAACACACAAGCCTGCTCTAGTACTAGCACTACCTTTGTGTATTACTGTATTCTGGAAAAGACAGCGTCCTCTCTGCCAGTGCCTGAAGGGATCTGGACAGAAAACTCGAGTTCTGCATACACATGCACGAACTGACACTTCAACCTGTGGCAGCCTGTGGGTATATGGGCATATTTTTCTCCGCCAATCAGCTTTTCCAAGGACAGCAGTGAAAGCGCTGGACAACAGCTGCCACTTCACACTAATGCCCTGCAGATGAAATTCATTTATTCCACTCCCCAACTCCTGCTCTCTGTTTCTCTTTCTCTGAATTTATTCAGCCTCTTTTGATTTCTTTCTCAGGCATTCTTCCTCTCTTTCTCTTTCTGCATTATGCCTTTTAACCTGCTCTCCCTCTTTATATCCTCCTCTCCCTCTACTTTTGCTATTCAGCTGTGACAGCCTGCCTGTGGCCAAGTGGGAGTGCATATAAGATTCTACAAATTAAATTGGACACAGGAACAACTGCAAAGTCGGGCCAAGGAAAATGGGCCCACACACCATTCTGAATGCCTCGACTCCTTTATAATGCTATTCTCTTTAAAAATACCAATTGGTGCAGCATTGGGTTGAGTATGGCACCCAATTCAACTGTTATCAGGCCATTAAACAGTCTTTATCAGTCGCCTTAAGCACCAGTACCAATTAAAAGTGAAACATAAAACAACATGTTATGTTGTAAAACTGAATGAAACATCATGTTTTGAACACAAACAAAATGGCTTCTTTAGGTTTAGGCAACAAAACTACGACTCCTTTAGGTTTAGGAAAAAAACAGGCTTAGGCAACAAAACTACAACTGGTTTAGGAATAAAACAGGTTTTGGTGACAACACTACAACTTCTTTAGGTTTAGACAACAAAACTACAACTTCTTTAGGTTTAGGAATAAAACAGTTAGGTTTGGGTGACAACACTTCAACTGCTTTAGGTTTAGACAACAAAACTACAACTTCTTTAGGTTTAGGAATAAAACAGGTTTAGGTGACAACACTACAACTTCTTTAGGTTTAGATAACAAAACTACAACTTCTTTAGGTTTAGGAATAAAACAGTTAGGTTTGGGTGACAACATTTCAACTGCTTTAGGTTTAGGCAACAAAACTACAACTTCTTTAGGTTTAGGCAACAAAACTAGAACTTCTCTAGGTTTCAGGGGGAAAAAACACGCTTACGCAACAAAACTAGAACTTCTTTAGGTTTAGGGGGAAAAAAACAGTTAAGTTTAGGGAACAATACTACAATTTCTCTAAGTTTAGGCATCAAAACTACAACTAATTTAGGTTTATGCAACAAAACTACAACTCACTTACTACAGTCACTGTGTTTGTTTATACCTTCTTTCAATAATCTACCATGCAAATAGATGATCAAACCTACTGGGGGTTTAGTAGGCCCCTATTGACCCACATCTATGGGGGTTATAGCAACTGATAACGCCTATTTAATAGCCTGACAAAAGTCTAATCGGCTGAGTATGCTGTGGTAAAATACAGGATTGGGTGTCCTATAAGACTCTCACTCATCATTAAAGGGCCTGCAGACTTCTCCAATAAGAGCTCAGTTGAACAGAATAGGCCCAGCTGCCTTTCTTGTTAGTGTTGAGAGGCTTTGCATTACTGTGAAGAGCGTAAAGATCTCATTCATCCTGATTACAGTCTGATGCAGCAAACACTCCCTCAGTGTTTTATCACGCTTCTCGTGTTAACACATATGCTGCATGAATGTTGGGAGCTTCATTAATTTTTCAGATTTCACTGTCATAATGATGCCAGCACCTTGGGGTAGCCCTGTTGTGAGGGTGTGACACGTGTAATCCTCTGGAGAGATGGGCGCTTTTATCGTGTCGTGATGAGAACTGCAGTTATGTCAGTCTGTATTTAAGTTATTATGAGGCAAATTATGCAGCTTGGCCTCTATTCGCATTTCACTGCTTGAATGTGATTGGTTTTAAAGTGTTAATGCTGATGCCTGTGCTATAACACAATGAACTGCACTACGAAACTGGTCAGGAATTACAAACTGTCATAGTAATATCCAACTTAATAAAAGTTTCTTCATCTCGTGCTGCCATGGGAATGCTTATTGCTGTGGAGTTCCAGCACACATCTGCTGCAGACCCTCATCCTCAGAAACAATATGGTTTACAACAATTTGGTTAAGAAAATAAATAATAATAATAAAATCATAACACATAAGGAGACTGGTGTAGGATTGAGTGTGTGAGGGCTATTTGGATGTCTGAAATCAAAGCTGATAGTTTGACCCCACTACAGCACTGAGCAAGGCACAAGTGGCTCCCAAAGAATAAGACCATAATATTGTTGTATTTATGGTTGTTGATGGTTGTGGTTTGTGACGTTCTGGTGTAAGGTCATGGTGGCTGCTCCTGTGGTGATGTATCCATTATTGATCACCTTCCTGGAGCTGCCTGTGTGTTTAATGGGCTGGCCAAGCTATTATCCGTAGGCTTTATTGGCAGTATTGACAGACATGCTGAGAGGGGAAGTGCAAAAGGCAGCAAGTCATCACAGCAATGGGTTGACCCTAGAGATGTAGATGCTACAGGGGCTTTAAAACAATGTCTATTGTATGTGGGCTCATTCTCTTGAGCCTCTTTGAGGCCTTTTCCTACATATCGACATATTATATGTTGGTGAGTGGACAGAATGGACAAATATAAGGAATTTGAGATCATTCTCAGTGACTCTTCAAGCTGAGGTTTTCTATGAATTTTTACCAACATTTTTATTTCAACTGTGTAGAATTTCATGAATAGGATCAGATGAAGGAAATGAGTGCTGAACAAGTAGCTTCCCTGTTGTAGATTTGTATCTGTATGACTGGGTCTCATCTTTTCTTTGTTTGTTAAATATACACTTGCCCAGAAAGCGAAGGATTTCCAAAGCAAACCAAATTATCGATCAGTTGTAAATGTCACCTTGGATGGTTTGTATGATCACACACAAAGCCAATGAGCCAGCGGATTTAATTTTAGTGAATTTTGTTATAAGAAGACAAAAAATGTTGAATAACTTTTGCTTTATTTGTAAGCATGTAATGTATATGTATGTCTCTGTGTAATATGTGAGTAAGATACAGAGAGAGAAAAGAGAGTATTGGTGTCCCATTTTAGGGACAATCTCCACTGAAGCAGCTTTGTAGCCTCCATAGAACTTAATTTAGAGGATCGACTTCCTCCCTAAATGAGACTATGGCGTCACTGCTGTTTTTCAGGTCTTTATAGCGAACAATGCAGCAGAGGTCACTGCAAAGTGTAAATAATAAAACAATAATACTATTTCCTTTTTCAAAGGGCCAATGTGTAGCATTTCAGGGGATCTATTGGAAGAAATGGAACATAATATTTATAACTATGTTTGCATTAGTGTTTAATCACCTGAAACTACAGATTGTTGTGTTTAAGTTAGTTTAGAACAAACCCCTCTACTTACATAGGGAGCGGGTCCTCTTAACAGAGTCCGCCATGTTGCTCCACCGTGTTTCTACAGTAGCCCAGAAAGGACAAACCAAACACTGGCTCCAAAGAGCGCCTTTAACATTTCTACGTTACCTCGAGGCCACCGTAGTTCTCTGATTGTGGAACATGAGCCAAAATCTTGCAAATCTTGGTAGCGTCAGCCACCGTCTGACATCCGTTGCTCCTAAATTAGTGTTATTATGGTAACAATGGCCTCTGAGTGAGGCGAATGGCATAACCACAGTTTTTGTGCTCTCTTGGAAAGAGAAAAGTGAGCGAAGGGGTACATACTGTTCCCTATATCTGTCCTTTAATATCCCTTTAATCCATGTACATATTTTCTGTTTCTATGCATATTTGTACATTATGATAAAATAATAAATGAAATAAGAATACTGTGTTATTCACTTCATTACACTGCTAATGTTAAATAATTTACAAAGCGCATCATGATAGAGTAAGGGAAGTAATATTTATGATTTTTTACAAACTCTGCAGTAAACTTGGATTTAAAAGTGGCTGGACCCCAGTGCATTTTGGGACACTAACTTCCTAACTAAACAAAAATTCCTGCTGTTTCATTTAAAGTTGGGGAAAAGAAGGCAGCATTTGTTGAAGCACTCAAAGGAATCTTTGTAAGTGGACTGCTGACAGGTTATGATGTATTTGCTCTAGAAATGTGGATTTCAAAGGTTGTCCCTGAAATGTGTCACGACTACAGAGAGAGCGAGAGTAACAGCATTGTGATTTATACAATAACTTTATAACAGGTTTTGGGCCCCAAGGTAATTCAAAGTCACTCCCCACATAAATTATTACACTAACTTTAAATTTGAATCAGAGCACACTAAATTTGAAAGAAGTAAAATCGCCAAGAAGTTTTGTTTTCCCCACAACACGCAATATGCTTGGGGAAAAATGTTTATTAAAAAGCAGCTAAAAATGAATTTCAGTTAAGTAAATGCAATATAATTTGACTGCAACTTCCTCACTATACTATATATAAAAACATAAAGCTACACCACAGTCATTCTAGTTTAGTGTACCTGGCCTGTAGCCAGTGTTGAGTTCAGCTGTGGCCGACTACACAGTGGTTTGTTATATGATATCATGTTCATGCAAACCTACAGAAAAAAAACATGGCTTCTCACCTGTCTCTACGTCTGTGATCACAGCCGTGTTGTCAAAGGAGCCAGTGAGAAGTCGTCGGCCGCAGGGGGTCCAACAGGCATCACGCACAGCTCCCGAATGGCAGGTGTAAACCCTCAGGCATCGCCCGCTCTCTGCTCCATCCCACACCTGCCAGACATGAGCACATCACACCGGGTCACAAACACACCTAGACTGCACTAACAAAAGGCATTGTGAACTGTGCACAAACACTGGAAGAAAGATTTTGTTGCTCTGCTGCATGAAATACACCGAATGAGCAAAAGAACAAGTTGAATTGATGGGAAGCAGTTAATGAGTTTAAAGCAACAAACAAAAGCAGAACACAAGATTATATCAGTAATTTGTGCTCTGTCTTTGTTCGGCATGTCACAGTAATTACAATATTGATTTATTGTATGATATATGGACATGACCTAAATCATTTTTGCTGACCTCGACATTGCCCGTTGTGTTTATATGCATGTTTGGAAGAATATCACCATTTTAGCCAACATGATGCCAGAATAAACAGCAGGATATTGCACATTTTTGTTAACAGAGCCTGATAGTGTATTTTATTTATTGTTTTGGTTGTGTGGTTTTATTTTATGTATGTTGATTTAAGATATTTTAATGTTTTTTTTTACATTCCAATTCAAAAGTCTGAATATCTTTAAAAATGAATGGTGCCTTCAAATGAAACTCATGAGCTTGTGATTACAACACAGAAAGTTGTGTACACAATATGCTTGGTGTTCAAGTGGTTAAGTTATGAAGAACACCGCCGCTAAGCAACGGCAATACTAACAACAACTAACTGTCAACGTCTAGACACCAAAAGGGCTAACAATTTAGCAAGTGGGTAACATAATGCAGTAAATGCAAAGGCATAATGACAGAGGAAAAAGATGAGGTAGTTGGGAATATCAACATTTTCTTCAGACTTATTACAATATTATGAAAAAGTACAATATACGACTAAAATGACAATATATTCACTTATGAATACATTTATTATCACAGTTATTTCTGACAATGTATCGTCAAAAAAATTAGCTATCGTGACAGGCCTAGTCTTTGTATGGTGTGAAAAAAAAAGTAGGTAGTTGTAGATAGCTGGTGTGCTAACAGGCTAACAGTTGACGCAGCCCTGCATCCTTTATAGCAGATGAAATAACTTGCCGGTTCACAGAGAGAGAGACAGATATAATCTAAGACTTCCTCCCCTAAATTCTTTTGTAATGAAAAAAAATTAAATTACTTGTGCCGCAAAAATGCCGCTGGATAAATTGGCATAATACGTACACAAATCAGGCTTATTTGCTGGATTTAAAAGCAAAGACAACCTTTATAATTAATTAATCAAACTAATTACCTTTGAGTGTGCCAGTAAATCAATTCCCTGTGGGGTGTAATGGCTTTAATGGTTTTGTATTGTTAGAGGTTTCTCTGATCATAGGGAGAGCAGACGAGAAACGCACCCACTGCCATGACTAAACTCACCTCACCGGCTTGAAATATTTTATCATGGTGCAAATAAAGTGTAAAGCGAGGCCTTTTAAAGCAGACAGTGGTTTATGAATGAGGTGTTACTGTCTTTAGTTATTGTTGTTGTTTTTTTGCACTGTGCTTCAAAAACATCACTTGGCAAACAGTCTGGTCAATATTGTGACATGCATTTCATCAGATATACTGATGAAAAAGAGCAGGATTTTCTGTCAGACATGTCAAAAGACAAAAGCTCCTCCCTGAAGCCCGTCTGAAATCGTTGGTCTGGTCGGCGCCTACTGAGGTATATTATTCTAATGATGGAGTACTTTTTGCTTCCCCGGCACTGCCAGGGCCACAGAGGAACTTTGAAGATCTGTGGGGCGCTGCAGCTCCCTCTCTGCCTCGCCCTGTGTTTCATTATTAAAGAGGAGTTCTCCATACAGCATAAGAAAGTGCAGAGACACACTGAGAAGTTCTGCACTACAGCTCCCACAGGAGACAGACGGGGTGGGAGAGAGATGGAGGGGGTTGACATGCTGACATATCAATCCAGCCGGCAGTAGTTTAACAAACAGAATGGCAGAGATGCCTTCAGGGTGAGAAGAAAGTCACAAAGAGAGAGAGAAACAGAGAGATAGTCATAATTTTAATTGCAGAAAGCTAAATATTGGAGTGAAGCATCTACTATGAATATTTCCACTTCTTGTGCAACAGGATCTGTAACTTCTCTGTATGATCTTAGGGAAACACTGCCATCTCAAGGTAAAATGAAAATCTGTTCAAGAACAACTCATCATAACATCTATAGTCTCAAAAGCTTCAAAAATGTTCAACTAAACAGATTGCTAACAAATCTGACAAAATGCTCTGTTGTTTAATCCTCATCCTACCAACATATTTAACATACATGGACTACCTAGAAATACCCCAAGAATAAACCATCACAGCAAAATGTTAACTAATAGTTTTGAATAAGTTATGTAACTAATGTAATCTGCAGTAAAAAATGAAAATAGACAAAGCACATGAGGAAATCTCCTTCAAAATGACTGACAGAGGGCTCCGACCCTCCGATGACGGCAAACATTTTATCCATATGTTCTAGTTTATCTATTAAAACTGCATATGTTGTAATTGGATGCTTTTGACTGGGGTCCCAGGACATGAGTATTAAAAGCAGTAATTAAAACAGAAGCAGAAAACACTGATATGAAGTCAGACTGCTCCAGGGATGATGAATTTCTGGAGGCAAAGCAGGAAGTTAGCATCACCTGGGTTCCCTCGACAAAAAGCCAATAGGATTGTTCAGTTGGGTTTGGGATTATTGCAGAAAATAGGCTTCATGGCAAACACACATTTACGATAACATTTAGTTCAGCATGGTAATTTACAAAAATGAACACTATCTGAAGTGTGGATGCATCACCAGAAGTAAAAAGATAATAATGTCAGGCTATAAATGAACTACACGCTTGAGCGCGAGTGCACGCAATGGCAGACAAGTCGACGGGATGACGTTTAGTAGTCTCATTTAGCCACTTGTCAGCAACCACCTTTTTTTAAGAAACATAACGGCTCGGGGTGTTGTTGGAGCTCACTTGGTAGAGCAGGAGCCCCAAGTAATAACGCTGAGTCCTTGCCGCAGCAGCCCGGAGTCAGAATCCGGCCTGGGGCCCCTTGCTGCATGCTGTCCCCTCTGTCTCCCCATTTCATTACTCTCTCGCTGTCAATAAAGGAGGAAAAAGGCTCCAAAAAGTAGTACTAAAAAAAAAATAAATAAATAATGTCTTAAAAATTCCTGGGTGGGGTATTTGTTAATGTATTTTATGTCCTTGTTTCAGGCATCAAACTAAAAAAAAAAAAAAATTAAAATTAAAAAAACCCACTGACTTCCAGACGAGGGAACCAGAAGTGCTAAAATACTAACTAATTTCCAGGTTTTAGGACTCATTCCAGTAGCACTCTATTTGAAACAAACCGACTGACAAAGTCAGATATAATTAAGCACCTGTGAGATATGACCAAATGTATACCTCTGGGTGTCTGCAGGGGCCCCAGTTGGTAGGATGAGGGTTAAACCCCGTCTCCAATGAAGGACATCGCTAATGATATTCACCATAACATCACCTTTCAGTGCACACACAGTTACAACAGTCCTGTACAATGGGAGACCTCTGCATGGGTGAAAATAAGCGCTTGTTTATTTGCATTTCCTTTAATTTCACCAGCCACTTAACAGACACGCAGAGCGAATCCTCGCAGATGACTCTTTGGGGTAATCTACTTTCTAAATGACTGTCGGTAATTAAAACTAAATTGGAATTCGTGTTATCAACTTAAAACTGCAGCGTTACACCTGCTGTAGCCATGGTGACAACAGCTGCAAACAGGCTGGAATAATGAGCGCTCTGCCTCTGAGGAGCTGACAGACAGGATGGAGGAAGAGAAGGCAGAAGCCTGAAGGGTGAAGAAACACAAAGATGGAAAGTGTGAAGACTTCACAGAGTGAGTCCCCTCCCGGCCTTCAGCCAAAGAAAATAGAGAAGCGTAGCTGTAGTCAAAGTGCAAGAGTGCTGAAAGACATAATTGACATAGCTGTGCAGTATGTCACTAATGTATGACAAGCTGCCACAATACAAGAAAATGAACAATGCCACATAAACAGAGCACCGTTTTCATATATGCGACTGTAATTTTCTATATCAGGACACCCTGATGTGTCTTATCAGGCTAAAGAGTTGGATGACATGCAGCATTACATTACGGTTATTCACCTTTATCATGAGGCTACTACGGTGTACGACTACTCTGATGTTTGATTAATCGCTCAACTCACTTTTCAAGCAAAAGTGTCCAACATTTCCTAGATCCAGATCCCTGACTATAAAGTAGGGCTGCAGATAACGATTACTTTCATTGTCAATAATTCTGTTGATCATTTTCTCAATTAATCAATTAGTTGTTTGGTCTATAAAATGTCAGAAAATGGTAAAAAAAATGTTGCCCAGTGTCTCCCAACATCCAAGATGACATCCTTAAATGTCTTGTTTTGTCCACAACTCAAAGACATTCAGTTTATTGTCATAGAGGAGTAAAGAAACCAGAAAATATTCATATTTAAGAAGCTGAAATCAGGGAATAACTTAACTTTTTTTCTTTAAAAAAATGACTCCATACCAATTAATGGATTATCAAAATATTAATAGTAAATCAATTGAATAGTTGACAACTAAACGATTAATCGCTGAAGCTTTAATTTTAAGTATTTGCTGCTTATGTCTTATGTGATCGTTAACTGAATATTTTTGAGTTTGACTATTGACAAAAACAATGATACACTTCGGCCTATAATTGTAAATTATTAAAAAATAGACATTTTTTGCCTTTTAGCAGACCAAATGATTAATCAAAAATAGATCTGAATAACTGATAATGACAGCAATTGTTAGTTGCACCCATAAAATAAATATTAATAATATAATAATTATATGGTTGCAGCTCTACATTTTTTCAAAGTTTGTGGTTAGTTTAATACAAGGCTAGGTTTTACTATGATAGTTAGCTGGTTAAGTACTGTTAACCACTTAAGTACTGTTGCTATGGTTATCTGCAGTTTATTATTGTGCAGTTTGCCATGTCATTATTTAATGAACACCTGCAAGCCAAACAATATTTTATGTGGCCATAAAAACATGGATAATTATTCTACAGCTGAAAAATAACTGTCTTTATAAAAATAACGGCTTGTAACTGTGAAGAGGTGGACGTCCTGTTCTCTGCCCCTCACTCATTAAACACAGTGAGAGGAAGAGGAGAGCTTTTCTATGGTAAAACTTGCTTACTTAAATATACTGATTTAAATTAACCACTGATATAATGGCTAACACATTAACTGTATATATGCCATCTTCTTAAGTCAATGAATTCCTGTATGTTTCTAAATCCTGATTATGAGGAAAAATCATCTTCATATCACCTTATAATCTACAATTCTGGTCTAAATTATGTCTAATTCCAGTTGAACCATGCAATGCCAGTAGTTGGACTAACTTAAATTACTGTGTGGACTGACGATCTCTGAAGTAAGTACAAATATTTGGAGAAAAAAAAATGACCGATTAAAAATCCTCCACTCAAATTGAGCAAATGGCTCACAAGACATATTTCACAGACAAGTAAGAGAATTTCACATGCTCCTCTATGTCAAAGAAAACAGCTGCTTAGGCAGTTTGAGAAGAGAAATCCTTGTTTGTCTGCCCCTTCTCTAGTCGTCTCCACCATCTGCTCCAATCCGCCCATTCCAGGTGCTCGAAGAGGTAGCCATACCGCTGCACTTGTACGGTTATGCAAATGATCTCATGCATATTCAACTCATTAATTATTCAGAGTCCTCTTGGGGTATTGGTGAGGTAGGTGGTTTCGTACTGGGACAGAAATATTTAGTCGCTGGCAGACACCTGCATGACTTGACCTTTGCGATAGGGAAATGAAGGATTGTTTTCCTGGCGTGAAATACCGAAAAGGAGGGGGAGGGGCAATCAGAGAGAGAGAGAGAGAGAGAGAGAGAGAGAGAGAGAGAGAGAGAGAGAGAGAGAGAGAGAGAGAGAGAGAACATGGGGTCTGACATACATTCAACTGACAGTGACAGATATGATTCTAAAGAAAGTGGTTTGTGGTACATTTATAAACTGAGGCATCAGGGCAGATATCTCACTGCCTGTGACTCTGTGCCAATTACACTGACTGTCAGGTAAGCGATCATCCCCTTAGACCTCCCCGATGCACTTGCCGCCTGCCTGAAACTATACTGATAAATGGATTTTTGTGTTATATAAAAAAAAATGTTGTAGATCACTACAAATATGGAACAGCCAGCTTGAGAAAGGAGGAGAATTTTTATTGCATGGAAAAAAACGAGGGCTGCAACTAACAATTATTTTTCATTGTTGATGAACCTTTTGATTATTTTCTAAATTAATTATTAATTTCTTATTGTATATTATTTTATTTATTAATTCATTATTAGTTGTTTGATCAGAAAAAAATGTCAATCTGTGTTTCTCGAAGCCCAAGATGACGTCCTCAAATATCTTGTTTTGTCCACAACTTAAAAAAATCATAGTTTACTGTCATAGAGGAGTAAAGAAACCAGAAAATATTCACATTTAAGAAGCTGGAATCAGAGAACTTTGACTTTGGTTACACAAACCGATTAATCAATTATCACAGTTGGCTGTTAATTTAATAATTGATCGATTAATCATCGTAGCTTTAGAAAAAAATATGAGAATATCTAAATCTTGAATTACATTTCACTTTGAGTGAAATAAGAACTGAGAAAACCGGCATTACTCCACTACAGAAACAATGAATCTCCTTATTCTTGATTTCATTGCTTCCAAGGCTCAGTATCAATGTACATCACTTCTGAAGACAGTGAGAGTTTTAGTGTAGCTCATTACCTTGAACGTCTTGTCCATGGAGGCAGACAGCAGCAGATGACTGAGATGAGGTACAGGACACCATTGCACCATGTTGACTGGACCCTGATGGCCTCCCAGGCTCATCAAAAGCCTCCTTGGTACCCCTGCAGCACCAGGCTTGTGGGCAAGATATGGTTTTAGTCTCGCTGACACTTCTGAGAGAATTTGACTTTCCCTGGTTTGACTCCCTGGGACTTGCTCTGCTGGGTTCTTTGGGTCCACTGTCTCGACTGAAGTGGCAAGTCTTTGTCTCTTGGGGATGTAAGGTCTGACACCACACGGGACAGTGTGATGTCTTTTTGCAAGGTTCAACCCATCGCCAAAACTTTGTGGCGTGTGAGGAAGAGTTAGCAGTGGTGAGATCTTCCCCTGAGTGGCAGATAAACTCAGAGGAGCTGCAGAATCTCTAAAATGTTTTTCTTGTCCTGTCCCGTCACTGTGATATTTTCTTTCACAGTCAAAACAGCTCAGAGGCTGTGATTGTGGGTGTAGTGAAGAACTGTGTCTTTCTGAGACATTTCCATGGTATTCCAACACTGACCTGTGAGGATCAGGTGTGAAGCTGTGAGGGTGGCTCGCTGTTACCTCAGAGGAATTACACATCCGGACTTCTTGGTTTTGTTCACAAGACCCAGTCTGGACAGAGGCTGATGCTCCCTCCTCCGTCTGACCAAGGTAATCATCCTCTGGTTCTGAATCCTCATAGGCCACTAATGAAGACATCTTCACATGATGACACCCTATTTGAAAATAATATAAGGAAAATGATGGGACAACAGGTGACATGTTAGTTAATCCATTAGAGGCCCAAGGGTGACATCTAGCGGTTGCTTGTATTTCTGCACCTAAAGGTATACTAACTTGAAGAGCAGCCACTTAACATTAGTTTGTCTCATTTACTCTGGTTCAGTTCAAAGTTCAAATTTCTGAACAAATAGTTTGTTGTTCACAACAGATTAGGAGTCCTTACATGTGTTTTGGCACATGGGCGCAAAAGTAATTGTCTACAATTTGCAGAATAACTTGCACATCATGCTGATCAAAACTGACGAGTGGACTCAGTAAAATTGTCATCATCTTCACAACTTCTATACATTCTTTCATCGTTTGAGCCATCACATGCAAAATTATCCATAAAATTATCATAATCTGTGGGACATACGTGCTCCATGGGCAACAGAACTTCATGCTATTTTGTATGTAGTATGTACTGTATAGTCATAGTCTATCATGTGGCATGAACATAATTAGACGATAGTTACTTGCTAGATTTGAAGAGAAATGGTGTTATTGTGACTGAGCCATTGAGAAAAGCTGTAAATTAGCTTGACTTGAAACTTTAACCACAAATATACTGTTTTGTTGGGAATTTAAAGCCACTATTGGGGCCAGCCACCTCCATGTAGCAGCCAAGCAGACATTTTATTTTAAAAGGGAAGGACGGGAAGATGATTCCCGGGAGATGAAGAATTACAATTTAACAGCTAGCTAACGCTAGCTACGCCGTTTAGCATTATCGTTAGCTAAACGTTAACCCAGTTAACTTGTAAATTGTCCTGTTAAATCCTTCTATCAGTCAACACAAAGCCAACACAGAAAGAGAGTATCGTTAATAGCTAGCTAAGTCAACTTACTACCTTCGAGCAGAGCATAATGTCTTTATCTAGTTTGTTAGTTGTCTTATAAACGTAAGTTAACTTACAGACAAGACCCTGTTAACGTTAACGCGAACGTTAAATCCAGAAGTTTGCGTCTAACGTTAGGTTGCATGTCTTAACTGCTGCCAGTGTAGCAAAGTTAGCTAGCTAACGTTGGTTGTTTGCATTTCTGATACAAAGTACATTATAGATAATATAGCGTAAAGCTAGCTGGTGAATCTACCTGTAACTGTCGTACCTGCAGCCTGGTCAAACAACCAGCTGTCCAAAATCCCGCAAAACCATTCGAGATTATGAAGAGTTTCAGAATAAAAGTACTGTTTCCATTTTTCCACTCATGTCGCACTATGCTCACGCAAAAAACTTTTATTTTGAAAGTTACCGGTAAAACCGGAAGTGTCCCTTCCTTCCGTCTCCTCCGACATACACTGTATTTAATGTAAATAAATCCATTTAATGTAAATACGTTTAGTTTAACTCGTTAGTTTCCCTTGAAACTAAGCTGAAAAAAAATTATAAAACACTCTGCGAATGAAAGCACTGAAAACAGTTTCTAACGTGGCTCTTTTGCAGTCAGTAATTTGTAGCGGAACTAGTAGCCTGTGTTCCCGGGGAGAATTTGACTCAAGCACTACCTCACTCAGGCTGATGCGGCTGATGCAAGTTGTGTGAGTGAGCTGTCAGCTGTCTGTGCAGAATATTGTACGGTATGTTGGCTTGTCATTAATTTAATCTTAATGCAGCTACTCTATTAAATTATTTTATTAATTTAATCATTTATGAAACACGGCAGCGTGAGATAAATCTAGATGTATTTATTATGTGATGATTAGCTAGCTAACTAGCTCCAACAAGTTAGCTGTGGTATATTCACATATGGGAGAAATACCAACTGCAGAAGACGATACAGTAATGCTAGGGCAGATGAAACCTCAGTCATTATGTTAACTTCATATTAGATGCTATTCAGAACACGTAACGTTTATTTGTGTTATATATGTGGTGAGTAATTACTTTTAACATCGTTGTTATTATTATTATTACCTGGCCAGTGTGAAGAAGATGACAGACTGTCGGGGAGACTGGGAAGGAGCCAAGAGTCCAATGGAGCTCTACATGAAACTGACAGCACAAGGAGATGAAGTCAGGGCCTTGAAAACGGTTAAAGCCGAGAAAGTAAGTGCTTTAAACCACTAGGTAAAACAGTTTTTGACTCTTTGGGTTAGTTATTAAAAACATTCCTCACGTACTGCCAGTTGTGTAGCCTTAATTTTGGTATTGACATATCTGCCACAACCCCATTACAATGTGATGATTCAGTGTAATTTGTCTTTATATATAATAATAATAATAATAATAATAATAATAATAATAATGTGTATTAGATTAGACCACTGTGAGCAATGTTGCAAATCAGTGAGCGGGACTGTTATATAGTCAGATTAGATTTTGTTTTGATTTTTACATCAGTGGGATGTCCTTTTATTGGTTAGGTATTAGTCATTCATGTCTAGTTATATATATAGTATAGTATATATATATATATATATACTATACTATATATATATATATGTATATATATACTATACTATACTATATATATATATATATATATATATATATATATATATATATATATATATATATAGTGTATAAATTATACTACATATGTTAGTACTGTGATATAAAGTTGCTGACACCACTAACTTTCAGCGCTGAAAAGTGATTTTTAAACAATGCAACCACAAAACAGAAGAACAAAAACAGTGTCCATTTACTCTGGATAATCCACAGAATACACTGTCAATGGTTTTCATAATGACTTTTTTCATAGTCAGTTCTGTGGAGTTTCCACAGTGACCTGGACATTGTTATTCTGGATAGAGACGTAGCTGTTGCATTTTTAAATATATACTTTTTTTTTAATGTTGTAAGCACCACAGATGGAATTCCATCCACCTCCATTGTATTTTGGGGATGCAGAAATCTCAGAAACAGATACTGTATGCCAACTGAAACTAAAACTATCAGCATAGCTTTGTATTTCGGTGAAGTGACCCCAGTTCAAAACATAATGAGGATAGGTTTTACAGTGCCACATGATTATGTTGAGGTTTGGCTGCTTCTCTCTCTGTGCGTTATCTGACAGACAGTGTTTGGGTTCCTCAGGCTGAAATTGATGCTGCTGTCCAGTTGCTGCTAAAGCTGAAAGTAGACTACAAACAGATGACCGGTCAGGATTACAAAGCAGGCTGTCCGCCCTCAGAAAACTCTGTTGCCCCCGACAACGGGCCAGCAGCAGATGGCGCTGATGACGAAGACACGGTTGACCCATGGAACGTTTCCACCAGCAACGCCAAGGGAGTGGATTACGACAAACTCATAGGTACGATTCTAGTGTGGCCTTCACTTAAAGAGCCGAAGTTCTATGGCAAATGTATTTTTTTATTTTAAAATATGAATGTCAGTGATATATTTCCACCCATGGTGTAATTTAAGGACAACATGTGATATAAGATACACAACAGCAACACAATTCACATTGTGTCATGTCTTTCCTTAGTGAGGTTTGGCAGCAGTAAAATTGACAAGGAGCTGGTGGACAGAATAGAAAAAGTCTCGGGACAGAAGCCTCACCGCTTTCTACGAAGAGGAATCTTCTTCTCGCACAGGTCAGCATTTTAGGAACTGAGAGTATTTCATCAGTCTGATCTCTTTATGTTTTTCTAATTCCTGATCTCTAGTGTATGGGGGATTCACAAGTTATCATCATCTGTAGTCATTCAGAAATTCTTATGGTCGTATAAAAATATCCCTTCTGAACATTTGACCTTTTATTTAGGTTCAGAATAAAAGAGTAAAACAGAAAGTGATAAGAGATCACAAGGCATTGACACATCATAATATCACTTTTCCTCTTATTGCTGTTTCTGGCAGAGATATGCATCAGGTACTGGATGCGTATGAGAAGCACAAGTCCTTCTATCTTTACACTGGCAGAGGTCCGTCCTCAGAGGCCATGCACGTCGGTCACCTCATCCCCTTCATCTTCACCAAGTGAGTCTATCAACTGTATTAATACCAAAGACCTTTTTAAGAGTTAAATCAGCAAAGCAACATCTCATATCATGAGAATTAAGTTGGAACTAAAACCTACTCTTTTGCTGTAGATGGCTGCAGGATGTGTTTGACATTCCCCTGGTGATCCAGTTGACGGATGACGAGAAGTACCTGTGGAAGGATCTAACGCTAGAAGAGTGCCACCGCTTTGCTGTGGAAAATGCCAAGGACATCATTGCCTGTGGTTTTGATGTCAACAAAACCTTCATTTTCTCTGACCTCGACTACATGGGGTAAAATATGACAAAAACTATCTATCAGGCAGGGATGCATAGAGGCCCTGTGGTATTTATTAAGGAAAATTCACTTCAGATGTTTTGTTTTTTTAATGTGTTAATTTTAATTTATTTTCTGCAGTGCATCTCCTGAATTCTACAGAAATGTGGTAAAGATCCAGAAGCATGTGACATTCAACCAGGTCAAAGGCATCTTTGGCTTTACAGACAGTGACTGCATTGGTGAGATAACAGATGACTAAGACATATTTAATGATAAAAAAGACAAATCGTTCTTTTGATTGCTTTCATAGTCAAGCCAGCAGCTGAAAGTGTTTTCATTTTGATGAGCAAAATAGTGTTCCTGTAATCCTGTGTTTGTGGTTTTGTTCCTGAAGTGTAATTTTATGAATAGCTAATTGGTTCTTCATGTTATTTATTATTTTCTATCCATCCAGGAAAAATCAGCTTCCCAGCCATCCAGGCAGCCCCGTCCTTTAGCAACTCTTTCCCACAGATCTTCAAGGGCAGAAAGGACATACAGTGTCTCATTCCCTGCGCCATAGACCAGGTGAGGACAGCATTACAGTAATAAATGACAACACTACATACTAGAGTCATATCACAGTGAGGTGTGTTTGTACCTATCCCCCTGCTCCTCCAGGACCCCTACTTCAGGATGACCCGCGATGTAGCTCCAAGGATTGGCTACACCAAGCCAGCCCTGCTGCACTCGACCTTCTTCCCAGCCCTGCAGGGGGCGCAGACCAAGATGAGTGCCAGTGAAGCCAACTCCTCCATCTTCCTCACTGACACAGCCAAGCAGATCAAAAACAAGGTGCTGCTATCACTAGTTATTACGAGTCAGATTGATATTGCCTATGAGTGCTGACTGACCCGTGTATCCATCACTCACAGGTCAACAAGCATGCATTTTCGGGAGGAAAAGACACAGTGGAAGAGCACAGGAAGTATGGTGGAAACCCAGACGTAGACGTCTCATTTATGTACTTGAGCTTCTTCCTGGAGGATGATGAACAGCTGGAGAAGATCAGACAGGTGAGGCTGTAGAGAACAGAGAAAACAAATTATATCTTAGTTTTATTTATGTATTTTTTTTTGTTGATCACGCTCTTTCATCTTTTGTTTTCCTTATTCTCTCTACGACTCTCTAATTCTGCTTGCTGTATCTTTCCTTTAACTCTGTATCTTGTGCTCTGTTTATCATTCTTCTCTACTTCCTCATGCTCCTCGTCAACTCCCTTTTTCCCACTCCCACAATCTCCTCTCTACAGGATTACGCAAGTGGAGCTCTCCTAACGGGAGAACTAAAGAAGCTTTTGATTGAGACTCTGCAGCCAATGATTGCACAGCATCAAGAGCGACGCAAACAAGTCACAGAGGAGACGGTCATGCAGTTTATGACACCGAGGCCTTTAAATTTTAACTTATAGCCTGCTTGAGCAACTGAGATGCCGATGGTTATCATGTTACTAATCTCAGTGCAAGAGCAAAAAATCCTTTTTTTTTTTCCTTTACAATTATTGTAATGTGTAACAGGAAGAGTTTCTCATGCAGTTTGCATCGGAACCGGAGAAAAATGTAAATCACTGGAGCAGTGGTGTGCTTCCCTGTGTCAAACTAAGCATGACATTGCTCTCGCTTTCATGCTAATTGTCATGCTACTTATTAACGTCACTCTGCACCAAATGTACACATCCATCTTCATGGCCTGCTCCTCGCTTTGAAATCAGGTCACGATGAACAACAATTAAAGCATTGTACAAACGTATATTGTTGTAAAATCTGCTTACAACACAGCTACACATCATCTTTGAAAAATGTTGGTTAAGAAGTCTTATATTGCTTGAGGGGAAAACAGCTTTTGTAGATGGAGTTAGGAGATAGGCAAAGTATGGAAACAGGAGATGTGTTATGAGAAACTCTAAACAAATACAAATGAGGAAGCTATCAACGCCTCACTCAAAGGAATTAAAGCAAATATTTGTGTTATCAGCAAATTGGAGTTACAGTAACTCCCTCTCTAAGCATGTGAATAGGTTTCACTTATGCCCTGATCACTAAATAGATTCTGCATCTACATGTAGTCTCACATGCTTATTTGTCGTCAGACCAGAAGCTGATGTTGCTTATGTTCAAACTATACATTAAACTGTACTTGAACAACCAAGAGCATAAGTCAGTATTGAAGTTTTGTGATATATATAAAGGCCTTTTTTCACAACAGACATTTCAAGTACATACAGAATTAATGATGGCTGAATTCCATTTAAAGGCATCAGTTTCAGGACCCTGTTATTTTTCATGCTGGCTCACTGTCACAGCTTACTGGGACACTTATGTTGTTAGTAACATCGGTGCTTTTCCTGCTGTGACAAGTCAAAATGTCTGCTGGGAAACAAGCATGTTGTCATACATGTGGAAGTGATTTGAACAGCAAAGCAATTTTACAGTGCATGTTCCATGATATTATGTTCCTTTAATAACATGACAAATTCAAGCCCAAGAGGCAACAACAGCTGTCAGTGTGTCAATGTGCTGACTTGACTATGACTTGCCCCAAACTGCGTGTGATTATCATAAAGTGGGCATGTCTGTAACAGGGAGATTCGTGAGTACCCATAAAACCCATTTTCATTTATATATCTTGAGGTCAGAGGTCAGGGGACTCCTTTGCAAAAGGCCATGCCAGTTTTTTCCCCTTCCAAAATGTATTGAGCATTTTTTAACCTTCACGACAAGCTAGTACAACATCTCTTTGGTTTTCTAATTTCATATAACACCAGTATCTTCGCTCTAGATTCAAAGCTGAGTCCACTGCCACCTCGGAAGTATTGATTGTGTTAATTCGTTAAATAAATCAGTGGCGTATATACAGAATTTCCTGGCTATCGTAATCCAGTACCATACTTCCATCCATAAACGACAGAATGTATGACTATTTTGATCATGGGTTTCATCGACTTTAGGCGATAAAACATCTAATAAGGAAAAATCCAATCAGATATGGTCCCTGGGATAAAATCCTATCAAATGGGGGGGGGGGTCACTTTAGGGCTGCTTGAAATAAAAAAAACATTGGGGAAACACTGGATTAATCCATATAATTCTTCATTGTTTATTTGATTTAAAGTTTCTAATAATAAGAAGAATGTGCAGATTAACTATAGCTGTCAGAAACAAAGTAAAGCACAAGAGTTTGTAAATTTCTCCACTGTGGGACTAACAAAGGAATATCTTATCTTATCTTAAGAGAAATATATAAACATAGAGATTACTTTTTGCAGGGCGTTTCTTACTGTTTCACTACACTGCACAGCTATGTGATGTTTTGTCCTGGATTTGGCACGATATAGACTGTAATCACTGTGTTTAAGTGTCCCAGTTGGACGGGGATTGGTGCTGGAGACCAGCCCCATGGTGACCTGTTGGTTTGGACGGAGCGGAGGATCAGCGACGACAGTTTCAAACGCTCCTCTGCTGCTCGGCCAATTGCTGCGAGGGGCGGACAGTACCCGCTAGGGGAGTTGTCTCCCTCCATGTAATCCCATTGGGCTGCCTTAAAAAATGGCAAACACGCTTCTTCTTCTCTACTTTGAACCCCCGCCTCCTCCTCCTCCCCCCTCCTCCTCCTCCTCTCGTGGTACGCTACAGAAATAGAAAGGTTTGGCAGTTAGAGGGCACTTCTAGTAGTGAGCGTATTAGGACACATCAGCAAAATAAACCAGCCTCAACCAGGCTCCATGCTCCTGGTCCGTGTGCTTATCGTTATCATTAGCCGCTTGCTCAGCATCAGCAACGTCTTAAAGCCCACAGAGGATACTGCTTTAGCGCTAACCGTCTTGGCTCAACACCAAGCCGAAGTTTGTAAATAACGACATATTTATAGCAAAGTGCCCGCTAACGTTTGTCAGCCACCGATAGCTTGGCACAGTTAACGCCGTTAGATTTGTGAGGGAATGGCACTGGACTTCGCTGCGGGCTGCATAGGAGGTAAGTAATTAGCCAGTGTTGACGTTAGCTAGCCACGTTAACAAACAGAAGCTAGCGTTAGCATTAGCCAGCTTTCCATTTTATTTATTTATTTATTTTTACGTCGTCAGGGGACGCGTGGACAGCTCGAGCTGTGGAGTTTGTGATTCCTCCCCCCAGCTGCCACGTCCGAGAAACGCTTAAAACAAACTACAGTGACAGATTAGACGCTCAAAATCCCCGATTTTCGCTGTCTGAGTGAACGTGGAAGTCCCGGATGTAACGTCAACTCACTGATGTTACACTCCATACCTGTAGCCCACACACAGGGAGTGGTGCGTATGATGGCATTCCTGCAATAGCTTGTTTCGTGTGAATTAAACTCGCACAAGCCCAGCT
Organism: Pterois miles; assembly: GCA_947000775.1. Classification (NCBI taxonomy): domain Eukaryota; kingdom Metazoa; phylum Chordata; class Actinopteri; order Perciformes; family Scorpaenidae; genus Pterois; species Pterois miles. The sequence continues at coordinate 2,073,178 of CAMQGK010000522.1, read as the reverse complement.
TAAATGAAAAATGAGTTTTGTTTAACAGTGCGTGAGGGTGTCTTATCTTGTCATATTTTCTCATGAAAAGCCTCCGTTCTGCATTGTGAAATAACCCCTATTCATTCCTGGATAAGGCGTAACCCTTGTGAGGCAGACTTCCTGTTTGAATGGAGGCAGCTCACGCCACTAAATCCACTAAACTATCCCCAGACAACCTTGGGAATCTTGTCAGCTGTTTTGTCTTTGCCCAAGGTCTTCCCAAACTGCCCCAGATAGTCTCACTTGTGGAGCCCTGCTGAGATAATTTTTTTGCGTAGAGAGCCAAGTTGTTATTTGAGTATTAGGGCCATACTGAGGGAACTAAAAAAGTTGTAATTTTACAAGAATACAATCATAATATTAGGAGAATAAAATAACTTGAAAGAACTTGTATTACCAGAATAAAGTCAGAGCTTTAAGAGAAAAAAAACCCTTAATGTTACAAGAATAAGGTCAGAACTTAACATGGAAAGAAGTCGTAATGTTATGAGGAAAAAGTCAGAACTTTGCGAGAAAAATCGTAATGTCACGAGAAATGTCATAACTTTACGTGAAAAAAGTCATAACATTACGAGAAAAATTGTAACTTTAAGAGAGAAAAAAGTCATATTGCAAGAATAAAGACATAAGTTTGAGAAAAAATTTCCTAACTTTGAGAAAAAAGTCGGAACTTAAACAGAAAAAAAGTTGCAATATTACGAGAACAGAGTAATACCTTAACCAAAAAAAAGTAGTAATATTATGAGAATAAAGTCATAACTTAATAAGCGAAAACGAGAGAAAAACGCATTAACTGTATGAGAAAAAAAAAAAGTCGGAATATTACGAGAATAAAATAATTTAACCAGGAAGTCGTAATATTATGAGAAAAAAGTCATAACTTTACGAGAAAAAAAGTTGTAATATTACAAGAAAAAGTCATAACTTTACAAGAAAATATACATAACTGAGAAAAAAGTTGGAAATTTACGAGAAAAAAGTCGTAATATTACGAGAATAAAATAACTCAACCAGAAAAAAGTTGGAATATTATGAGAATAGAGTAATACCTTAACTAGAAAAAAAAAGATGTAATATTCGTAGAATAAAGTCATGACTTAATGAGGAAAAAGTTGTAATGGTACAAGAATAAAATAATTTAACTCGAAATAAAGTAGTAATATTATGAGAAAAAAAGTCATAACTACAAGAAAAAAAGTCATAACTTAACAAGAAAAAAGTCGTAATATTACAAGAATAAAGTCCTAACTTTACGAGAAAAAATTTGTAACATTATGAGTAAAAAGTCGGAATATTATGAGAATAAGCTCATAGCTATGAGAAAAAGTTGTAATATTCTGAAAACATAGTCATAACTTTACGAGGTAAAAAATAATTTCCTCTTCCACTAAAGAGGCAGTTTCTTAGGAATAAATGCAGTTTCTTGCACAATTTTTTCAAGGTTCTGATACTGACGACTGTGGTGCTGATGTACCAAAAGATGAAGTATTTTGTTTGTGAAACCTAAACTAAAGTGTAACTTCACAAGATGCTCCACATTCCTCATTTTCACACAGGTGGCACACTGCTCTATTTCCCCTCTAAAATAGCACATAAAAATTACTACTTTTTAATATCATGACTCTATTCTCATAGTACCACGACCTTTTTTCTCCATAACTTGTGACTTTATTCTCATAATATTATGACATTATTCTCGAAATCTCAGATTAAATTATTTTTCCTCAATGTGGCCCAAATACACTGTTATAAAGGTGTTTTTAGTAATTTATGTCTCGATACATATAGCGTGATTTGTGCTCCTCGTAGTCAGGGATATAATCCCCTAAAGCCACTCTGGATTCACTCCAGCACTGCTATAAACTGACATTCACTGACGCCTACATGCCGAAGCCTGTCCTACTGCAAGCTGCTTATAAACACAGTTGAGCTACACTTAGTGAACATGCATGCAGCACTGTTAAGAAATAATTTGATTGGAAAATAGGGTTGTACCCATACAGATACCGGATCCCATATTGGGGCGGTACTGACTCAAATAGCTGGATCGGGTATCAGTGACAATGGAGCCCATCTATTAAATTCACTACAATGCTTACGTGCTACATACTGTACATTATATACTGGAATTTCAATTCCTGTATACGTTTTGACCAATTTGTTGCTGCATTAAAAATGTTTACACTTGAATTTTAATTCCTGTTAATTTTGATTTTTTTTTTTTTTTTTACCAAGTTGCTGGCAAACATTTTAATATTTTAACAATAAATAATTCAGTATCTGTATCTATGTATTTATTTCATTATTTGTTTTTGTTTTATTTTTATTGTATTATTATGAAGGCAATGTCCAGTCTGATGTTGCCCCACACATAAAACAATGATCCCAGTGAGGCACACAGCTCATTTATCAATCACTGGTATCGGGTCAGTAAGCCCAGGTATCGCTATGGGGACTGAATAAGTCAGATCTGGTTAACCCCAATTGAAAAGCCTTTTGTATCCCACTGTTTATGCTCCTCCTAATGATGTGTGCATTAAATTGTCAGGTCACGGTCAAAGTGTGTTGCGTTTGAAGATTAGATGCCTCTGATGATTGAGTACCTCTTGGCCAACGGGTCCTAATATGTCACGCTGTTGTATAATAGATCTTTGGCTCAATCATGTCAAGGACAGGGCACCGTCAGGCTTTCGTCACAGCCAGGGTACAGTGCAGTGACCAGCTGATTACTGTGCCCAGCCTCAGGGGGGACGGGCTGTTTGCTGTTGAGACGAGCCACTTGATTACATTTGATAATGACTAATCATAATTAGCTTTATCTGATATGGTTTCTAACCTCGCTTTCCAGGTGCTGCTGGTGTTTTGGTCGGACATCCATTTGACACTGTGAAGGTGGGTGTCTGTTCCATCCTCTCCATTATTTACTCATGTTAGGCAATGGCATGGTCCAGTACTTTGCGTGTTGTAAGTCTGTTGAATTTGAACCCAGATAATCTGACGTTGCACAGTCAGCCTACAATAGGAAGGAGACAAATGAGCCAAAGGAATGGGACATTGATTACTGTATTATTATTATTATCATTAAAGACATACTTTATTTTAACTAGGGATGCACCGATACCGGACCAGATATCAGGCCAATACTGACTCAAATAGCTGGATCGGGTATCAATGACGATGGGGCTGATCTATTCAGTTCTCTATGTTTATATACTATATATATTATATACTGGACTTAGTTTAACAGGGCTCCAGACTAACTGTCGACATTGGTTGCACTGGTGCACCAGAACAATTTAGGTGCACTCAGAGTTTTACAATAACTATCAGAGGCTATTTAGTGACATTGGCTTCAGTTACTAGCATTTGTCTGATTAACTCTGTAGTCATTGTTTTCAACTAACCACACAGTCACATGAAGTATTGTCGTCTCTATAGTTAAAGGACATATCTATGAAGTACTCCTTTTGGATTAAGGTTACTCATGAAAGTCAAAATTGAATGACTCTGAACACTGTTTGCGCTGAATAAATTGCCATCATAAATCAGTCACATAATTTGTATGAAAAGGCAAGGCAGTTTTAAATAGCCTCTCGCACACAAAAGTTGCCTGATAAGCGGATGCATACAGAGATGGTTGATGTGGTTGTAGCTCTTTTATACCTTGCTTTCAATGTCTTTTCTCCCTGAGCTGGTGTTGGGGGGGGGCTGTCTTTAACAGCAACAGTGTCACTGTGTTGTAGATGAGAGAGAGAAATAAACAACCTCTCCATGGAAATGTGACCTATAGTAAGTATGGTCAAGGTCTTTTTCCCCCCTCTCTCACCCAATGTCTTGTCTTGAGCTATAAAATATAAAAATAAAAAGCACAGAAGACATTTAGTTTTTTATACAACTTCATTCATTCTCGGTTAATTTTTTTCTCCCTCATGTTGCACCCCCCCTAAGCATTTTTTTTACCCTGAAAAGAACCATTTCAAAGCTCTGCCTGCTTGTTTCCCTTTAAACCTGTATTACAATATGTGGTTTGTAGTTATTGTGGCCCTGCTGTTGGCTTTATTACTGTATCATACAACTCTAACATGAAGGTCATCATCCACAGGTGAGGCTTCAGGTTCAAAATGTGGACAAACCTCTGTACCGTGGGACATATCACTGCTTCCAGTCAATCATACGCCAGGAGTCGGTAAGTTTGTTATAAACGCCTCTTCATTTTTTCGTCATAGAAATAGGAGTAGAATAGACATTGATATGTGGTTATTTGACTAGTTCAATGGAAAATGGTGATTGTTAGTTAATTATGATGACAGTACACTTCAGTGGAGCCGTAAAGTGACGAATTAGTTCTCCGACATACAGTCCCCTCCAAAACTACTGAAACAGCGATTCCTTTATTTAGAAAACATTTGGGTTTGACATCAAAAGACGAATGAGACAAGAGATAAGAACTTCAGCTTTTATTTCCAGATATATACAATAATTTTGCTCACTTGAAAAATGGGTGGGTCCAAACAAAAGGTGCTAGATGTAAATACCTGGAAAGAGAAACAGAAATACTGATCTCTTGTCCCATATTCATCTTTTGGTTTCAAACCCAAGCATTCAGTTCAGTGTATAGCAAAAACAAAGGAATTGGCCTCTCTGTTTCAGTAGTTTTGGAGGGGACTGTATGTTGGAGAACTCGGTCCTCGACTTGCCGCAAATCGGTTTCAACAGAAGTTAGCTCGTAACAATTTGGTGCAATTGCAACGTTACACATAAAAACGGCCGCCATGCTGACCACCCTGCTACCTTGATATGAATGGGAATGTCTGTCTGACGTGCGAGTCTTTCACTGTGTGCTGTCTACCATGCCAAGGTTGGGAATGGTCACCGCTTGTATTAAAGCATCCAGTTACAGCCTCATCTCTAAACATGATCAGCCAGCATGTTCCTAACATGGGGTGAGAGGGGGTGGATGTGTGTCAGTTAACCAGGGTCAGTGAGGACCTTATTTCTGCATGAGCTAAATAAAGCTTTGGACATAATGCCATGTGAGCTAAGCGGAGTACAGTTGGTCTCGTGGCCGTTTTCACATGGAGCTATTGGGTTGTATTCCTCCTACAGTGCAATATGAAAATGTGGTTTGCAGCAGTTTGTTCCCTCATGTTCATGTTTGTGGACATCAATTTACAGACCTAAACCAATGCCTGTTTAGATTGTCTTTCAACTCTGCGTGTACCTGGCAGCTGAAGCTGGCGGAGTACAGAGGGGACAGACACTTGGAATGAAGTTTTTTGAGGACACGAATACATTAAAACACAGCTAGCTTGTCACTGACACCTGCTGTCATTGCTCCTCTCTCTTTGACTTGACTGGCTACAACAATTAACTTTCATCCCCTCGGCTACAATATCTTATAACACTTGAGCTTAATTTGAAGGAATTTCTTAAGTAGTTAAGGGAGTAAATCAATGATTAAAATTGTGTGCAAATGATCAAAAAATACTTTTCATACCTGCTGGGCTCTGTAAAGATTTTGATGCAACACGCTGTTTTTCCCTCACTGGTCCCAGTAATCTGTCCTTGTGTCTGTAGATGCTTGGTCTGTACAAAGGCATCGGCTCTCCAATGATGGGCCTGACCTTCATCAACGCCATAGTTTTTGGTGTCCAGGGAAACGCCATGCGCAAGCTTGGTCGTGACACGCCTCTCAACCAGTTCCTGGCCGGAGCCTCCGCTGGAGCCATCCAGTGCATCATTTGCTGCCCGATGGAGCTGGCGAAGACGCGCATGCAGATGCAAGGGACGGGAGAGAAGAAGTCTAAGAGGAAGCTGTACAAGAACTCCCTGGACTGTCTGGCGAGAATCTACAACAAGGAGGGAATCCGAGGTATCAACCGCGGGATGGTGACCACCCTGCTGCGCGAGACTCCTGGTTTCGGCGTGTACTTTCTCGCTTACGACGTGTGGACACGTTTCCTGGGCTGCGAGCCAGAGGATCCATACATGATCCCAAAGCTGTTGTTCGCCGGCGGCATGTCCGGCATCGCTTCCTGGATCTCCACCTATCCCGTGGATGTGATCAAGTCGCGTCTCCAGGCGGACGGGGTCGGCGGCGTCAACCAGTACAGTGGCATCATGGACTGTGTCAGACAGAGCTTGAAGAAAGAGGGGTGGAGGGTGTTCACGCGTGGGCTCACGTCCACTTTGCTCCGCGCTTTCCCAGTGAATGCCACCACATTTGCCACTGTGACTCTGTTTTTAATGTACATGCGCGAGGGAGAAGAGTGCACCGTTCAGGACTCGGAGCCGCAGTCGGTCCAGCTTCAGCCTCTGCAGCCACAGACGCAGCCAACCAGCATGTGAGGATCACTACAGTTGTCAGCAAATATATATAGTATAGATGAAATTCACAGCTTAACGCAGGTCTATGATCTGTTTACTGGTGTCCGTAACGAGAAAGGTGGACTGATCAGGCTAGGTGACCACTAGTATTATTTAAATAATATATATTTTAAGATAAAGGCTGCACTTGTAAATATCTTATGTTTAAAAGTCTTTTGTTTTTGTACATTTGTTTTATTTTAAGTAATTTAGGAAACCTGATGTTACAAGAGTTACTGTAACAGTAACTGTATAGAGTGACAGTTACAGATGTTCCTGAAAGAAACACTTCGTCCTTAATGCTGTGTTCAGGTCATAATGGAGCATGTTAACAACCGGCCTCCACTATTAGACTTGCTTAAACTCGTTAGGTATTCAGTGATAGATATTGATTACCAAAAATAGGCTACAAATTCTGGCATGTTTGTGAACATGAATGTGTTTTACTGTTCCTCTTTGCAAACGTCAACCAGTGAAATTAAAGTGAATTTTAAGATAATTTTAAGCGGTTAACCAATCCATAATATTCTCACCGTGGTGCCCAGATCAAGACTATTGACCTCCACATTGTGTGAACACAGCATTTTATTAAGATAAGATAAGATAAGATTAACCTTTATTAATCCCCGTAGGGAAATTCAGTTTTTTATCATGGTTACAAATACAAAGAAGCCTTACACCTGTAGACATTGTTGTATTATTTTTCTTAAGTTACAGTTGTGTGTGTTGTTCAGCCTTCCTATAAGAAGTCATAGGAATTTGATTCAAGGTGTGGATGCTGCCAAAACTTTTAATTGGTAATTGATCCAGTATGACATGGTTTCGATACAAAATAATTGTGTAATAATTTATTTTATATTATGTAATTATGTGACTCAATCCTTGTCTGAAACCAAATCTGATGCCATTTTTAATGATTTTGTTGTGGACATCTTACAGTGTCCAAAGAAAGCACCTTATGGTATGATATTAAGCACACGTACGGTTAAAAACCATTTTTTGTCCATCATATTTTAAACTTCACAATAGATTTTATATTTTGTATTTCCCACTAATGCAAGGTGCTGTTACAGTGTCGAGCAAAGCTGATGGCTTAGTTGTTAAAAGTTGGCTTTTTATAATCCAAAAATGTATTTTTAAACGTTGCGCTCCTCCATGCTAGATGTGAGGCACAATATTTAGTGAGCTCCATGTCCTTGACAAGGGGCAGATTTGTAAATGTCAGACGAGTTCTGTATGCACTAGCCTGCGCCATCTAGAGGCAGAGGAAGTAATAGCTCCTGCAATTTTAACAATTTCAGCTGCAGATTTTGCATGTTGTAGCTGCTGTTTGTGGGTTTAAGAAGTACATTTCTATTATTAAGTTGTCAAGAGCAAAAGGTGTCTCTAAATCTAACCATAAAAGTTTTGTCAGTAATCGTTGGACCAACAAAATCTGGTTAGGACCCCTCTGCCTTCCTCTCAATATTAACCAGGACCTTCATTCCAGGACCGAGGTCACATGGTGTCACTGTGACCTTTGTACTTTTCCCAGTTAACAGCTACCAGAGTTCAAAAATGTTTTACATTTTTCAGGTTTAAAATGAGAACTATTCACATGTCAAAAACTGAAACTGCACTTTTGCCCAAGAAGTGCATTTATAAACTTATCTGTGGGTGACAAGTATCACAATTGCTGGAGTTATTACGGTACTTTACCTACACATACAGTCGATGGCATTCATCTGCAGTTCTAAACTGCTGCTGCTGTTACCGTTATCATTGAGTGGCAGATGTCAGACTGGTCTGAAACGGCTTTGGGGTTGTCCAAAGACATAAAGTTGTACATACTGTGGATATGGTGTTTTTTGTTTTCATGTCATCCTTTACAAAGGTGTGAAATCTCTATAGGCTTTAGATTTTCCTTAAAGGTTTTCTATTCGATATCCAGAGCATTAATATAGCAGCAAACAGCTATTTGCAATGTAAAGATATAGAGGAGTAATGTCTACCTGAGTAGAGAATGAAGTCACTGTCCCTCTGTTGTAATCTGAGCCTCCCTGTGCTTTATTTACATTGCCGGACCGGCTGCGTGTGCCTTTTAGTGCATGTGAGCGTGCCCCACAGGCTAGGTCACGGCTGCCGCTCTGCGCTGTGCTCATTCGACTGTTATAGCTGATAACGCCGTCTCGACCAGCGGCTTCATCGCAGAAGCTTAGCGTCCGTCCAGTTCCTCCTCGGGTTAACACTGTTCGCTCTGTCAGCACTATTGCCGTTGTTTGCACTGTTAGCATAGCATCGCCATGAGGGATGTTAATAATTACCTGATAACAGCATTTTAACTGATTAATGCTGGCAGTTAAAAGCTGAGAAAAGCACAGAGGAGCGGCTCATCACTTTAAGGAGAAAAGCTGGTCCACCTTATGAGGCAGCTGGCGCAGATACAGGAAGTTAACTCCTGACTTCCAGCTGAGGAGTTGTAGCTTGTAGCCTCGTAGCATTTATTCATCAACAGATACACTGTACAAATTGTCTGCTACTGTAACACCACCAACGAACCAACACGCCACACACACAGTCTGTTGGAAACTCACTGAAGTTACGCTAAAGCCGGCATGAAGCTGCTAGCAATGCTAGTAGCTGCTAACGTAGCACAAACACACACACAGTTTGTTAGACAATCGCTAAAGTTGCGCTGGGCGACAGAGTGTTGTCACAGCAGGCAGACACACAGCTGACGACCTGCTAAACTAAACTACATGTATGGTGGTGGTAGCAGACTTTTACTGGGAAAGTGGCTGCATGTCCGTGACACTACACGCTGCACCATTCCCGGACGGTGAACTGGAGACAGTGAACGCACCATCATCATGGCTGCTACAGTAGCTCTCCTGATGATGAACGGTTGACTCAGTTGTCTGTTGTGCTCATACACTGCAGCTGGCGCACCGCTGCATGCGAGGCACAGATCTCGTTGGTTAACGGTTAATAATCGGTTAATGAGGGTTGGTTATCGGTAAAGAAAATTTTTCAAAATTTGTATCCCTAATCGCCACGTTAAGAGGGAATAGAAATGGTTTGAATTTTGTGTTAATCTCCTTTAATTACGATCCTGTATTTTTCTGTTTCAAGTCTTTAGGTTATTTTGTCTAGGTTTGTCTGACTGTCCTGGTGGATGATACACGATTGTTAACATCTTTGTAAAAGGGCTGCTTTAACCGTCGAATGTTGCCTTCGTGTTCTGTGCTTGTTTATGTACAATATCTTGCACCAAAGCAGCATGCTACACTATGTAGTTATTTGAGAGAATGGTGAAATAAAAGTCACATTTTCTTTCCAATGTTTTCTCAAAGACAGTTCTTGTTACAGTTATTATCACAGTATGTTATGAGAATGAATGAATGATGAGTTGTTTTAAGTGGTAGACTGACCTCTAGTGGTTATAGATGATATATCGCAGGATCAGCTTACATCTGGGGCTTGAAGAAGACAAATCTATCAGGGAGAACACATGCTTTGTAATGCTAATGTATATAAATAGTGCAGTTTATTAAAGAAATTTGCTCATATTATTCTTTCACAGGAGCATTGTAAACATATTTATCCATTATTTGACAAAAATAAATTATTCAAGTTATGATCGCAGCATTGCTTCGACGCCATCTCACAGGATGAGTGCCAGTACATGAGTCTTAAGGGGAAAACTTCTTACCCAAATCATTTTTAAAAAATGCAGTAAATGCATAAAACAAATAGTATGCCTTATATCAAGGAACCCGTGCTATTATATAATAATACAAACTGAGTTGAGCGGTGTTCCCCTTCAGCTTATTGTGCGAGAAGGTTGAATTAATATCCTGATGCTCTTCTCTCATTGAGATACAACCTCAGATTGATCAGTTACTGATGGTAGCATCATTCATCCTCTGGTCCCAGATGAGACTGAAAACAAAGTACAGCGAAAAGAAGGGTAGGGGAAGTGAAGAAAGGGAAAGAGGTGGGGAAATAAAGGAATAGATTTCAGTCTGTGATTTTCCTACAGTGCTTCTCTCCCTCGCTGCTAGCTGGTTTTCCCAGATTTTGGTGTGTTCATGAAGAGGGAGTCACAGGAGTAACGCAGGAAGCGGTAGATCTCCTCGGCTCTGGATCGACTCATACAGCCTCCCTTCTGTATGGCATCAATGGAGCTGCAGGAGGAACAAAAGAAGTCATGAGAAGATGTTATACTGTGTAAACAAAAGGGGGAGAAAGTACACATACGCTTCCTTTACCTGTTTATGAGTTGTGCAATAGACCTGAAATTGTGGCTCATGCTGAGGGCGTGGACGTAGTTGACCGAGGGCAGGCCCAAGTAGAGCTGCAGGGCCTGCTGCCTGTGCTGCCCTTTGACCTCCAGCGGTACGGCGATGCCCTGACCTTTACGCTGCTCCAGCCGTGCCAGGTCTGCCAGCAAGCCCGCGCTCTCTTCAGCACCATCACTCCACAGCAAGCGCACGCCGGTACGCACCAGTGCTGTCAATGTGTTGTCATAGTAACGGGTTCGCTGGAATGGACGAGACGCCTCACCTGTGACGGTGAATCATAAAGAACAGAAGCATATAACGTGATCTTAAATGGTTAGGGGTCATCAAAACGGGGGGTCACAAGGCCTTCTTAATTTTAAGGGGTGTAAGACAACTTTATTAAAAATATACAGTCGGCCTATATCTCAGTATTTCATTAATTTCTGTGAAGAAAACAATGAAATTATTTTTAAAGTTTAGATTAATATTCAAAATGTAAACTTATATCTCACAAGATAAGAATACAGCGAAGATCTGAACACAAGTTATGTTCATAGAGCCTTCCCTCTCTGCTAAACAGCCTCATCCTGCACTAGAAAATGTAGTTAAAACAACCAAAGAGTTGATAGAACAACGGCCAGGCGTCAGGGAGACAAAAAACACTGAATTTGCCAGCCTATTAGGTATGTATAATTGTTAAAAATTAAACAAAAAATAGATAATTGTATTAAAAGTCCAGAAAAATAACATGATGTGTGATGAAATAGTCACAGGAAAGCAGGAAGCAAATAATCCGCTCAAAATTCATCTAAACTGGTCACTTTAAACAAACTTCTTGCAGTTATTGCATTCATTATTTGGGGCAGTTGTACAGTTTAACAGTTGTTCTGTGCTGTTATTCTTATGCATTCAATATACTATGAAATACACTTAAAATATGTCCCTTAGTCAGGGGTCATCAGTTTACTCCCTTAAGGAAAAAGGTTGGGAACCAGTGGTAAACTATCAAAACGGCAATCAAACTACACAGCACATATTCAACAAAATTTGGCTTTTGGTCATCAAATCAACAGGCTGACTGACCTGGCTTGGTTCGGTCCTTCTCCACTATCAGACAAACACGCTCAAACAATCGCTGCAAGCTGTTCACTCTTTCTGCCAACCGCTTCCTGTTCTGCGCCGCGGCCAAGTCCGACTGGCTGTGCCTCTCCACCGCCGTGCGGTTGCTGACAATGAAGTAGCTGCCGTCCAGTGAGCAAACGTGGACGGTGGCTGCGTGGCGCTGACGGAGGCTGGTCATCAACTCCACTCCACTGCTGATGCAGCGACTGTCCACCAGGATGCAAACAGGCCCTGATGGAGCACTGGCTGATGAATCCTGTACAGTGGACTTCTGTGGGACTGAGGAGGTGGCAGGGAGGGCCTGGACCTGGAGGAAAACCAGAAAGTTTTACTGACTTCTAAGTCTGTTTTAGTGAATGATTTAATAACTCAGCGTCCCTTCTTTCTATGTCTTACTTTCATACACACTATGACCCTGTGGACAGATGTGTATGCATGTGTGTCATCTTTGCTTGTACCTGAGGTCGTTTCATGGAGGATAACAGCAACTCTGAATCTGCAAAGTCTAGTTCATCAGAGACCAGATGCTGATTTTCTATCCTCTGGCGACACCTGCAAGAGAAAGAAAATGATGCTCTAGAGGTTTATGAAAGTTTGCTGTGGCAATTTTAGACTCTTCTAGACTATAAAGGTGCTCAAGCACACCTAAATTTCATTGCAGTGCCCCAAAAAATAGATATCTAACCCTCTGAGATCCGCAGGATTGCCGGTGATCCTGGGCTGAAATTACAGTCTTTAAGAGGTTGTAGCTGTCTCAGTCTTAGTGAAATGAAGATACTGGTAGAATACAAAACTAGAAAACCTAAGGAATCCATTGGTACCAACCACATCACGCTAGCTTTTCAGCAAGGAGGTTACATTACGCTCCAGAGTTACACTAAATTTTGGCAAGGATAAATTGAGACTTTTTAAAGGGGTCCTTTGACCTCTGACCTCAAGGTATGTGTATGTCTACCACGAGTCTCCTTTTTACATGCCCACTTTATCCTATGCACAGTTTTGGGCAAAAACCATGCAGTTATTTGCATACAGTTTATAATATACAATAGGATAACATTTAAAGAGAAAAGTGTATCTACAGGTGAATAAATATTTGAAAGTAATACAGAATGACTGAGAGCCTTACTGCATTATATTCCTTTCTAGTTTTGCTAATATTTTGATTTGTCACCAGAATTTTGTGTTTTCCTTTACATAAATAATGACATTTCCACCATAACTTGATACAGAAAAGCAGAAATTGGTGCATGAAATGCAGAGTGTCTGACCCCAGACCCCCTGCTTAATGTGTCAAAGTTGAAAAAAAGCACATCACATCTGGTCCTAGAATCGCCCCTGAATGTTTGTGTGCTACCATGTGAGAATTTCTTTACCTCTCTTTTTGCTGGTCTTCACTCAGTGAGCATCTCTGTGCCTTGCTCAGCAGTGAGACCTTGGATGCTATGGTTGAAGATGAGGAAGAGGAGGAGGAGGAGGAGGGTTTCTGCTGCTGCTGTTGTAGCCTGCTGGGCTCCAGCTGTACCACGTTTGACCACAAGGGTGCAGCAAGACCCCCTCCTGTTGTGACACGTCCCTTTTTACCAGTTTCCTCTGTCTCTTCCTCACTAGAATCATTAATGCGTATGATACGGGTGCGCTTGGTTTTCACCCCAGCTCCCTGCTCTGATGGAGGTCCAGCTGTAGTTTTAGCGCCAGCCCCGGCTCTGGCTTTGTGCAGGAAAACACGCCGTCTGGTGGCATACTGCCTCCGCCCCTCCACGTACAAGTCCTCGGGCATAAGTTCAATGTCTTCAGCCTCCTCCTCCTCGCTGCTCTCCACCTCCTCCACCTCATTTCCAACCACAAAGCTGTCCTCTGCATATGTCTCATCCATCTCAGGAACCTGGGACCAATGTTAGGAACATGGACTGGAGTCAATAATTAGACTAAACGTTATCTGCACTAATTTGTATTTGCTTTCTTTGAGTAAAGAAATAGACAGTATACCTGAGAAAATATGTCCATGTTATGATGATTTCTGTAGGACATTTTGAACTTTCCCTGGGCTGCAGGGCTTCTCACAGACTTCAGGTAAACACCTTGCATCTCTGATTCTGTTATAGAGGGGAACAAACTGGAAGTCTCAATATTACAGCACAATTCCTTCATCCTACTTAAACTCAAAAACTTCAGTGAATTAGATTTGACATAAAATCCACTGAAGGTACTATTAAATCACATTTCTTGGAATAAGCATGGTGTACCGTTCAGGCCTTGTGAGAAGTGTGTGTTGTCGACCACAAAGCCTTCAAGAGAGTGATTCTGCTCTTCTCCATCCTCTTCATCGGATGACACGTCCTCCCCCTCCTCCGACAGCTCCGCTTCCTCATCCAGGAACTGCCGCCCTTTTCGACATACAAGATGCTGAGGAAAAAACAACTGGAAAATGTCAAGTTTGACAGATGCTGAAGGTGTCTGCAACAGATATTTATAGACTTGACATTTTTATGGATGGGGGAAGGTGTCATGTTTGGGCAAAAACTGGTCTGAAATATGTTATGGTTACATTTTGTGTTATTACAACGTGTCAATGTGAAAGGGGTCAAATTATCATCCGAATCTGCAGCTCCCCTCGGCTTTATGGATCTATAGTGAGTTTCAGGTCATTGTTTAGCTCTCCGGCCAACAACTTTACTGTTCTTGTTCACTCTCACTGCTCTCATAGTCCCTTTTATGGCCACAACAGGCAGCTGTTTTCAGTGAAAACACTCTTAAAACCCCACTGCATACAACCTGCTCATCGCCAAACGGCAAATAGACAGTTAGCTGGTGAACACAGCAGACCTTCTAGTAACTAAAGAAGTACACCTTGCTGGTAAAAGGTTGGACCCCTTTTGCCTTCAGAACTGCCTTAATTCTTCATGGCAAACTTTCAACAAGGTGTTGGAAACATTCCTCAGAGATTTTGGTCCATATTAACATGATGGCATTACACAGTTGCTGCAGATTTGTTGGCTGAAAATCTATGATGTGAATCTCCTGTCATTTTAGGTAGTTATCACATTGATATGTTTGGTTGGTCTTTCAGTAACTGTCACGAGTCTGTGTAATACAAGTGTCAATTTGATCATAAATGTAGTTATAGAGATGTTATGGGTAGTTTTTGTGTCTTTTTAGCCAAACAGCTACTGTGGTGCTAACATAGCAGCTAGCTGGCTCACTGCGTCCGTGCTCGGCTCGTGACTGGCTCGTGATTGGGTGTGTGGGTGGGACCTCAATACCGTGGCTCCACCCTCTAACCACTGCAGCGCAGACTCTAAATGACATCAAAATCTCAAGATGCAGCTCCCGTTTGTCCATCTACTGTATATATACATAGGTATGATATATAGTAGAGACCAAAAACAGAGCTAAAGCAGAGTGAATATTGGACTTATATTCATCAAGTGGACAGAAACACGACTCTAAATGTTGCTCTGTAACTGCTGGATGTGTTTACAAATTTGCCACAAGAACTTTAAAGGTGATAATACGTCAATGTTGTATTTGTGACTTGTTTTTGCTGCCCCCAAGTGGCCAACAAAGAAATGAGGTTTATTCTACGTATAAAGATCAAATGTAGGAAAAAAATAGTCATACACTACAACTCATATACAGTACATTCAAGTTTCTGCACAAAAAAACACTCTACATTCAGCTGTAAACCAGAGCTGCCTTTGTATCTACGCAGGTGTCTTTCATTGCATGCAGCGATATGAAAACCTGAGAAATGAATGCTATGATTGAGATTCAGGTCACAAACTCAAGAGTCATCTGCTGTTACACAGACCTTGGCTTTGCCTTGTTGGACTCGTTGCCTCTCAGCTCTGTGCGCTGTGGTTCTGCGTGACACAGACTCATTCTGGAAATCATCATCAGAAACAGCTTCGGCCTCCATTTCATCAGACTGGGGAGCAATGAGGAGACCAGGTTAGTCAGATACTGTACACTGTTAAACACTTTATGAAGCTGCATAGTATCAAACCATTAGGACTTGAGGAGATTATTATGATGCATGGAGTGGAAATATTTAAATCAAATCGGCTGTGTTGAATAGGTTGAATCATGTAGCATAATTTACTGCTAATGAAGAAAATCTCACAGTATTAAGTGCAGCAGTGTGTTTCCTCCTGACAACCAGCGGGGAGTCCACATCACTGGACAGCTTTGACTAAGAGAAAAAACCTGTTACATTTCACATACACATCACTCAGACATACAAACAGTGCAAGTTATGCAAATTATGCAAATAATGTGATTCTCATGTATATTTATATGTATATACTCTCTCTCTCTCTCTCTCTCTCTCTCTCTTTCTCTTTCTCTCTCTCTCTCTCTCTCTCTCTCTCTCTCTCTCTCTCTCTCCTTCTCTCCTCCCCCCTATATATATATATATATATATAAATAAAATAAATAAACCAAAAAAAATTATTATTAAGATACTCAGGCATTCAGGTACAAATGCTTCTTCAATGCCTGTAAGCTGGTTGCCATGACAACTGCAGCGGGTACCTTGGAAATGATGGACAGAGGCAACGTGAACCGTCTGAATCAGATATCTCCCGTCACGGTTGTTGTTTTTGTACCACAACACAGAGGTTGAGTTGTGATTTTTATTTATTGTGCTTGTGTAATGTATATAGACAAAGATTAGAACCTAAATGACCATCTGACAACCTTAAATGACCATCAGCAAATGAATAAAATAATACAAGATAAACATTAGTCGCAGCTCTAATATCGCCTTACTCACCGTGTCCGGAGACGTCAAGGGTTTGACCTTGTTCTGATGTCTTCTTTTATGAAACACGACTTCATCGTCACTGTCACTGTCCACTAAGAAAGAAGGTGAGTCAGAGTTAGAAGAACGCAGAGATTTCTCTACAGCAGGGCAAAACAAAGTAACCCAATATAAAGACAAGTTTAGGGATTAGAGCTGTCAACTGATTAAAAATATTTAATCAAGATGAATCACATGATTGTCCATGATTAATCGCAAATTAATCACAGGTTGTTTTTATCTATTCAAAATGTACCTTAAAGAGAGATTTGTCAAGAATTTATGCTGCTTTATGCTAATGTATGTATATATTTATTATTGGAAATCAATTAACAACACAAAACAATGACACATATTGTCCACAAACCCTCACAGGTACTGCATTTAGCATAAAAAATATGCTCAAATCAAAACATGGCAAACTGCAGCCCAACAGGCAACAACAGCTGTTAGCGTGTCAGTGTGCTGACTTGACTATGACTAGTCCACAAACCAAAAACCAAAACCAAAATATTGCATTGGAGCGTTATTTAGCCTCCTACATGACAAACAAGGAGGTATGGTGTGGTTGGTACCAATGGATTCATCAGGTTTTCAAGTTTCAAGAGCCCACCCCAACCACCACAAGATCGACTGTGTTAATATGTTGAAAAAAAAATGTGGCGTTAAAAATGATTTGGCATTTGACAGCCCTGTTAGGAATGCTATTATTTTGAAAGATAAACAAACCTGGAAGAGTTGGAGGAGAGCTCTCCTTGGGTCGTCTTTGTGTGAAACTGGGGACTGAGGACGGGGTACGTGGTCCGGCGCAGCCAGGCTTGAGCATGCGCCTCGCTCCTGGTGACGTGATTGGAGACGGGAGGG
The DNA here is from genome assembly GCA_947000775.1 of Pterois miles. Taxonomy (NCBI): domain Eukaryota; kingdom Metazoa; phylum Chordata; class Actinopteri; order Perciformes; family Scorpaenidae; genus Pterois; species Pterois miles. The sequence goes on along the minus strand of CAMQGK010000522.1, from coordinate 2,055,745 downwards.
CAACACCTGTAGCTGCCAAAGGCGAAGCCAGAAGATAGGACGTTTCTCTCTTCCCATGCTCTCGCAGCATTTGTGGTGTGGATGCTTTGGAGTCACTAGACTGCAGAGGGATTCTCTGTCTGTGGAAGCGATTACAGGGAGTGGAGGAGCTGGAGCCGGCCGGCAAGGACGCTGTAGAGTCGGCCAGGTTTTTAGGCTGTGGAGAGGTCGATATATATGGAGCAGCCTCTTCTTCCGCTTCATCCGAGTCCTCTAGTGAATAGCCGAGGTCAAAGTTGACAGAGTAGTAGTCATGGGAGCTGTCTGTTACAGGTTCACTTGGTGCTGCTGCCGCTGTGTGTTTTGTCTCGACAATGCTCAGGGTATTCAGCTCATGCGGAGTATGAGTTATGTGCTTTGTGCGTGCTAAATCAACTGAATGCTCTGTGTTTAAACTAGGTGCCCTTTCAGCTGTGCGTGTAGCGCCACATGGGTTTGTTGGGGTATGTGTGTGTAAAGACATCTTTTTTGAGCTATTATCAATTTCTCCATCACTAGGCGATGTCCTGGGCGAGCCACCAGGAGTGGGGATGTCTGGGATGGATATCTGCATGAAGGCCTCATCATCCCCAAACAGGTCCATGCTCTCGTCCATCTGAGGTCTGTCATTTGGCACGCCACCATGTGTTTTTGTTTCCTTATTCTTCTCCGCTTCCTCGCCAACCCGCTCATCATCTGTCTCCTTGTGGTTATCCATTATATCATCATTATCAATCGCATCTTCTTCCCCAAAGAGCTCATCCCAGGTCGGGCTGTTTGCTGCTTCGCTGACGTTCTGCTGCTGCTCCTGACGAGGCGGTTTACTGTCCTCTGAGTCCGCCCTCAGGGGGGCATCATCAGCATCACTCATCATCACTTCATCGTCGTCATCGTCGTCCACATCCAGCGTAAAGCTGACCTGGAACGGCTGATGAGGCCGCTGAGGAGAGGGTGGAAGTGAAGGAGCAGCCATGTCAGCCTCTAAATCGGCAGGCGGTGACGGCGGAGATCGGCACAGGAGCTCCGCCACGTTGGCCAGGATGACCTTCAGACTCTGATCTCTCCCTGGGAGGAGTTTAGCAAAGGAGGGAGGAGGTGCTGAATCCCATTTAGGAAGGTAGAACATGGCCTGAAGTTCGACATCCTCACCTTCATCGACCTTTGTGATCAGCTGCGAAGTTTGGTCAAAATTTACAGGCTCTGATCTTATGACATCCTCATCAATAATGGCGCAGTCATCATCCACGTCAGCTTCTGGACAGTCGTTGTTTGAGGGATGAGGACAAATCGCCTCAGGTCCTGGGTGATCTGTGATGTCATCATAAGGCGCCTCAGTATCTTGTGCAACAGGAAGTCTTTGTTTTGCTACAGCGATTGTGGAAACTATGCTCTTCCCTCGAGTATTTTCCCAATCTCCTTCATCGTCTATGTATTCCAGATCACACAACGTTGAGCGAGACGGTTTGCCTTTGTTGTTTGTAGTTTTAGCGCCTGTCTTCTGTTTCTTCTGCCCTTTCTTCACATGGCTAACAGCGTCCCCTTGGTGGAGATAAGGATGAAGCTCCTGTTCGTAACGACACTCCCCCTGAACACAAACAAATACAGAGGAGTTGTATAGAGAGTGTAACAGTTGTAGGTATAAATGTGTCCCAGTTTAGATCAGCTGACAGGAAGTAAACATGCACCCAAGCTGTTCTTTAGCAATGTAATTTGTCAAAAAGGTCTATAAGAAATATCCGTCAGCAGGAGAACTGAGGTCAGGGAGCTGTAATCAGCCTCTGGACTTGCCAACCCTTTTACGACACATGATAGTCAGGGCAGCCTGTTCACCAGTCAACTAGATTGTCAGTTCATGCTCAAACAGGAATCTAATCAGGAAGTGTCCTATGAAGAGTCATATTGCAGCAACACGTGGAGCTCATGCAATGAAACATCTCCAATTTACTTGTTTTTCCAAAACATTGAGGAGGACAGACAAGGGCATGTCTTGTCTCAGTAACTTTAACAGTACAATTAAAAATGTGCCCTAAATCAAGACATCTTCCCATCTCTTTCTTGTGTTTCGACCCGCACGTCAGACTCATCCAGCACCTGTCACCTGTCCAAGCCACATGACCTGGAAGTGATTCAACTAGAGTGGCATCCCGCTTTGGCTGATGGGGTGCCATTGAACCTGCGACCAGCAGGACGACAATGCTCAGTGAACAGAAAGAACAAGACACCTGCTGTAGAGTGAGAGAAGGAGTGTGTATGGAGAGCAAAATACTGGTTTGCCTATATAAGGCAACATGAGGAGACCTTATGTCACTGTATTAAATAAAGCTTCATGCTCAATTAGGTGGGAATGATCTGAATGGGAACAAATGGCAGTAAGAGTTTCATAAAAGGCCATTTTTGCAGTGAGGAAATTGGCCATAGCTCACATGAAATATGGCCTGTTTCCACTTTTATTCTGTTATAAAACTCAGCTTTAGTGCAGATGACTAGGCTTCCTGTCTGCCACTTGGACAGGTAACACATTCCTTTTGATCCAAATGAGGTTGGTAAGATCCTGCTGTGTCTTTGCTGTTTATTAGACACACTTGTATCTTTAAAATCAAAACATTCCTGTCTGCCGCTGAGTCATACCCTCAATTCATTGATCCTCTCTTGATCATCTAACCCTCCAACAGTCAAGTTGTTGAGATATTTCCATCTGGACCAAAATGGTGAAAGAACAGACCAACGGACTCTTCTTGATCAGCAGGTTTCTACTTTGAAACCTGGTGCTAGTATAAAGGGTGGAGCATCATCAGCAGTGTTTGCAGACACACTACTATAAAAACAGCTTCTGAAAATTTCACAAGAAGACACACACACAGACACAGTCCTTTATAACTAAATAATAACAAATAATTATAAACCATTATACAGGCAATAAATCATCCAACACAGAAGTCACTGCAATTATTACTGTGAAAAGCAAACAAAAGAATAACGAACAACACCCAGACAACTAGTTCTTTACGCCATGTACTACCTCCTTCCTTTATTATTAGACAAACAGCACCAGAGGCAAACACCGGGTTAGTACGCAGACATCACACTCTGTGCAGCCAGAGTATGAGACACGTAATTAACCTAGATAATACAAATGTACTGTATATCAGCGGTGTAAAAATACATCAACAGCAGCTGACATGGTTGTTTCAACGTAACAAAATCTGGTGGAAAATAATACTACTTAACAGCTATATACAGTATATTTTGAAAGGGGAAAACTAACACAAGCTACTGAGAATTATTATTTAACTGTGTTGAGATGTTATGACAGATATGCACGGGGAGACAAGCGGGGCCCTTGCTCGCTGTGCTAATTTAGGTGAGGATGAACCAGAATCTGTCAATTATAAATAATTAATTATATTAAATAATAATTAATTAATAATAATAATTATAATAATAATAATAATTAATAATTAATTAATTAATTAATTAATTAATTAAATAATAAATTTGTTATTATTATTATTATTATTATTATTATTATTATTATTAATAATAATAATAATATGACAACAATAACAATAACAACAATAATTATTATTATTACTATTGTTTAAATCATGAAGCAAGAGACAAATCTTATTTTATTTGAAATTTTATTTTTTATTTTGTTATTAATTTTATTTAAATATTTATTATTTTATTATCATATATTGATTTTATTTTGTTTATATTTTATCAGTTTTTGAGGAAAAACACTATTTTATTATACTGATTTTTTTTTTTTTTACAAATAAATATATTTATTAATTATTCCCAATGTGTATTTTTTAACCATGTAACTTAAAGGTATTCACACACAAAAAAAAATGTCCAGTTATATGAGCACTGTCACTCTGTATTACATAGAGGGAGCAATATTGATTTACTTTCAGTTACTGTCAGCGTCAATTTTGACCAGTGAAAATAGATGGGACATTTTCGACACTGCGATAACAAACTGTCAATTACAAGGTAGCCATGCCCTAAAGCATACCCTGCTTTATGGTCTATTTGACTCTAAATGGGACCATAATTTACTAAATGAACATCATGCTGTTTTGAAGAAGACTTGAAACTAGTGATTGAGACCATAAACTCATGTTTATAATGTTTACTGAGGTAATAAATCAAGTGAGAAGTAGACTAATTTTTTCATAGACTTCTATACAATCAGACTTCTTTATACAACCAGAGGAGTCGCCCCCTGTTGGCTATTGCAAAGAACGCAACTTTAAGGCACTTCAGCATTCGCTGACTGGCTTTTTCACCTGTGTGACAAGCAATCAAGTCAATGGCTCTTAACGAACAACTGAAATATTTGGTAATTACACTGTTGAAACCCCCTGCAGTCAATCAGCCCACAGGTCATTAAACTGGACAAGGAGAGGTGAGGTTTGAATGATCGCACCAAAGCTTTCCACCACCAGCTCTTCTGTATGCAGGAGAGGTTTCTCCTTTCATCTTGGGTGTTTTTAATAGCTACTGCTGAATTGATAAATTGGGTATTTCGACAAAAACATCTTGACTTATTGACATGCTCTCATTGATGTTACTGGACTGCAGTTACTACTGTAAAATACTGTGAAAGTATTACCCTAAATCTGAGCAACAAATCACATTTTTTGAAGGGTAATCCATCTTACACAAATCCTTAAAACTCCTGTATACCTCAGCAGCAGCTTTGCTCATAGCTGTCCACTCTGCACAAACACTGAGGCCGCAGGACGTCCTTTAAACATCACAATCCTGATAAAAAATGGAACAGACGCTTTTCAGTTTTCAAGGATTTAGTCGCACTGGACACCAGGGCAATTAATTATCACACTCCTCCCTTGAAGAGGAATTTTGATGTCTCGTTTCTAGTGAGTTCTGACGCACTTTCTCGACACCCCTTGAGAAAACTAATTATTAGAACTGGATTCACATAAGACTGGCCTTAACCCCTGACACACAATTAAATAATGATCAGATTAAGGCTCTAGATCGAGAGATGCCGCAAACCAAAATAAACTTGATGACGTGGGCAGAGAGAGAGAGAGAGATGGGGATAGAAAGAGCACTGCTGAGGCTGGAAGTATCTCAGGATTCATGCTGTGTCAGACTGAAACTCCTCTCTGTTTATTATCTCATTACACTACAATGATCATGTGGTGCTCATGAACATGAAGAATGCATCCATCTTATTAATAAGTCAGCATGATTTTTTTTTCCAAACTTGCTACGGCTCAGGATGAGAGCTACTGTAGTTTCTTTGCTCTTTAATTGGTAGATGCTTATCAACCAACAACACAAGCTGCAACGCTCTTCTGCAAATACTACAAAACTGATTAGAGGAATAAGGGATTATGGCAACAGTTACTATGATGTTGCTACTTATATGACAACCCAAGAGTCATCTGAGACAATCTCTGAATAGAAGGATGACCTGAAGGCACGAGGACAGCAAGGCTTTTGAAAAAAGCTACTTCTAACGTTAGCCGGTGTCTTAATGGACGTGCACAATGTGGAGCTCTTCAAACGACAACAATACGCAAGAATGAAATGAGACCATAATACAACAAAATTAATGTATCATAATAAACACGTAATTAAAGCAATGGTATATTGCGAGATACTTGAAGTGTCTTGCCCTTGAAACAACTCAAGTACATTCATTCATTCATTTTCAACCTCCTACCCGGGGTCGGGTCACAGGGGCAACAGCTCCAGCAGGGGACCCCAAACTTCACTTTCCCAGGCCACATTAACCAGCTCTGACTGGGGCGTCCTGAGGCGTTCCCTGGTCAGTGTGGAGATATAACCTCTCCACCTAGTCCTGGGTCGTCCCCGGGGCCTCCTACCAGCTGGTCGTGCCTGGAACACCTCCCTAGGGAGGCGCCCAGGAGACATCCTTACCGGATGGCCGAACCACCTCAGCCGGCTCCTTTCAATGCAAAGGCTGAGCCACCCTATCTCCAAGGGAGACATCAGCCACCCTCCTGAGAAAACCCATTTCGACTGCTTGGACCCACAATCTAGCTCTTTCAGTCATGACCCAGCCCTCATGACCATAGGTGATATTAGGAACCAAGACTGACCGGTAGATCAAGAACTTTGCCTTCCTGAACAACTCAAACACACTCATACTTAAACTACTCTGCATGAAATATCGACCACAAGTTCAAGGTTATCTATTTGTCATTTGTCAATTCCAGCAAAGTGGCCACTGGCAATGAAAATCTTTGGTCTCTTCCTATGTACTGTATATATAAACGGGGAAATCACACTAGTTAAAGTAAAAGCAAAAAGAGTAAATATAAAATTGTAATGAAAATGCAAATTTGTAAATTTATAATATGTGAAAAATCAATTTGCAAACATGAAGTCTATAATAGTGTCACATTAAAAGGTACAATGTGCAGGATTTGGTGGCATCTAATGGTGTGCTCAGAGGTCATCCTCACCATAACAACAATACTTAAGGAGCAACAGAAGTCAGGCGGCTGCTGGTGGTACACAGTTTGGCACTCTGCGGCTCACATTAACAGCAGTTTAACAAGCCTGTCGGAGAACTATGGTGGCCTTCAGGTAACGTAAAAACGTTAAAGGCTCTCTCAAGCCGGTGTTTGGTTTGTCTGTTCTGGGCTGCTGTAGAAACATGGCGGAGCAACATGACGGACACCATGAAGAGGACCCGCTCCCTGTGTAGATTTTCATGTAGATATTCAGGTGTCAGGTGAAACACACAGTTTCAGGTGATAATATACTGACGAAAACAAAGTTATGAATATTGTTTTCCATTTCTGCTAATAGATAACCTGAAATGTTACACACTGTTCCTTTAATCCTCCTTGAGCTGTTTTCTGTTTGTTTTCTTTTATCTTTACTTTGCATCTGTTTTTTAATCTCCCGCTCTCCCCTCCTCAGCCCAGTATGCTATACATGTAGGTCATCGCTGCCCAACCTACTTCCAGCTTCCTGGCTTTATGTAATCGTTCAGAAAAGCGTTACATAATCAGGAGAGGAGGCCGGCCTGCCTCGTGTCTCTTCATCATGCAGAGAAAGAGGCAGTGCAGGGAAAAACACAGCATGGTTTTCAACTGACCCAGACAGAAAAATTGCCTCAAATTAGATAAATGGCTTCTGGAGTGCAAGGCTTTTAAGGGGAGGTGGACGTGGTTTGGACTTTCATTTAGGTGATTTTTTTTTTTTTTTTTTTGTTCTATTTCTGATGTTTCTGGAGGCGAAGGGTCACAAGGCAAATTCAGGCCAAGCAAGTAAACTGTCTAATGTTATCCCTCAGAATAAAGACGAGTGTGGGAGATAGATGGAGGAGAGGCTGCATGAACACGTCTGTTTGATGCATACAGTAGGGGATCTCTTTACCATTATATAGTGATATAAACATATAACTGACAACACAGTACAACCTCTATCTGACACAGAGAAGACACTTTAATCCTCTAAATTCATCACCACTAATGGAGAGGATGCTGCAGGGGTAGACAAATATGCTTTGTAGACTAAAAAAAAGTTTGAACTACTCATTTTTGGGTTGAGAAAACACTGAAATATACAAAAAAAAAACAGACTTGTTTATTTAACCTATTTAAGTCTTTTTCTGGAAATGTTGAGTGAATTATAAATTAATTAAATCTTTCAAGGAGGTTTCGTTTTCGGTTCCATTTATGCCTCAAACGCTGACAACAGATTTTAATTCAGTTTAATAGAAAATAATTTTTCAAGGTTTTGACTGAAGTTAGATGAATGAAAAAAAAAATACAAACAGGTATGCAATGATTATTTCTGCATAACTTAACTTAACTTAACCTAGATCTAACGTGTCTAAATATTTACTCTGAATAAAATTGTTGGAATATGACTACGCTCTCTTAAGTACTGTACTTAAGTATTTGTACTTAAAGAAATAGTGTGTAACATTTCAGGGGCTCTACTAGCAGAAATGGAATATAATATTCAGAGATATGTTTCCTTTAGTGCATAATCCCTTCATATAAGCCCTTCATATCTACATAGGGAGTGGTCCTCTTCACAGAGTCCGCCATGTTGCTCCGCCATGTTTCTACAGTAGCCCAGAACAAACAAACCAAACACTGGCTCTAGTGAGAGACTTTCACGTATTTACATTACCTGAAGGCCACCGTAGTCCTCTGACAGTGCCAAATCGTGGTCCCGCCGGCCGCTGTCTGACTACCGTTGCTCCTAAAGAAGTGTTATTATGGTGAGGATGGTCTCAGAGAAGGGGGAACGGCGTTACCACTGTGTCACGTTACCGCGGTCTGAGAAAGGGAGGAGTGAGCAGACTGGTACTCAGTTGGTTGCAATCTGCAACCATATCACTAGATGTCGCCAAATCTGTCCCTTTAACTGTGTTTAAAATTTCTGCTACTTTTTACTTCTACGTTGCTACATTACAAATTTGCACTTTTTACCACACTGTATTTATCTAGCTGTGGTTACTCTTTCACATAGATTTCATATAAAAAAAGTTGATTAAAGTTTTTATAATAATACTTCATAATACAATCACAGAGCTTTTAGAAAGGTGACAGATAAATGAATAAATAAATAGTATGGCTTTTCCTAAAACAAATAAATAAATAATAAAATTAAAAAAAACATACTGATTGTGAATGGATCATTTTAAAAACTTTCAGGTTCAAAATGCATGTTTTGTTTATATCTGTGGAAGATATCTGATGTTTGGTTCCCACTCCTATGAAGGAGCCAATAGTAGAACAAGGTCGGTATGGTTTCTCTGTGTCGTCAGCCATCAAGTACCTGGAAACGACTTTTGTGAACTGAAAGCAATGCCGGGGGGAAAAGAGGGAGGCATCTAGTGGCTGAATGTTATCAATGTTATCAATAGCATCTTTAATCTACCTGTATAAACTAATAGCAGCTTCACCTCCACAGATTATGCATGCAGGACTTTTTACTGTATATGAAATAAAGCTAGCATGCAACTCTGCCTGCTAGTAATTAAGCTGAACGCCCTGAGGAAACATGAACAGACTGTTTCTATGGCATTGCATTGCTAAGCAACAGCTTGGGTCCATGTTTACTTCCTGTCAGCTTACGTCATATTCACAAACGCTGCAACAAGGACATAAACTGGGACACATTTATGTAATTGACTGTATGGCAGAGATTTATGATGGAGCACACCTCGCCAAATAGCAAATACAAAGCAATCAGACGGATATTACTGAGTGTACACACACCCACACTTATTCTACAGCGTGTACAAATAACTGCAGTGGGACAATAACATGCACAGTATCCCCCCTGGCATAAAACACACAGTCCACTCCTTATTGTTCATATTTTTTATGTTGTAGTGTGCTGTTTTTTTTAACTTTTGGAGACTGAATCATTTTGTAGGTTTTTTTTTTTTTTAATTAAATGTTTGAATTGAAGTTTGCTTTTGATCGCTGACTATTTCCTGTAATCCAGTTTTGTTTTTACAGGTACAGGGCTAATTCTCTCCTCTCCCAGAACGGAAAACCACGGTGAAAACCAACAGTGGGAAAATAAGGTAATAAGAGCCCACTTGTTAGTTCAGTTTTACCACAATCTCTGACCTAATTACAAGGATTTGGACAAATTCAGAAGTGTTATCGACGGCACAATCTTGTGAAACAGCAGACGGTGAGACAAAGAGGTCTGGAACATTCTTAAAATTGAAATTTGGAAATGATTAGGTGTGTGCTGGGGAGGGATTGGCAAAATGTAAACAAGGTCAGGAAGAGTGTAATAGCTGCTAAATTACCTGCATGATTAAACCACATCATAGAAAAGCAGTCTATGAAACATATATGAAACATATTTCCTGTTGATGTTCTGTAGATTCAACATGATACTGACATGAACTGTTGTAACCTCTTCTAGTAGATCTGATGCCATTGCCGATAAAAGTGATCTAGTTGAACCATCAGGAAAACAAGAACAGCTCAGACCATGTGCCAGGCTGTTATCAGGTCACCAGACAGCAAAAACAGATGAGATGACCTCTAGCTTTGCTCTTTCAGCAGCTTTATCACAGTGGGAGAAAACCTAATTCACCTGTCTGTCTAAAAAATATTCTGGTACTCATCAAGTCAATCTAAAATTACCGCCTCACAGCTGTATACCTTCGCCAACCTCAAGTTGCAATTAACATCCATGTCTGCCCAAACTGTCATCATTTTATCCTATTAAACATTATAGCATATGAATTCTTGAGTTTTGTGAGGTCATATTGACCTTTGACCATAAAACCCAATCCGTTCGTCCTTGAATCCAAGAGGACGATTGTGCCAGATGTCAGGAAAATTCCCTCAAGGCGTTCCTGAGATATTGCATTCACAAGAATAGGACAGACGTGAGGTCGCAGTGGCCTTTAACCACCAAACTGTAATCAGGTCATCCTTGAGTCTAAATCGAGGTTTGTGCCCTTTGAAGAATGTCCCTAAAGGTATTCTTGACAATTCACATTCACCAGAATGGGTCAGACAACCCAAAAACATAATGTCCCCGGCCACGACCGTCACTGGCATAGAGGCATAAAAATCACATTACATTTCCAGCGCTACATGTTTTCCTAGGACTATTTCAACAAGAATGTTATTTCCTTAATCCTTTATTTTTGTGAAATCTAATTCGAGAGATAGAAGATAAGTGGAAGAGCAGCTTGGAAAGACCCGCTTGAATATAAATGATTTTCTGTTTTGAAACTAAAACCACAATTACACCATGGAGCCTCTTTATCATGCCACGGATTTTCCTTTCAGCTCAAAACAATGACTGTAGTCACACAGCACAAACCCCAATAAACTCAGCTGACTCCTTTCAGCCTGGTGAAGCCTTTATAAAGTTTGCTCTCCCTTTCATAGTCAGACTACTGACTTCTTTTATGAACCTAAGCAAAGTGAACATGGGAACATGAACACCAGGAACTTTGATTCAATGGGCAGATACCTAGAATTAGTGAATACAAGCTCATCTGATTAACTTATTGAGCTGCTGACATACTTAACACCTGAGTTTAAACATCCCCCATCATGCAAGAGAGTTGGAGCACGTTAGCTACCATGCACAGAATTAACATACAGCAATATTATCATACATTGACTCGTTGTTCCTGTTCTCACCTCATTTTCCTCCCTCATGCCGTCTATGAGCTCCATCACCTTAATGAAGTGGTTGCAGCGGAGGGAATGATCAACAACGTGGGTAGGAAGTGCTTTGTGCTGCCAGTGTCTCCATTCCCACAAAGACAGCTCTCTGGACGGTGGGCCGCTTTTGGAAACGTCCTCCTTTGGGGACATGAAAAATATAAATGCAACACTTTTATGCGTTGAAGTCAAAGATCTAAAACTTTTTCTGTACACAAGAGGCTTATTTCTCTCAAATATTGTTCACAAATTCATCTAAATCTGTGTAAAAACAACATTGATATTACACAAACGTGTGGCTTCTACACAAGCATATACCATCATTTCACCATCTCGTAGCTCTTGGTAAGTCTACAATATGGTTGGTGGTTACAATATTAAGGTTAATAGTCAAATCCACTACTCAGAATATGAACGGGATTTTCACTTCCGGAGCCTCACTGTAGAGCTCTATTGTCTGGCACTTTTCAGACATGCACAAAAAAAGCAAACAAACAAAACAAATACACAAAGAAACCTGAGGTGGTAGATCATTGGGTAGGGACATGAAATGGGACTTTTTCAGGGTTGGATGAGCTTCATCTTCCTCCAGCTTCATGGTGGACGCCCAGAGGGAATATTCAGTGCTGCTCAGGAACCCGTCTGATGTAGTAATGCTCTGCCGAACTACCACATAAGACAGATACAATTTCAGAAATGGAAACCTTATTTCTCCATCTCCATTTTGTCTGACCAAAACGCCCTGCAGTATCACTCACTCAGGTTTTGAGGGTGGAAGAGTGAGGCCCGTCCCTCAGAGTGGGACCGTCGACCCCTGACAGACCGCCTGCTGCTCTCCCGATGGTCAAACTGGCCACAGGTAATGTACATCTTATGCATGGTGGGGTTCACCCCTTCGGGCAGCATGCGAGGACTGTTAGGGTACATGTGGAACCCGCTTTTATTGCCGATAATGGACTTGTCCACGCTGCGTTTGTTGCTCTGGCTCTGGTTGTAGGTCTGAGGAAAACAAAGGTTAAAAGTGGAGGTGGTTTTAGGCATCTGTGTGGGTTTACAGTATGAGCATTTGGTACATTTAATTCAAGGGTCCACGGCTCATTTCGCCTTGCTTTTGTAGATCAAACACTCACCCTCTCCTCACGTCCCTCAGCCAGGATGACAACAATTCGTCCCTGCCGCTTACGTCCAGTACGTCCCATCCGCTGCACCAGGCGGATGGGGTTCTTCTGTGCATCGAAGCAAACAATGAGGTCCACCTCTCCGATATCCAGCCCCTCCTCCCCGACGCAGGTCGACACCAGCGTGTTGAAGCCTCCCTGACGGAACCTGCACACCACCTACGACACAAGTCCAGCAAAATCATTTTAATGTTGTCTTCCTAAAATCATACATGTACTCATCAGTATATACAGTGCATGTAAATAATTACCTGTGCTAGATACTTAAATTGAGGTTGCTGTGTACATAATACCAAATAAAATGCTTCTTTTATAACGCAGCAACAATCTGGTCTCTTTTTAGTATCTGACGTGTTTACAGGACACAATGTACATTTACATCGAAGCAGCATTCCAGCATTATTTATTTAGAGGAAATGGCTGTAGAGGCATTTCCAGTAGTGACATTAATGCAGCATCTTTATTAACCACTGTCCCTTAGAAGATATAATGGTATAGTTGACACAACCAAATATTTAGATTGATGTAGACTTTTAATAACTTTTTCATTTTACTCCCATTTTACCACATTTTTATATTTCTTAATTTACTACATTTGCCACAGCTTAGGGTAAATCTGCCCTTGATGATAAAAAAAAGTCACTCTACCTCCAGTTGCTCTTTCTGGGTGAAGCCTTTCACTCCCTTCCCTGCTGAGGCTTGGCCCATGAAGGTCATGACCCTTATCAGCGGAGCGTGGCGGTTCAACATGGCTGCGATCTCCTGTACGCTCTCTCGGAACGATGAAAAGATCATCACACGCGTGCCTACCTCCCGAGGACCTGGATGTTAATGAGGCAGAAGTGAAACAGGGTGATTAAAAATTACTTCGGTAACCATGAGTTGATTTCTTATGCCTGTTTGACTCAGGTGCTGAAATGCTTTGTTCTGAGTGTAAACATACTCATATTAATGCTGCAAAAAATGCTGTACTGATTGATGATAGTTTTAGAGCTTTTTCTTGTTAAGGAGAACAGTTTGTCTCTGCACAAATGCTTTGCACATAGCTTAGGACACTGTGGCACTATTACCCTAACCATCATACGATAAAACTACAGTGATGAGTCTCTAATGTCAGCATAGCAACAAGTTAAACAGCTTTAACACAGTGATACTTCCTCTTTGTGTAGTTAGATGGTGAAGAGAATTATAGATTTCAGCGTTAACCTAAAACAATCATTCTGTGTTTGAGTCACAGCTTAGTACTGCTATAATAAGTAAATCACCATTATTGTCTGCTGAGCTCTCAGCCCACCGTCTGAAGTGTTGCTGCACCACCTCCTCCAGTTTCTCCAGTTTGGGGTGACTGTAAATGAACGGCTCGTCTGGACCTAGATGCATCAATCAAAGTGCATGCTAGTCAGATAGATGCTGTTTGGATTCCTTGGTAGCAGCACAAACCAACCCAAGAACTTGCACCACTGAACTGCATAAGAAATGTGACTGATATAAACAAGTTCTCCAATACCAGCAGACGGCTTCACAAACATTGCTTCCAGCTCGTGGTAAAGGTCCATGAAGGTGGGAGTCCTCTGCAGCTCATTTCTGGCCCTGGCCATCTCTGAGTCAAGCAAAACATGGAGAGCGCTCATATCAAACATGATACACAGATATTATCAAGTGTACACAAACCTGGGGGCATTGGTGAATCTGGGGTATGAAAGGGATGTTGTGTCTGTGGATCAAGTGTAATGAACTACACCAAAAGCCTGGAGGTAAGGTGACCAACCTCTGGATCCATCCATGATACCCTGGATGTAAAAGAAGAGCGATCGGAGACCCATCTGCATCAGCAGCTCGTAGCCGTGGTACAGGCTGATGCAAAGGGCAAAGTCTCCCTCCAGCATTCCCTGCTGTGGACTCTGTAGAGAGCAGCAGAGCACATCAGTCCATGAAACCACTGTGAGAGCTATTTGATTTATTTTATTTACTACTGTATTTCAAAAATACATTCAATCATGATAGTCATATAAAATGTAATGAATGTAAACACTATTTTAATCTAAAATGGCATTTAAATTGTATAGACTACATATAAACACTTTGATGTTTATCCTGAATATCTAAACGTGGACGACAAATCAATAAATTTTCATTCAACTACAGTACCAGACAATGCTCTAAAAGCTTTAGAAACAAATACAGTACAAATCCAATCATCTAGATGGGCCATATCATAAACTGTCTAGACCTCACTGTGACTGATTACTTGCTACAGCCTTCAGCACATCTTTATGAAGCCCTAAAACTGACAAAATGTAAAAGCTTATCAAGATTTAATACAACAAATAAAACTAATAACTGACTTCATCAACAACATTGTTAGTAAATAATTAAAATAAAGTATAAAAAGAAATATAAAATTTAGTACTTTCCTTTACACACTTTAAAACATAACTTGTTTCACTCCCCTACTGTAGTGTTTCACTTTCACTTGCTCATTTGATTTTTCCAACTTATTGGTCTATGTATTAAAATATTACCCATGCAAAATTTTCCATTTTTTCTGCCTACATTTTCCTCTTTTAGTCTTTAGCCCCAACTGAAGGGACCTCAAGCGGCATCACTTGAGTCAGTTTATCAGATTTTGCACAGTTTCCTACATACAGTACCCATTAGTACTCCCCAAGACCTATAAACAGACTTTCATATGTAAAATTAGTGGAGTTCCCCTTTAAATGAAAACACTGGCAGGTAAAGACATTTAACACCAGCCTTTTAAGCTAGCTAGCTGAAATTATTTATAAAATGACTATACACTGTATAAACTGATGAATGTCTGATTGGAGATTTAAGGAAAAGTATAAAGCTCTACATTTTTACATGCCATTTCATTTATATAACCAACAATATTATTTGCTGATATATGCATTTATATTTTTGACTTGTCTGATAACATTTTACTAAATTTTTTTATAGTTTCTGAGCTCCAATCTTAAACAGCGCGGCAATAATTCTGAAAGGCTTTGTATTATATAATGTAAAATTGTACACCACAGCAAAGTGGTTCCCAACCTGTGGTCTGGGCTCCCTTAGGGGGCACCAAAGATCACAGGGGGGAGATAGAGATTTCTCTGCCCTGAAGTGCTCATGTATAACTGCAGTCATAACACACTGATGATGATTTCTACAAAAGATATGTTTTTTTTTTTGTTGCACAGTTACAGATCCAGATCAGGCTACACTAATATCATTTGTATTATACTATTTGTAGAATTAGATTTCAGTGGCGGTTGCGCAGGATTATTTCTGAGCTGTGTGATCCAAATATTTCCAATAACTCGTAAAGTCCAAAAGTCTAAATTTATAGATGTAATCATTTCACAGCATGTTTTTATCTAACTAAATATTGTGTTGGCGTTGAGCCTTTCAAAAACAACATTTTCACAGGTCAAAAACATATTTGCTCTCTCACTTGTCGCACACAAAGGGAGGCACAAACCTGTATTAAAGGGGCGGTCTAGCAGCAAACTAACAAAACCATAAATTACATTTATTTAACCTCAAAAACAAAACAAAAAAAATTCTGTTTTGGCTTTAACACTATTATGGTAA
The DNA here is from genome assembly GCA_947000775.1 of Pterois miles. Classification (NCBI taxonomy): domain Eukaryota; kingdom Metazoa; phylum Chordata; class Actinopteri; order Perciformes; family Scorpaenidae; genus Pterois; species Pterois miles. The sequence continues at coordinate 2,039,772 of CAMQGK010000522.1, read as the reverse complement.
ATTAATTAGGTCATTACAAAAAAAGATATTATTCACTGGCAATTCGTCAAGACGCCATTGAGTTATATTCATTAAAGAAAATTGATTTACTAAAACAAAAACTAACTTTTAAACACACATAAACTGCATCACCTTATTCAAACTGAGGATTGTGTTTGAGGATTTGTAATTGTTTTAAGGGTGATGACATCAGAAAATATGTAGGAGGGGGTGGGGGAGGCTCAGCTTTTTTTTAGATTCAAGTAGAGGGTGCTTCAAGGGAAACAGGCTAGGAACCACCACTGCTATAGCTCACGGTATGTGACATAACAGCACCCAAAGATTGATAGAGTGTGTGCCTTGATGTACGGCGGTGGGTTCTTGCGGAACTGATCCCTGGCGAGGATGATCTGGTATTTGCTGAGAGTCCGCAGGTCTTTGTGTGCCATCACCCGGTTCTGGACCAGACGGGACATGAATTTCTCCAGCACCTGGCAGTAACAGTAACAAACAGACACGTAGGTCATTAATAACAGGCCATTTCCTGTAATAAGGGGTCATGCATCAGACTGACTAGCAAGCACACACTCACACAAAGCTCTATTGGTAAACAGACTTGCACAGCCTGAATGGAGCTCCTACTTCAACAAGAGACACATAATAATACTAAAAATGTAGGATTCATTCTGCCTCCTGCCCTCATTTCCTTATAATGGGCAGAGAGATGGAAGCAGTTTGTCAAACGGACAATTTTAACAATATCTATTCATCCTCACAGCTGCAGATAATGGGAGACTGAGTCATTACAATTTCAATTTCAGCTGTGTGGAACAGCATGAAAGGCTTCTGCTCTGAAAGAAGAAGTGGACGGCCCCTTGGGACCAATTGGTAGAGGATTTTGTAACAGCGGAGAGTTGTTTTGATTAATAATAGGGATGTGTTATGAAAGGCAAACAAAGATAAATTATGAGATGATGTGCAAAGTAGGTGAAATAATGTCATTATATTACATTATATTAATAGTTTCATAATAATATAGGCCCTACTTTAACATGTACACATACAGTATATATTATATATAAAGTATATATATTAAAGGGATAGTTCAGATGTTTTGAAGTGGGGTTGTACACATATTTCATATGGTATTTAAAAACACCTTCACCACTGGGATAACACCTGATAATAATCTAACAGAGCCTGCAATACACTTTAACATACACACACATTACATATTAAATAATGGTGTATATGTAATGTAATGTATGTTTTTTTTTCTTATTGAATGATTGTTAATTTTGTTGGGCAATCAATCATCGTAATCCAAAAAAATAAGAAAAAACACCAAAAAAATGTATGTGACATAAAAAAGACAGAAATAAAAGAAGAGCATTTTAAAAAATAAATTAACCCTCGGGGTTTTTCCCCCCATATTTTTTTTTTTTTTTTTTTTTTTTTTCTTTTTTTGTTTTTTCTTTGTTTCTTTGGTGGTTTCCTGCTTTTTTTTGGTTTTTTTTTTTTTTTTTTTTTTCCCCCCCCCCTCTCTCTTTTTTTTAATGGGTTTGTTTGGGGGTTTTTTCCCCCCTTTTTTGTTTTAGAGGTTAAATTTTTTACGGTTGGAATTTCCCCGATTTATTAAAACTGCTTTTTTTAAGGATTTTTTATTTGGTAAAATATTCCCAACCTTTGTTATGGTTTGACTTATTTTAACGTTAGTGTTCTAGGGTTAAAGTAATACATAGAAAACAATAGATTATTTGAGTTGAGCAATTAATCCATCTTATCAGCGATAGTGGTGGAAGAAGCTGTGTTTACACTGTCTGGTGTATGCTATATCATATATTTACACATGTCACCCTGGAACAACAACAGCTGAATAAAACAGCACAGAAAACCTAATTTCCCTGTTACGTGGAAACGTTTTTTAATAAAGCTTTCCTCTTGAGGTGTCCCGTTTCTGCTAAACCTCGGCCTGCTTTTCAGTGGGGAAACCAGAGCGAGCGAGCATCACAGACCGAATATGAGCACAAAAGCAAAGGGTTAAATAACAGCCCTTAATTCCCCAGACCTTTCAGAAAACATCAACAGGTATATCGCCGAGACCTAAACATTCTGTCATGAGGGAGGCTGGCCCATCTGGTCAGGATTGATCTTCACATGTGATATGGTTCAACTCTGAAAACAGATCACTCAACAGGTGGTTACTTAAAATTTTTCAAAAACCGCTTAACAAACCCAAATTAACTTAAATAATATGTCATTATACAGAGGTTTTATTTTCGGTTATATAGTGTGGATCGGACATTTTATGGAGTTTATTTTAAAAGGTTTCTACAATACGGGACAGAAAAGAGGATTATTTGCATTCTTTTAATTATTCTGTTTCTACTATTACTTCATCTGTTACTGTGCGGGCTTAAAATCATTACCTTAAATCAACCCAACATGTTAACATGCTAAACATTGCATCTAAATACCCAGATGTTAACCGGATACAGTCTGATTTCTCAGTAACTCTTCATTTTACAGGCCAAATTGCAAATTTCATGGTAATTAAGTGATAATTAAGTAACCTATTTGAAATTTGTTTACTGCCAAATTACCCCAATATTTACCTCAAAATGTATTGAAAATGATTTTATTATAAACACAATTTAATAATATCCTAACATAGCATATAATGGTTAGGTTCCCAGGCTGCACGGTGGTGTAGTGGTTAGCGCTGTCGCCTCACAGCAAGAGGGTCGCAGGTTCGATTCCAGCTTGCGGCTCTTCTGTGTGGAGTTTGTGGAGTTTGCATGTTCTCCCCGTGTAAGCGTGGGGTATCTCCGGGTACTCCGGCTTCCTCCCACCGTCCAAAGACATGCTGTTTAGTTTAATTGATGACTCTAAATTGCCCGTAGGTGTGGATGTGAGTGTGAATGGTTGTCTGTCTATATGTTGTCTGTCTCTATGTGTCCTGCGATGGACTGGCGACCTGTCCAGGGTGAACCCCGCCTTCGCCCAATGCCAGCTGGGATCAGCTCCAGCCCCCCCGCGACCCCTGACGGGATAAGCGGTTGACGATGGATGGATGGATGGATGGATGGATGGTTAGGTTCCCAGTAGACCACATACATACACACCAAAACTGACAATAACTACACTATACTATGTAATATCAGTACTACTCGGGTGTTAACTTCAATTCATACTGTGCAATTTCAGTACTGCAATAGTCAATTTTACACTTATGCAATTGTGTTAATAGTCATTGTCACTGTCAATGTACAGTACACAGTTTTACTTTGCTGTATCTTGTTTGTTTGTTTTCGCTACTGACACTTACTGTTTCTTGCTGCTGTACACCGTAAATTTCCCCACTGTGGGATTAATGAATATCTTTTCTTATCTGTTCATCGGAGGTGGAAAATCTCACCATTGTGTGACTTACCTGGTCGCTAATGTTTCAGGGAGTTTTTAAAGAAATTTCAAATAAATGATTTACTAATTATTATCTATTTATCAGCAGACATGGAAATAAAGCAACAACTAACTTTGTTTTCTTTTCCTGTATTAAATAAATTGTCAGCTATTGGGAAATAGCAGAATATAATTATTAAATAATGTTTATAATTAAGTAGTTTTCTATAAAGTGTGAGGTAAATAATAATAATATTATTTGGCAGTAATTCCAAAGAAATTTCAAATAGGTTACTTGCCAATTATCACCCAATTACCATGAACTTTGCAGGCCTGTAAAATGAAGCGTTACCATTTTCTCTTGTGCAGTGTAATAATTAGTCTTTGATGTATTATGGTTGGGAGATTGGACGGATATATTAGCTATCAGTGATTGGCCAAGTGAATCGCCGGTTGTCATTATTTTGCTAATTTGATGGTCTGCCTCTGAAGAATGAGAGCTCAGTGGGCAGAGAGAGAGAGACGGTGGGGAAAACAACATGCAGAGTCTGCATATTTTCACATCTAACTCTGTGAAATAAGGATTTATGTATATGTCACAATCGCCGGTTATTTGGCTGACAACAGCCGGTTGGAAAATTTTAACATACAGCATCGTCAAACCCTGTGATGTATTTCTGAGTTCAAATACACTGACTTAGTTAGTTAGTTTCACAAAATCTTTGACAATTTTGAATCAATAAAAACACAGTAATATTCAGCAATGTATATGTTATACTGTATATGCATGTGTATGAGGTTATGTGTGTCAGAGAGAAGCAGGCAGTATCGAGAGTCAGACCACAAGCTGTTTACAAGGCAAACTCGCTCTCTCTAGTTGATTGACAGGTGGAGGTCCAAGAGGCAATGTGTACGCAGGTCCAGATTATGAGATTACTCAGCATCAGATTAGTGAGGTCCCTGTTTTTGTCGGGGTGGAAGGTGGAGCGAAAGGACAGGAAGTGCACGAAAAAACAACAACAATTTCATTGTATCTGGAGTTTTTGCTTGATTTGCACCAGGCTCATATTAAGACTGAAAGAGAGGAGAGGAGAGGAGAGGAGAGGACATGTGGAAAATGACAACAATGTCGACGGCAGCCTCACTGAGCATGCTCAGCAGGGAACAACACTTGATTGGTTGAGGGGCATGGAGCTAAGTGACGTGGTGAATCGCTGGAAAAGCCAGTCTGTTGGGTGCTATTAATAACAAAACCTATACTAAGCTGAATTCTCCCCCCTGCATGTCAACAATGGGAGGGATTTATTGGTATGTGCGTGTCTGCATAGTCAAGACTGCCTTGCAACGGTGCAGGTGGAGGTCTGCAGCCAGACAGGGGGCCTGTCAGTAGAGTACCGATGGGTGTGTGTATCAGTGCATGTGCATGTGTGTGTTTGCATGTTAGGATGTCCTCTCTACGTGCATGTTGACGGGTGCAACATGGTGGTTGGCTGCTGCAGCGACACAGATCAGAGGAAATCCTGCTTAGTCTGTTCCCTAGCACACAAGTTCAAGTTTGTTGTTTTTTGTTTACCATCTGCCACAATAAAAGACACATGATAAAAATAATGAAATCTGAAAAAAATATGTAGCAAAGCAGGTATTCAAAATGCATTATCCCCATTATTTTTTCACGTCTTCTGGTTCTGGATTTTAAAGTGCCATGGGTCTGTATTCCCTCTGCTATTACACCAACGGCCAGAGACAGACATGGATGTCATGCAGACGTGTACATACGCTGGGTGTCCTGCTGTTAAGATAGTCATTAATTTCTTAAAAGGGTCAGGATGCAAATAATCACGTGTACGTGTAAGCAGGTGTCAAGGCAGCAAACAGGCTGTTACACATAAGCCATCGCTGTGACTGACTGCACCCTTTGTAGGAAGTTTATTATTGTTATTACTTGTGTGGTCATAGATTTTTTATGTCTATATGGATGTAAGGTAAAATAGGGGTGTTGCAATATACCGGTATTGACGATAACCGTGAGATTTACAAATGAAAAACATTAATACACGTATAATAATATTGTGTAAATAATCCAGTGATCATGTTAGATGTATTGTTAAGGTTTCTCCACCTCCCTAGCCCTAGACTTTGAGTGTAATTAACTTGCCAAAACAGAGACAAAATAAACTAAGTTAATGTTGAATTTCACAATTTTTTTCTTTTATATCGTGATAATATAGATATTGTGAATTATTTTGGCCACAATAGTCGTGTAGTGCAAAGCTGTAATATAAAATAAAAGCTTAAAAAAGGTGTAAATTTCACAAATAAAAAAAAAGACTGCAGTTTCCTCAACAATGGCTTGATAAATGTAAAGTTCAAAGATGCTAAATGCCACAACACGAGACAAGGCAAGCAGCTTTATTTGTATAACACCTTTAAAACACTCATCAGGTGAATAAATAGGACATGATTTCACAATCAATAAAATCAACAGAAAAATAAAGTGAGCTTTAAAATGTAGGCCAGAAATACAGCTTCTAGTACTAAAACGATTAGTCAGGTAACAGATTAGACACGGACGGTCTAATTTTTTAGGTTAGGTTACAACCTGTTGACACATTTATAATAAAAAACAATTTAGACTAAAGTTAGTTAGTTAAAGGACTTTTTTTAAGAAATTTCAGATATGTTATTTGCTAATTATTATCTATTTACCAGCAGACATGGATATAAAGCATATCAATTAACTTTGTATTCTTTTCCTCAATATGTATTAAATAAATTTCCAGCTATTTATTACTGCTTATTGAATTTCCCTACGGGGATTAATAAAGGTTCATCTTATCTTTTCTTATCGGAAAATAGTGGAATATAATTATCAAATATTTATAATAGCTAGAAAATAATAATAAATCCAGAGTTAAGACAGCCATAAAAAATAATTTTTGATAAATTGTGAGGTTAATATCGGAGTAATTTGGTAGTAAATCCAAAGAAATTTCAAATAGGTTACTTGCTAATTATCATCTAATTACCATGAACTTTACAGAGCTGTAAAATGAGGTGTTACCAAAATTTTCTGTGTTTATAAATTGTAAATCAAATGTTTTGGTTTTGCTCAGACAAAAAAAAAATGCTATTTGACATTTCCACCTTGTGCTCTCTGGGGACTTCTGATGAACATGTTTCACTATTTTGTGATATTTTATAGTGTAATGACTCATCAATTAATCAAGGAAATGGTTTTAAGATGAACTGAGAATTAAAATATCTCTGATGCTGGGATGAGACGATGGTCACCATGTCAGATCTAACGTGTCTTGGTCGGGTGACTAGCATGACTACATGTATGCCCATGAACAATCATGGTCGATACTTTACTGTGGTAAATGAAGGTGTATTTTTTATCCGGTGGTTTTGCAGTCACTCCAAGTGAAATCAACAAAAAGTCAGTACAGCTCCTGTTTTACATTTGCCACCGGTGGCCTCTGAAATGACAGCATATATTTACTGACACAGCGAACAGCTCATTTGAGATGTCACACTGGGTGTGTTAAGATAAAAAAAAATTCTGACAGGCTAGACTTTTCCTCAGACTGTCATAGGGCATCCCACATGTTGCGTAACAGGTCATTTAGCATGTCAAAGTACACGGGTAAAGAAGCTAGATTGTTGTTGATAATCAACCACAACACAGGCAATTTGTCGCCCACAACAAAATCGTTTCAAAATCGGACTACGGTTGTGTAGTCTGATGCTGGCACAATAGCTCTATGGGCTACAACACAAAGAATAGGCACCTATACTTGCATTTAAAAAGTAGGCTGAACAAATAATAACTTGGAAACCCTGGAGCATTTACCCCCTGGTTGCAGTGTGTTTGGGTTGGTGTGAACGCAGGAATTGAACACTGGTGCGGACTAAACAACCACTGAGTTACAGAGGTCTCTTTCTCAATGCAAGTCTATGTGAACGCGACGGACACGGAAGTTGTAGCACTAGCATGTGCAAACGGTGTTATAAAACATGTCTGGCAAAACATCTGAGGGACGAGCAGACCTGCACGAGGAGTTCGTCAAAATGTTTTATTACGACTGTTTTATTACGACTACGAAGCCGCACTGCTGGATGGATTGTCGGAGATTTATGTTAAGAGACCGAATGGCTTTTTCCACAAATCTCCGTCCCTATTGATCTGCGGCTCCATGCGCGCCCATCTCACCGACACTGTCAAAACCAAAGTGCTGAAAACTAATTCAGAACTTGCCGTCATTGCGGGCGGATTGACTAAAGAACTGCAACCGCTAGATATTGGTGTCAGCAAAGTTAAAACGTTCAAAGTTAAACTGCGAGTTGCGTGGGAGCGTTGGATGACAGAAGGCGAACACACATTCACCAAGACAGGGAGGCAACGCCGGGCGAATTACTCCACTATCACGAAGACGAGCGCGCCTTATGTATGAAAATAGACACGTTCATTGATAGTTCGCCTTATAATCCGATGTGCCTTGTAGTGCGAAAATACAGTAAAGCTGCACTGCAATTACCACTTTCTCTGGTTTTAACAGCCTATTCATAGATGTGTGTTTTTGTTTCATTCTGTAAACTACTGATAACAATTTCTCCCAAAAATTACAGCTAGTCAAAATAATAAAAAAAGAGGCAGTGTTGTCAGATGTTCATATGATTATTTATTTTAAAATTTCTGTATTAGAAAAGTCTGTCTTTGTGGTATTTTATTTTATTTACTGATGTGTTCTCCTTTAATTTGGAAAACTATCGAAATACCGGTATGGATACCAAAATGTTGGTATGGTGACAACCCGAGTGTGTATCCGGGTCTGGTGAGGGCGGGAAGGGGAAGGGAGGGGGAGCCAGCAGCGTCACGTGCTCCGCCCTCATCTAAACGGCGCATTCACCACCGACTACGGCGGCGGGGAGGCGTCGCTCTGCTCCGCCTAAGCGAGGGAGGGAGGCGACTTCTTTCTTGGTATTTAGAGATATAAAGTGCACCCGGCGAGGAGATGTGGCTCGTTTAAGTCAGAAATAAGACTGCGAATGTGAACATGGTCGAGGGGAGCTTTGTAGTGCCTGGTTTGCTGACCGGAGAGTAACGGCTGTCCTGATCCGGGCGAGCAGGTCGCCGAGGTCCTGAGAAAAAAAACACACTTTAACGAAGCGTAAATCCAGCAGCGACTCTTAAGTGACTTTTGCTTTTGCATATACATTTTATAGACAACCCTTTGAGGTATTTTTTCATCGGTAGGTAGCTGCTAGCCTTACGAATACAGATGGACCGAGGTGGCTGCCAAATGAGTGGCGGCGGCGGCGGTGACGGGCCCGACCAACCCGGGATGATCACTCTGGAGGACCTAGAGTCTTTCTCAGAGGAGCAGCCGTCAGACTCCGGTAACGGCAGCCTGGAAGACGAGGGAGAAGCCATGGAGGAAGACCGACTGCTGCAATACTGGCAGGACGTAGCGAGGGGACACCAAGTGGAAGTTTCTCAAGGTAAATAAAATAAAAAAACGAGCAGGAAATAAAGCAGACATACTCTTTGTTTAGTTAGCTTAAAGATAATTAGCCCTATAGGAGCCTAATGCTAGCCCCATCTGTTTTAACCCAGTGGTCTTCTGTGGGACATAAACCGTAAAAACAACACGTTTGACTTAGTTAGTTGGCTCAACTTCCTCAGTGCACGCCACCAAACACAATGACCTAGTTTCCAGAGGGGCACATCTATAGATAAACCAGTTCCACCCCACCGCCCTGGTCCTTGTCCTGCATTTCTACTAAACCATATTTTAAAAAAAGTTAAAGCATTATGCCAAACTTTGGAGCACACAAAGTCAGACTTCTAGCATGGGGGCGAGTTGTAATTTAAAATGTTATACAACAATAACAAGAAGTTGCTTCCTCAAGTGCGGTCTGGTGGTAAAAGGTGAATAATGTCTGGCGTGTCAGTCATGTGTCTAATGTGATGTTGAGGTCTGTGTTTTGATGTGATTGACACTGCTGTACCAAAAGCTAATTCCCCCAACCAAGGTCATTATTAAATGATTAATTGATTGGTTAACTGATCATGGGACCTCTAGGCCTTCTGTTTGGTCCCAGAAAGATGAGAGATAAGTAAATATCACCATTATTTTAATGATTTGAAGTCTACAAAATCAGACAACACATTGCAAACTGCTTCTGTACTTTTTCTATAAATGGTTCCTTAACGTTACCCGAAAAAAATGTTGGGGTCTTCTGGAGATCAATCAGGAAAGTCCTCTGTCACACTTAACGCTGTTGCACAGACAGCAAGAGAAAACAAGTACAGTGAGATTTAAACATTTCTTATGGCGGGACAATAGTGTTTTTAAGGCACAAAAAGCAGTTGATAGTAAATACCCGTTTCCTTTTGTGGGTTTAAATGTTGCATTTGTACAGTACAATCTCTCAGGCAAAAATACGATGCTGGTATTACTGTAGGAGTATCGTTCATACTGTAATACCAGAATTTGTTGTGCTGAGTTACAAGCTTAATAAAGAATAAACACTAAAATAAAATTAATCTGGCATTTTGTGAGGTATACGAACTGCACACACAGTTTTTTGCTTCTCATAAAGTGAATGGTTTATTAGTGTTCTTGCATATTTGCTGGAATATGGAATTGCTGTAATTTGGCATCTGTAATCACATCATCCCAGTAAACACACTGTTCAAAGCTGCATCCAGTGACGGGTTGTTTTGTTTCGCTGAGAGATCCAAAGGATTAGCTAACGAATACAATGGGCTGTGACAAACAAAGGCCGCTCATATTTCAACTCATATTTAAGAAACCAAATGTTTGTTGTTGTTTTTTTTACCTTCACCTTTGATTTGAGTAACATTGTGTTGTTGCTTTTTTTAATGGAGAGATTTTTTTTTAACTCTATATATGATATCTGTACATAGGCCGAGTAGTTAAAGGTTTATGTTTACCTTGTTCATCTTTGTTGTCCTTTTTAGCTGTATGTCTATTTCCAGCCCGTTCGCCCAAAGAATGACACAATACAGCGTAACGTATTTAGCGTTCAATAAGAACACCTTTCTTGCTTTTGGCATGTCATTTGTATGCCATGTTATTTGTACTGATTGCAATGTAAACACATCTGCATAAAAATGCTGCACTCAGAGCTAATGATGTATAATAAATAGTGAGAAAGACCACTTATGTTGGGTGGATGGGTCCAACAAACACACAACATTCAACCAGGAAATCGGTGTCTTGTTTTTATGTTACATTAGTGATACATTTTCCATACTTGTACATACTACTTCCATGTTGTTTCCATACATATTTTCCTTAGTTTCCATACTTATTTTAAGGCCAACCATGATATTTTTCCTAAACCTAACTAAGTGGCTTTCTTGCCTAATCCTAACAGCGAACGTTACTGGAGTTTTGTGGTACACAAAAGACATGCCAAAAAGCCTAAAATGCATCCTCATGACATGCAGATTGTGTTTGTAATGTTGTGCTATTTATACGCCTATTAGTGAGATCTGGTTGCTATTTCTGTGTGTACACTGAGAGCAATGAAAAACCAAAGTCTGATTCCTTGTATATGTACACATACATGGCCAGTAAAGCTGATTCTCATTAAAGACTATAGCCTTTGCAAAAGAGTAACTCAATGAGGTTACTTACATGGGTGTAAAGATTAAATAAAATGTATACTCCGCTGTATTAACACTTTCATGTTGCAACTACTTGAGCTTAGTACTGTACAATAACACCATTGGCCGTAAGACTGATTGGAATTTGTAACTTAAAGCTGATTAAAAGATTGCAGCTTCCCACAATGATAGGCTCAGTGGTGTAGTCGAGTGTATATGCAGGTATGTGGGGTATACCCGCCTCCTTTCTGGTGGTTTACAGTATACTCATCTATCAGCCAAAAAGGCAATGGAATATATACAATAGTATACCCACTTCCTCCTCAATAACCTACCTATCTTCCTAGCAGTATATCCACCTCATCAGTGACTACTACGCCACTGGATGGGCTCTGTTTGCAATCACTGGTAGAATCATAATGTTTTATTAATTGCTATATCTAGCCGATTTGTGACTTTAAGTCAAAGTTTGCCATGTTGTGGAATTAGAAAAAAAACAGACAGGTAGAGCAGTCTTATTCCTTTGCTTGATCTTTCCTCACCCCTGTGGCAGAGTTGTGAGTTTGTGTGGTTTCTTATAGTCATGATCTGTTTGCTGGAATGCAGTCAGAGTGCTCAAGGTTGAACTGCTTTGCGACCCTTAAACTGAAAAGATGGCCTCTGACAGACCAGTCCAGTGTCTGACTAAGGGATTAAAGTTTTTTTAATTGACTTGAGCATGCAGTGGAGCCGTCCCCCAGGCAGTCCTGTTGCAGCACAAAGAGTGCAAACAAGCAGACTTTTTGCAGTCGTATTTGTTTTGTAGCGGATTGTAGCTTTTGAAAGACTTTATTTGACTGTTACAAGTCCTTTTTTGTGTTTGTTGTGAAATCACATAAACAAAAGGGGGGGGGGGGGGGGATTTCAGTCAGGAGTTTGATTTTGTCCAGACATTGTTCTCAGATGGCGACGACAACAACAGCAGCTGTTTTCAACTCTGCCAGGACAATGAACTCATTTACGAAACCTTTAACAGTTAAATTCCCACTTCACAGCAATAAAATGCTATTTTCAAATCACACTTACTTAGATCTTACTTGGCCTTGTAGGGTACAAAATCCAGATCTGAATCCGGCCTTTCGCCCTTTCCGCAGTCACCCCCCTGTCTGTTTCCCCTTTTCTAAGCTATCTACCATCCTGTCAGTAAAGCCTAAAAAATACCCCCCATAAATCTCCTTTAATAGTTTGACTTGTGTACAGTGAATACTTGTTAGTGTAGGCCAGGAGGCAAACTTTTCCATGATAAGGCCCCCCAAATATCAATAGTTTTTAACCGGGGCAAAATGAGTAAAAACCCATTGACAATACTACAGCAAATGTAAAAAAAAAAAATACAAATTTGAATGTATTTCCTTACTTTTATTCATGCAATAATAATAATAACATTGTATTTCAAATATTAAATCATTCCATTAAATTCAATATTTCTGTTTTCTGCATCGATTGTCAGTTTAGTTTAAAGGCATTAAACAATAATAGTGTTTGTGTCTGCTTTTCATTTTCAAAAACATGTTCATTTTTGTGAGTTAGCACTAGCGTGCTAGATGCTAAGCTAGTTAACTTACAGGAGCAGTGTCATGTCAGGCTCAGACCGTTACAGGTCACTCAGGTTTATGACGTGATGAATGTTGTTTTGACTGGCAGGTAAAGGAAGAAGGGCATGGCAAATAAGATTCCAGTATGTTATATATTATTATACTGTATATTATATTTCATAATAATAACATAATAAAATTTTATCTTTGAAGTTATATTTTTCTAGGATATTTTCTCATATTCCCTCCAATTGCCCGAGGCCTCTTGGCATATGTCTTCTTAAAATGAAGCACTGTTTACATGTGACCCTTCCTCACCAGTTTAACACGCAAGTCATGAGCAATTCAGCCGCTACTGGCTGCTAAATCCTGGATTACAATTCTGCTGCAAAGGACACAAGCCAAGGGCCTAGTAAACTCCTTTGCTCTAATTGGGATGGAGTAGGGTGGACACGGGTGACGTAGGAGCTCTGCTTTGCTAGCAGTTTGGAGTTATTTGATTGGCTAACATTAGCTAATGCTACATATGCACCTTTAATTCCACTGTAGCTACCAACTAGTTGTTTTTACATTAAAAAATGCCACACCTATAGAGAGAAGTCTCTCCCTTTCTATTGGACCTCATGGGAACGTATTTCGGGAAAAAATATATACAGTCGTCAACGGTGAGAAACAAATAACTTTTTAATCCTGTTTGAATTATGCCATGAATCACACATATGATGTTCAATTTAAAACCTAATTTTGTCAAGGAAGTCGCAATTTGTCGTAGTACCATTTAGTTTTGTGTGAAATCGTTAAGTGAACCACATCTCTCGTCTCGCATAATGTACGTCATCAACACTAGGAAGCTAGCTAACTTAGCTATGTTCCACAAATTTAAAGTAATCTTACCTGATGTGCTTTATCCAGAGACTCCTGGTCTTTTTATCAGCTGGAAAGCGAAAGAACAAGCGAGACCTGTTGCTTGTGTGAGTACATCCCAGTATGAAACAGAGAGAGACATCACTTTCCCAATTTTTGGGTGTGTAGTCTTTCTGATTATGCATGTTCCTGGTCTTATAACACTTTTACGACAAGTCTGACTTTCTTGACTTGTAAAATTATCATTTATATTGACAAACATATGTGTGATTCAAGGCACGATTCAAACAAGATTTGCCTCTTGCCATTTAGATATTTCTGAAATAAGGTCCCATAGTGGTCTACCGGATGGGGAGGGACTACACCTCTTTAAATGGTTTCCAAAGCAACAAGTGCCATTGCGTGGGTGGCTGTGAATACAAATCTATCATCGATCCCATTTTACAATTTTGACTCTTGCAGTTAGCTAATACTGTACAAAAGCCCCTAACAGACTGATGATTTTCATGCCCTCCCATTCGAGCTCTTTGCTTGAGACAAAGACAATATTATTCTCAATGGATATTCACAATGATTAATTGCACACTAAAAGGAGGTCAGGGGAGCAGAAATCATAAACTGGCGTGGATACACGAAGGGCTTCTAACTTGTAAACAAGATGGAATTTACTGCTCCAAAGATTCAGGCCGAGAGCGCTCTCAAACGGCCACTGCACTTCCTAACTTCCCATCAGTGAACACCAAATGAGAAGTTAATAACAAAACCGACCTTGTCTTAGCCTCCTATCATAAATATTGATAAGTGCCCTAGCAAACCTGAGGAACTAAAAACAAATTAAACAGCAGTGTTGCCAAATAACACAAACCTTACTTAACTTCGTGCTGATGTTCACACTAATCTGTTGTGACAATGCTGACATTTTGTAAGTGTGCTTTCATCAAATTAATAAAAACAAGCAGGGATGCAAATTTTGAAAAATTTTCTAAACCAATTATCCACCCCCGTTAGCTGAGTATTAACTGTTAACCGATAAGATTTGTGCCTCAGATGCAGCGGTGCGCCAGCTGCTAGCGTTGCCGGTTAGGGCTTGATGCCCAGTGTAGCATAGCTTTAGCGAGTTTCCAACAGATTATGTGTCTGTGGCGGCGGTGAGTGTGGGTTTGTCGGTGACATTATAGCTGTGAATGTAGCTGTAGCAGACAGTGTGTGTACAGTTTATTTGTCAGTGGATAAATGCTTAATTATTAACATTTCTTTTAACCCTTTAACCGATAACAATCAGTTAAAATGCCTCATGTCAGTTAGCGCTTTAACAGTCAATTATTAATATCCCTAAAAACGTAAAAAAGTATGAGCATGTTTCGTTCGTTCCAATCAATGTGTTTTGTCACTGTGAGTGCAAGCACGTTATAATAATACAGGCCAGTCAACACATTAAATGTTTGGTGCAAAAAATGCACACACTTCAGCTTGATAAAATCAATGTGATCTAATCTGAAACCACAAACAGAGCTCAGTCGTTTTTGTACATACTATACACAATTTCCCACTTTTACACACCTGTTTAACTATTGTGCATTACACTGTACTATATACCTTTACACCACTTACTCTAGGGGGCTGGACTCTAACCCTCCTTCTAGATTTTATGCTATTACTGTCAATATGTACAGTATTACATAACCAGTTGTATTTGTTTAATTTACAACTATAAGCACATGTTTACTGCAACCAAAAAGTGACGCAGAGGGGTCTGACAAAGCGTCAGTATGCATGTGATGTGTTGGGATGAGAGTGTGTTGTGTTTTAACACTTCCTGTATGTACGTATCTAACATATGTACAATGTAAAAAATACATACATTTTGTATATTATACATTTGCTAGTTGAAGACTATGCATTGGAAAGTTGTGCTACTGTAGAGCATAACAGTCCGAGTCTGATCCCTATGAGAAGCTGCTGAAAAATGATGGAAAATGACCATTACGGATGAGAGGTTAGTGCAACAGGAGTCAGACTGAAAAGGGGGATGTGATTACAGCCATGTATTGATTAGAAAGCCCAGGCACAAAAACAAGTGTGTGTTGACTGCGTTGCTTCAACACTGAGCGGCTCTGGAGCTGCTGCCATAGAAACTGACGAGGAGATTGCTTGGCCGTGCGTGCATTTACACGCCTGTATGTGTGGATTTAACCACGCAGCGGTTCAAGCTGTGAAGTGTTTTCTTCCACTCTGTCTCTCTAATTGAGGACACAGAAACTGGCAGCTGATATTTTACTGTCAAACGTTCAGGTATGCATTATCCACGTGGAGGAACACCTCCTAATCTGCGATTTACAGTTGATTTCATGAGATTCTTCTAAATGAGTTTTGTACTGCTGAGTCCACTCACACAAACACACAGCTTTGTTCTTTGTCAACGGATTGATCACCTAAATACCACTGATCCCTCTGACCCAGTTGTCCTTCATGATACTGATTGATAAAATGTGATTGAATTGGATTCACCTTGAGTGACTTGTACTTGACACTTTAAACGATGGAACATGATGGCGTCATTTAATCTGACAACATGACACAGTGTGTTCAGACTGTTAATGTTTAATGCAGTGACAACTAGGTATGGGACGATGTCACGATGTTGCAAAGATTAATCAATTAGTTGTTAACTATTAAAGTAATGAGCAACTATTTTGATTTTAATGAAAACAATAAAAGTAAAAATTTCAGCTTCTTAAATGTGAATATTTTCTTGTTTCTTAACTCCTTTATAACAGTAAACTGAATATCTTCTTGAGTTGAGGACAAAACATCTGAGGATGTCATCTAGGGCTCTGGGAAACACTGATCAACATTTTTCACCATTTTCTGACATTTCATAGACCAAACAACTAATCAAGAAAATAATCACCAGATTAATCAACAATGAAATTTGCAGCCCTACAAGATATTATCCAAAAAAAATCATCAAAATGTGCTTACCAGTCTTAAAATAGCACCAAAACTTACTGGAATCACTTTTACATTTAGTTAAACAAATATATTTCTAGCATCCCAGATAGGACACAGCGTTTTTTAAGTGTAAAAGCAAGCAATCGGACAATCTGAAATAAGATAATCCCACTGTATAGAGGATAAATTATTATTATTTGCTTAAATAGCAATGCAAGCTAGACAGCTTTTTCATATATTTTTCATATAGTCAAAATTATCCTGATATTGGAAATTCACCATGATCGGCTTTTTGTGTTGTGTGATTTGTTCAGTGATTCGTGATAAAAATCCTGTATCGTATCATCCTGTGACAACTTGGTGGACGAGTTGCTCCTGTGCAGTATGGTCCACACTACATTTATACCTATGACATACACTTGATAAAAGAACCTATAGCAGGTTTGAATCCCAATAGTTGGATAAAATGCTGTTGAACATCATGAAAGTCTTGGTAATAGGTGGAAGATACTCCAGTATTTCTATAGCACTGGCTACTGCTGCAGTCTGTCTCTGTTAATACGGGTCTATATCTGGCCTTGGGCAGCTTTAGTCAGTTCTCTCCTTCAGCTCCAATAAACATTACTCTCTGCGACATCCTGGTACTGCCCTCTGCCCATCTGGCAGCCTTTTTGTCACACACACACTACCAACACTGGTTGGAAGCATGACTGGAAGTTTTATACTAATTAGACAGGAGACTGCTAGAAGTCTAGATATGATGAGTGGAAAAAAAATTGTCAGTATTATGTACTGTATGTATGCGAAAATCTAAATAAAAGTGGTTTTACCTGTGTAAACAATAATTTATTCTTGTACCACCGTTTAAAGTGACCCAAATATTGTTTGTGTGTCGACAGAAATGGCAGAGCCCATTCAACAGCTAACCAGCAACAACCAAGGACGCAGTAGCAGAGAACAAATCCCTTTCACTGTCCTGGGACGCAAAGAGAAGGTATCTATCTGACTTTACAAATTATGTGTATTACGACTTTGTGTAACCCCATCTTTCTATACATTTTCATGACCTATATAAAAAGGGGAAGCTCTGTGAGTATGGGTCAGCTATTTAGTTTCAACAAGATGGTCGTGTCACCCAATACAATAAGCCATTTAAACTCCTTAGGGGGCCATATAAATAAAGGGGCTAATTGGCTTAACTTGAGTTAATTAGTTCATTAATACCTGGCTGGAGTCTCCGGTGTAAAAAAAGGACAATCATGGCACCCTATTCTTAGAGCAGGTTTCAGTGGCTTGTAAAAGGACGGCACGTTGGCAGCAAGCAGAGTTTAGTAGGTTCAAGGTTGTACACCTGAGCTGCAGTGGTGAGTATCGATACAGAGAAGATTAGTATGGCCATGCCCATTTTTCCTCAACAAAATTTAGCTTGGAGCGTTAGTTAACCTCCAGTGCGACTAGCTAGTATGACATGGTTGGTACCCGTGGATTTCATACGATGCCAGTAAGTTATGTTGCGTTGCCAATATCTTCTCGCTAGCTTTAAAATTAAAACAGAGCCCGCTACAACCTACAAGTCGCAAGTTGTGTTAATGAAATTAGTGACAAACAAATTTGAGTTAATATGATATTATTGTGTTAACTGACAGCCCTAAAAATATATTTTCAATACAAAACAAAGTATTGTTTTCATCTAACATCATCATTCTCTGGGTATTTAATTGTAGATTAGAAAGTCAATCAGGGCTGCATGGTGGTGCAGCAAGGCGCCTCGATCAGCTCCAGCCCCGCCTGACTAAAATTTACTGATGCAGCTGATTAAACGGAATAAAAATCACTGTTAATAATTACATAATGCCACCTCCCTTTGTAAAATGTATTCCATCCAAATGGAGCTTTGTAAACATACTTTTCACACATTTTGTAGACAGCAAACAGCTTTTCCATTAGCTGAGCATTTCCTGCTCTCCGGTTATAACAGCAAATGTTACAGATCACAGTTTGATAATCTATCACAGTATATGTGACAGTCTTGCGTCACCTGTACTTTTTCAGTGTGGGGAGCTGCTGTACGAGAAACGCCACTATGAAAAGGGCCACTGGGCTTGTGTAACAATGCACGAGGACACCTATGAACAGAGCATCTGCTATGGTTTTATGAAGCTTATGAGATACATCTGCCAGCAGAACTCCTTGGGTAAGTCCACTCGCAGCTTCGTCTTCATTTTCATTTGTTTATGATAATCTCAAAGTTTTTCATTTCAATTTTTCAGCCTGACAGGTAATAATGCCATTTCCTTTACATCTCTAGGCGACTACCTGGGCATGACGCTGCCCATCGTCACAGTGGTGCGGATGGATGAGAGCCATTCTGTGATCTCCCATGATGTCACTGTTGCGTATTTCCTTCCCATTGAGCATCAGGCCCAGCCCCCACAACCTCATGACAACGAGATCTCCATAGAGGTCTGGCCCGCCACTACTGTATACACAAGGTCAGTACAGAATAAAATAAAGCTTACACTTGTAAAGGGCTGTACCACATAGTTTGATGCTTCTTTCATGTTGACATTCAAATTCTAAATCTTTATTTTACTTTTTATTCTTTTTAAATCTGGTATTTCTGCTCGCTTGCAGATAAATATTAGGCTACATTAATATTATTAGTATTATATAATTTCTAGAATTAGATTCCAGTGCTTTGTGGGTGCGTAGGATTGTCTCCGACTTGTGTGATTCAAGTCCAAAATCCAAAATTTATCAAAAAAAGATAGATGTAACCGTTTTAAAAATTCATGTTATTTTTATCAAACGAAATATCCTGCTTTGATCAATATTTGTTGGCATTTAGCCTTTCAAACTGTTTAATTTCAGACTTGCCATGCACAAATGTAGGCACACTGATGAATTATATTCATTTTAAAAAGTTGATTTAATAAAAAGGAAAAATCGTTTAATTCGATGAATCACTTTATTCAAACTGAGCATTTTGTTCAAGGAATTTTCTTATGACAACAGACATTCAAAGCTTCATTTGAAAACCTCAATAGAAGCTTTGAATGTCCAAATAATGATATTCGGTACAGCCCTATACTTATACTATTCCTGCATTAACTTTTTGTTAGCCCTACGACTAACAATGATTGTTTATAGTCAACGATCCAGGGAGCTAAAATGAATGCTTGGCCTGCTTGGGACATGGAAGTTTGATGCCTCATGCACTGCTCTCTCCCTGTTTCAGGCCCTTTACTGGTCCTACCAATGAAGTGACCATCGTTAATCAGATCAACGCCATGGCTGAGCATCTAGACTCCCCCAGTATGAGTGTCAATGACTCGTTCATTGTAGCTGGCTACACCAACCCTGCTCACGTCAACCGTCTGAATGAGATCTGGTTCCTAGAGCGACGCTGAGGGAGGAGATGATCAAGCATCATCTTATCTGTGACCCTTGAGCTTCATAAAGACTCCCCTAAAACTGCCACAGCTCAGCTATAGCCTCAGGTGCAACCCAGTCTTTTTCCCCATCACTTCTACCTGAAATGACCACCAGCCTCAGCACACTCCACACCAGTAGAGGCCTACTCAGCTCTTACTCTACCCTCAGTGAAGTTTCATTCATCTTCATTTAGGTAGATCCTCATTTCACCCCTGAGAACCGAACCACTGCCACATTCACTCTTGAACACACCCACATGTTAAAGGCACAATGAGTAGGATTTGTAGGTTGCAGATTATAAACACAACATTCACGGTTGGCCAACGACGAGGGTTATGATGTTTTGCATCACTGTATTTGCAGGGTAGCTTTAGCTTCCATATGCATGTTTCCAACATGGTCGCTATGGATGTCTCAAAGACATTTTCCCAGGTTAACAAACTTACATTAATACGGGTGTTACCGATTACACAGGACATTTTACAAGAAAAATATGATGCTCAGGATGGCTGTGTGTCTGGTCTCTCCGGTTGAGCTTTCACTGACCGGCACCGTTGTACTGTGTACACCAGCTGTGACCACACCGTGCTCAGCATGGCAATTGCCTCATTAATGTTATGTTTCCCTAATAGCATTGGGTTTAAATCCAAAATGTTGCTAAATAGGCACTTTTGCTTTTCGCTTTGACAACAGATCCTCTGCCATCGTCTTGTGTGTGAACTCTTGTGTGTGATGTGATTCCCACTTTTGTGTGTACAGTTTAGACTGAGACATGATGAGCTAGTCAGCTAGATGGCAGCACCCACTGCTCATTGAGAAGAGTAAGAACGATACCTGTGTTCACACTACAGTCTCCAGAAGTGTCCATTAACACCAGAAAAAGTCATCAGCCGATGCCGATTATGAAAAATGACAAATAATCGGCCTGATTAATCGGCCAACCGAATAATCTGTCGACGTCTCACACACACACCGCCACACACTTCTAGTGGTCATAAGTGATGACTGAGAAGGATTAGTTTTGTACGAGCCGATGCATTATTTTTAAGGAAAATCCTACTCATTGTACCTTTAAAGTGAAGCATAGAATTCAACCAACTCCTGCATTTAAATTGAGGTAGCTAAAAACAACCTTTCCTAAGCACAGTACCCTTTATTTAAAAGGTGAAATGGTTTGAACTGTTAGCGCTCTGTGAACACAGTGATTGCTGTCAGAAACATGCAACAGCCCGTCTATCCAAAGCATAAGCAGGTTCCCAGTGTGGACGCGTACCCGCCTTATCACGCTCCCTTTCTGTTTGTTGCACAGCTACAGCGTCTTGTCATGTGGGGTGAAGGTCAGTGCACAACAACATAGTTTCTCCATCATTTTCCAGCTTGCTGAGATGATTTCAACTCTATCATTGTCTGTTTCTGTATCTCTGGACTACATGATTCACTACAGGTTAACTGCCTAACCAGTTATATTGTTTCATCACCAAGTGCAACATATACCAACACTTAACAAGCCAGTTATTACAGTTGCTGGGCCGCTAAAACAATGTAAGGGTGCGTTCATCCGTTGGTACTGTACGGTGGGTTTGGGTGGGGGATCTGCAACATGCAGCTCAGACAGACAGACAACATCCAGACCAGAACTGGCAGATTCAACCATAAATAAGCTCAACACAACAAGTGACACTCATTAAGAAAACAAACACACAATGAACACAACATGCTCATGTGTGTTTATGCACGAATGTACAGCTACAGGGAGAGTAACAAGACAACACACTTCTACAAACCAAATGCTGCAAAACTCACTGATTTTACAGCTGAATGACAATCACAAAGTACTGACATATATATACATATATAAAAGTCGATGCATTCCTCATTTCAAATCTATTCACACATAGGAAGAATAGTTACTTATATACCTCTTTGTACCTGTGACTCTGGTGTCAGTGTTAGTGGTTATGCATTCACTGCAAACACCACTGCTACTGAGTGGAGACAATGCAACCAAGACAAGATATGCTGTAATTATAGTCATTTTGTTAAGATAGTTTAAACATTTTAATGTTCCACCACCAATCTAAGGAGAGTCTATAAAGTTAACGAGGTGTGTATGTTTATCGTCACTATATTTTTAATTAATGCAATTCAACAAAAACAAAGTGATACACCAGCTACACCTAGAGTTCACAGTAATATTATAGGAATGTTTCTGCTTTGGACATTTACATTTACTGCTTAGGTGCCAGTGAAATAAAACTGGAAGTGAACTAGCGAAATCATCACTGTGTGATTTACTTAGGACAGGGGCATAGGCAGTCAGTAATTGAGGCCTATTAAATGTGTGTAAAATTGAAAGTGAAATTCAGCTCAAATTGTGAGGCTTCATCTTATTTAATACGCAAAAAATGGAAAACAAAGAAAGCTTAGAAAGGTAGTATTGGGTTGGGAAGGTTGCCTAGTCCTGGTTCACATCAAGACAAACAAATCCAAAGAATATATTTTGCATTAAATGACTGTAGAGTTCATATGGTACTCTTTTACATCTTTAGTGTAAAGTAAACACTTGCAAAGCCATGATACATGTAGGTCAGTTTTCCCTTTGGTTATATGGGAACATCAAGTGTGAGTTTCCTTTCTTTTTGCTTATTGTTTTAGTGTTTTGCAAAAGTGTGCTGTACTGTGAAAATTCAAGTGCAACTGCAAAAGCTACTGTGGTTTTCTTTGTTCCAATAAAAACGTGTTTGTCGCCTGTCTTTTGAAACATATGGTGATGCTGAGTTTTATTATTCAACATAATATTGGGAGTATTTACTGCCGAAATATGTTTCAACAAATGAGGTTAAGTAGAGCTGCAAAGATTAATTGATTAGTTAGACTATTTTGATAATCATTTAATCACTTTGAGTATTTTTTTTAACAAAGAAAAGTCCAAATTTTCTGATCCCAGCTTCTTAAATGTGAATATTTTCTGGTTTCTTTACTCTATGACAGTAAACTGAATATCTTTGAGTTGTGGACAAAACAAGACATTTGCGGACGTCATCTTGGGCTTGAAGAAACACGGATGGGCATTTTTCACCATTTTCTGACATTTTATAGACCAAATAACTAATAAATTAATCAAGAAAATAATCAACAGATTAATCAACAATGAAAACAATCATTAGTTGCAGCCCTAATGTTAAGTCATGGGACAGAGGAGCTCATGATAAACCTCTGAACTAAACTGACTGATTTCCTCTCTACATCTTTAGCATTATTCTCATACATACCGACTAGTACATAATTTGTACTACAGCATATCCCTTAAGGGTATTCCCTCCTTTTAATGGGCTCAAATGTGTTAAACAACAGGGTCAGGCCCTACGTTGTTCTGAAACATATACTGTAGCATAATCCATTTCACAAAAACAGCTGGTGTTCAGTTACTGGAGCATAGTAACTTGATGAGTTCTCAAGAGGGTCACACACACACACACACACACACACACACACACACACACACACACACACACACACACACACACCTACAGCATATCAGACTGCAAGCTACTGCACAATCAACACTGTACATACAGTAGTGTCATATATGACAGCAATACGACAAGCTGATGGGAATTAGGATGAAGAAAATGATTTCATGGTAATTAGCAAGTAACCTATTTGAAATTTCTTTGGAATTACTGCTTAATTAGTCCAATATTTACTTCAACGTGTAGTGAAAATAACTTTACTGTAAACGTTGTTTAATATTTATATGCTAAAGTAGAATATACTATTGGGGCTTGGCTGTAGGGAGTTGGCTTGGGAACCGGAGGGTCACCGGTTCAAGTCCCGCCATGGACCAAGAACTGAGTGTGAACTGGTAGCTGGAGAGGTGCCAGTTTACCTCTTGGGCACTGCCCCTGAGCAAGGCACCAAACCCCCAACCGCTCGGGGCGCTTGTCAGGAGCAGCCCCCTCACTCTGACATCTCTCTATTGTTGCATGTTTGTGCATGTGTGTGTTTTTCAGGTCTGCATGTACCGTGTATAAGTTAACAAACAGAGTGAAAAAATTGAATTTCCCCTCGTGGGACTAATAAAGGACTATCTTCATCTTCTTCTTCTAAAATAGGACCCTTAGGCTGCTCTTCATCGGATGTGGAAAATCAAAATTAATAGATGACACTTCTGATCAGGCACAAATCTCACCATTGTGTGTCCTGGTGGCTAATGTCTCGATTCAGATACTTTTTTTTTTCAAATAAGTTATTTACTAATTATCTATTTATCAGCAGACTTGGAAATAAATCATATCAATTAAATTTGTATTCTTTTCCTGGAAATGTATTAAATAAATCACCAGCTATTGGGAAACAGCAGAATATAATTACTAACTCGTGGCTCAGAGGGTAGAGCAGGTCGTCCACCAATCGGAACACCGGTGGTTCAATCACATGTCGATGTGTCCTTGAGCAAGACCCCAAATTGCTCCTGAAGGCATAGCCATCAGTGTGTGAATGTGTGTGTGAATGGGTGAATGTGTAGTGTAAACCGCTTTGAGTGGTCGAAAGACTAGAAGAGCGCTACATAAATGTAAGACCATTTACCACTTAACTAATGTTTATAATTAAGTCATTTTCCATAAATTTTGAGGTAAATATATTTTTTTATTTCAGATAGTTTACTTGCTAATTAGTACCTAAATGCCATGAAATTTGCAGACTTGAAAATGAAATGTTATCACCATGAAATGAATTACCACCATGAAGTGTTACCACAGTTTTTAGTTTGCAGCTGAGCAAAGGTAAACAGATAATAATATTCTAATAAATTAAAAACAGAGGTTGTGTGTTTAAACATTTGTGTTTGTGAAAGTACTGATTGTTCCTCATAAATTTCAGCACATTTGTTTAAGTAAATAACAGTTTTGTACAAATTACTTTCAATTTATGTGGAATGCAACTAAATCTTAAGCCCTAAATGATACCATCAGTTTCCATTACAACACAAGCTGTAAAAATTTATGACGGATATCTCAGCCCTGGCTCGGACACGGTGGCCTAGATGTTCACTGACATCACATGCGTCGTCTATAAAATCTCCATCCACACTCAATCACAATCAATGCAGAGAACCCAAGAAAACAGGAGGCTACTTTAGTGGTTCTAAAGACAAATACTGGCCTCTGGTAAAAAAAAAAAAAAATGGTAAAAAAATGGGCCACAAGCTGAAGGAAAAGCACCAAATTGAGCCCCAAAAATCAGTCTGCATGACTGATTTTTCTGACTTGCTCAACAATCATTAAAATTCTGCCTGAATGACTGAGGTGATGCTCGTTTTACACCTGAGCGCTGTCTGGTCAAATGACAGGAGGGGAGATGGAGGCGAATAAGCAGCTTGCAGATGCTGTCCGGTCAATATAAAGAGAAGGTGAAAAATAAAAGTCACACCAATCAAAGAACATGAAAGAAAAGGCCAAACAATCCAAAAAGAGTCAGAAAGGAGGGAAATGGCACAAGAACGACTCAACAGAGCTGATGCACAGCAGGTCTAAACTCTCAGATACAGGTGTCACATTCCAGCTGTCCAGCCGGCTGAGACAGATGAAGTGTGGCTGCGCAGTCACAGTACAGTCCACACACAGTGAAGCAACCCGTGACGACCACCGAGTACTACAGGATGCTGCTTTCAAGACAAATCAATCTATGTAATATTAACTGAATATTAAGGAATAACCAGAGCCAGAGGAAAGACGTGATGCTGAGAAAAAGATCACAGCTGAGGTTTTTGTTTTTACAACAGAAGCAAGCCAACAGCGACCACAAGGTGGCAGCAAAGCACCAAAAAAATAAATGTCACGCAACCTTTTCTGTTTTTATCGAGTCACTGACGACATCTGATTGAGGGGTATATTACGGGTATTTCATATTATATTCAGTGCATAACAATAACGGTACAGAGCAACTAATACATTGTAGAATTAACCCAAATAGTGACTGCAATAACTGCAGGAAGTTTGTGTAAAACGAGCAATTTTGAGCAGATTATTTCCTATGAATAATCAGAGCATCAGTTATTCTTAGGAACTCTTAATACAAATCTCTATATTGTGTATTTTTATTTCATTCAGTGTCTTCTCCCTGACATGCCTTGTTCTAGCAGATCTTTGGTTGTTTTTACTGCTTACTTTTCTAATTTCTCAGCTTATTTGTACTTTAAAAATAACAGTTTCAATTTGTTTGTTTTTTTCACAGAATTGAATGAAATGCTGAGTTGTAGCCCAACTGTACATATTTTCTTGAATAAGTGCTTATAGCTGGTAAGATCTAGAAGGACTTCGACCCCCACTAGCAGTCACCAAAGCTTCACATGGGTCGGGACCCCCTAGTCGAAAACCAATGCTCTACACAACAATGAAACCAAAACAAATATGAACCATGGGAGAATATGGAACTAACTTTTGTCTAAGTTTGAATGTGTTTCTCTGCTGGTGTGTTGGTGTATTTATTACTGATATCAATCAGAAAGTGAAAAATATCACAGACACTAAAGATAAGCTTATGACTAAATATAGTAAAGTAGTTTTGGTTTCAACAAGAAAGAGATCCATTCTTGATGCTTGCGCCTACCTGCAGGTAGCGTGCCTGGTGAGCTGAAAGGGCCTCTCCCAGAGGAACCACCACTTTCTCCACACTGCGCTGGTGGGAATGGGCCTGGATGTCCGGGCTCTCTTCTGAACGCAGCTCAATGTGGGAGATGAGCAAGTTAGAGATCACCGCCTGCACCGCCTGCAGGGATGGAGGAAGAGAGGAAAGGTGAAATCAGATTTGACAACAGTTAAATGGAGCTTTTTTTTTATTATTATTATGTCACATTAGGACATTGGACAGAGATGTGGTGTACTGTTCTTACCTTTGTATCTCCCCCTGGAGTTGCACTGAGGGCCAGGATGCGGAACTGCACAGTCTGGCTGCCGAGCTGTCTGATCACCTGAGTAACGGAGACGAGCAACACATTGTTAGAATTTTACTGCCATAGTCCAAATATTTCACTAACTAAAAATGTTAAAATGCAAACCTAAAGAGTAAAATACTATAATATAACATATATTATTCTGAAATGGGCCTTTCTGCATAATGAGAACTTTAAAGCTGGAGTAGGCAGGTTGGAGCAAATTATTTTTATAAAACTGAAAAACTGTCACTATATCCTGACAGTAGTGCATGAGACAGGTAATCTGGAAAAAAATAATGTGTCTCTGTGTCCTCTGGTGCTCCTAATGGCATCTACAAGATTTCACAAACCAGGAGGAAAGCGACCAATCAGAGCCGAGCTGGAGTCTGCCGTCTCTGAGCAGCTGTCGAATTCTGATCAAACGGTCCAACTAGGCAGCGCTGATCAAATATGAATCAATATTCTGTTACTGTGATGCTTATTTCTTCCATAAAATGTTTTAGGAAACATACTGTTTAGCTGTTAAATGAGAAAGTTTGTAAAAATTGAATTTAATTTTGATTTCATAAATTTTGACCCTATTAGTCAGTTAGAAATAGTGTCCAGGTGGAAAAATACCAAAGTCACCGTTTAAGTAAAAGACCTGAGTAGTACTTCCGCCACTGATCACCGTTTACGTAATGTTCTGTAAAATCAATAGAGTATTGTGAATATTCATTTTAGCTAATGAATTAAATACCTGCCCAATCAAGATATTCCACACTACACTAGAGCAAAAATCATATAAAAACTGCCACGAATAGCCCTGTTCATTGATTTGCAACATTGCCCACTATGGTCTAGTAGTACAACCAGAGATATTACAGGGATAACTTCCCTGGTATACAGTATATTGTCATATCACTCACCCCCACTAGGAAATACACCAATAAAAAGTGAATAAAGTTTCATACTGCTGTCAAGACACATAGCCTAACACCTCCAAGTAGATCGATATTCTAGCTTTCGTTTCCTTACTGGCAAGATGGCATCTTCATCTTCACTGGAAGTCTACTAAAGCTAACGTTCTTCATCTTCCTGCAGTCTCCGTCCTCTGCCTCCATTGGTCTTCTTTAGTTCGTTCTCATTTGCTTGGTTTTGTTTTGGGGGATTTGGACTCTTACAGGTATGATTTCATCTTTAAAAAGCAGCAAGTATGACTTGTTTTTCTTGTGATCCATTGAGATGCAAAGTAGTTTGATTACATTATCATTACTATGTTTGTTTCTCTGCAACATACTTCATACAATCACCTTTCAAGAGTGAGTATTACTTAGTAGCAGAAATCTTTTGGGTGGATTATCACGTCAAAGTCACTTTACTGCTGGTTTACGGGCAGAATTGGGCTTGGCATGTAAAATATAGTCAGCAGTGACATGTAACTGAAGTGAATAACAAACCTAATCATTAGTGACAGCT
Organism: Pterois miles; assembly: GCA_947000775.1. Classification (NCBI taxonomy): domain Eukaryota; kingdom Metazoa; phylum Chordata; class Actinopteri; order Perciformes; family Scorpaenidae; genus Pterois; species Pterois miles. Next base: position 2,011,532 of record CAMQGK010000522.1, on the reverse strand, counting down.
TTGTTTACCTGACTGTAGGCATGGTTGCCCAGCGCCTTGTGGGCTTCATCGATCACCACACACTTGACCTGCTGGGCAGGACAGGTTTCTCTGGACAGATCGTTCACCATGACCTGGGGGGTGAGGAAGAAGACGCGCTTGGTCCTCCACACCTCCTGTCTATGCTTTGCTGCTGTGGTGCCTGCGGATGAGGAGACAGCCTCTTGTTAACAAAGGATAGAAGAAGAAAGATACAGGTTTTGTGTCGTGATTGTTACCTGTCAGCTCAGCCATGTGCGCCTGTGGGATCCCCATCACTTTAAAACAGGCCTCGATCTGCTGTGCCACCAGAGGTTTAGTGGGAGCCATGAACACAATCTTCCCCGATGGATACCAGCGGTAGAAGTTGTACATGACCACAGAGGCTATAAAGGTCTTTCCCAGACCAGTAGGAAGACACACCAGTGTGTTCTGAAACAGAGCGGCCTCTGATATCTTCATCTGGTACTCCCTGATGGGATAGTTGGTGGGGTAAATCCATACCTTAGCTGAGGAACTGTCAAAGCCAGGATAGTCTGGATATGTTAGCCCTGACGGGATGGGAGACAGAGCAGTGCTCTCTGTCCCTACAGGGTTGTCATATTGAGAAGAGTTTGCGTTATCAAGTTGTAAGCTCTGTTCAGCTTCATAAACGGCGACCACCATCACATCATCGTCATCTTCAAACGCAGGTGCAGGGTCCTCTGTCCTCTCTGGGTTCTCTGTTGTGTATGTGGACCCTATTTGAGCCCACAGTGGATTCTGAGGGTGTGTTGTAGCTACCTGCGCGGTGTTGTTTGGGGTTGCTCTACGCCGTCCAGCGGCTTTCTTGCCGTCTTTCTTCGGTTGAACAACTTTGTTTTGAGACACGGATGCACCCCAAGTCTGAAACAACGTCCTCTGGTTTGAACCACTACTCATTTTCATCTACTGTGGCGGAAAATTTTGAGAAAAGGTGCCATGTCACGAACATGTTGCAAAACTGAGTACCGGTACAGAAACACGGGGTCACTTCCGCCCACGTTTTACCAAAATATAACACCACATACGTCACAACGGTTTTACTCCAGATAGTTTTGGTCAATTAAATAAAGTTTTAATGGTAAATAAAATCTATGCACTATATTAACGGTAATATGCCAAGCTAAGAGCTGAACCGGCACACATACGTGTTTGCACTTAACATGGGGGCTTTTATTTTTTCAGGGTGACACCGGAACAAAATCAAAAGTTTGCGTTCAGCTCCCGCTCTCCGGGGTAACGCTGTCACGTTACCATAGCAATGGACAGAAGTAAATGGGAGAAGATACTCACCTGTTTTCAGGTAATTACGTTATCTAATTAGCTTACTTTCGAGTATTTGTTCCTGCAGCAATTCAAGTCAATTGTTTTTGGCTAGTTCTGACTGTTGCTGATTATGCTAACTCTGGAAAACGGATGCTAATAGTAGCCATTGTTGTTAGCATTGACGTAACGTTAGCTCAAGTTAGTTATCCAGCATCAGTAACTAATTACCGTTAATAAGAGTTACTGTAAGTAGGACTAGTTACTCTCCTCTCTCGGGTAGGCAACCGTGGAAAACAGCGGCTAATAGTAGCTAGCTTTGTTAGCACTGACATAACATTAGCTCAAGTTAGTTATGCGGAATCAGGGCCAAGTTACAGTTACTAATAGTTACTGTGTCTCTCTTTGATAGGCATCTGCGCGTGGATATTTGGTGAGAAACGAAGTCCGTCATGCCCGACAAGACTTCGAAAACATCGTGAAAGAAATCGATGGAGGTTTGACACATGTAGAGTGGAGGAAGACGGTCATCCCCTTTCCCCATTTCACAGACACTGTAAGTAACTGAAACTGTAGTCTAAGTTAATCACATTAACTAGGTGCTTTTCTCATGCTTTTTGCTCTTGCTCTTCAGGACGGCCCATATCTACGACCCAGCATCTCTGCCAGCAAACCTTCAAATCCAGGACTAGATGTTTATGCCAGTCCCCAAAACCCTTCAGCTTCATCATCGCCATCAGCACCCTCATCAGAGAGAGGAGACCACCATGTCCTGCTGGACAAGATAGAAGCAGAGAGAGATGATGCACAAACCAAAGCACAGGACACTCTGTCTACGGACTGTTTCCCCAGTAGCAGCAGTGTTAGAGGGGATGGAGAGGGACTGAAAGAAAGCACTGTGGGGGAGAAAGATGGAGACTCCACCACTGTCTGGAGCAGTGTGGAGCTGGACATGAACTACAGTCATTCTCACAAAGGTCAGAGTTGTGCACATAAGAGTAGTAGATCCCTATTCATTTTTTATTGAAAGAAGATTACTTTCCGTGTCTCTCTCTCTATATATTATTATTAATTTATAACAAAGGTACAAGGTTACATCATATTTGGCGCTTCAACCAACAATTATTTTCACAATCATTTAAGCCTTTGAAATTTCAGAAATAGTGAGGTAAACTGCCCATCACACCTTCCAAGATCTCAAGGAGATCCTTTCAAGTTACTTGTTTTTTAATTGTTAATATGTAGCTTACAATAACATGATATCAGAAAGCAGAATTGGAGGAGCTGGAAACAGCAAATCGTTTGCTATTTTTCTGGGATGAAACACTTAAATTATTAATCAGTTCTCACAATTTGTTAACACCAAAATTTCACTACAAAAATCGAATTAAGTAATTGATGAATCAAATAATTGTTTATGTACTGATCTTGCGTAAGCACTGCAAACAATAGCCATCCTAAAAAGACATTTAGTTGATTACGGAATATGTAGCCCTGGTTTGCTTAAAATATATTCAAAACTGTCCATTTGTTGACATTATTATTATTATTTGTAATTATTTAAGACAGTGACCTGCTTCCCATTTTAAGCAACTTAAAGAAAATTGTCTAAATGGGAGCAATACTGCATACAAGTCCATTAACCTCGCCACATTTGGAGTTTTATTTATTTTATTTTTTGTGAAGAAACAAAACAAAATATCAAATTTGACTTTTGCGTGAAACCCATGCTGTGCTTGTCTGGTTGTCTGGTTGAGTAGATGACTTATTGTCAGTCATTATGAATTTGCCATCCCTCCATCAGGTCCCCGGCAGTACTGCTTGGCTCAGGAGGTGCCCTGTACCCCAGAGGCCCTGCGTCTCCATAGAAACACCCTGACCATGGAGCTGGTCTGGCTCCAGCAGGCCATTGACAGCAGGAAAAAGGTAAGATGGAGGAAGGGAGAGATGTGGTGTTTCTGTACATTTTATTCAGTTTTGGCTCCAGTTTTGTCTCCTGCTGTAAGAAAATTGCCTTGCTCCAAGACAAAATTGATTTTGTGACCTCAGAAATAAGTCAGAACAGTGGGTTCAAGATGCATCAGTTGTAGAAAAAACACCTACATTGTCAGTATCCAAGCCAGAATAATAACCATAGTGTATGTGTAGCATCAGTAGCTGCCGTCCTGAAGGCTGTAAAGCAGCACGTATACTGAAGCTATGTACAATCTGACCTTTGTATGAAGTGCACACATCTGTACTGCTGTTTCTCAGCATATTCAGCAGCATGCACCCTTTGCACTGAGACTGTATACCAACTGAATCCATTCAAGGCAGGGTTGGTAAAGATTTTAGAATTTGTTTTTGTTGTATTAGTTAAAATTCCTATTACATCCCGACAGAAATCAATAAATCAAATGCTCTGTTAAAAAAAATGAGAAAGGTTATGTATCCATGGCTGTCACAGGACTGTAATAAACGTCCAGTCATTTCATTCAGCTTGAATGTAATGATTGCTTGACGGCTGTGTGTGCTGACAAACAATATATGGCTTTGGAGGAAGGCCTGAAACGACGGGCTGTCAGTGCTGGATTTAGGGACTCTTGGAGCTACTTTCATTGGACACTGGGCTCGTTTTTTTCGGCTGGATCATTTTTAAAAATCTAGTGTACCGGTAGTCTTGCTAGTTTCCCAAGATCACCCACCTTTAATGCCTTTAATGTATCATTTAACAAAATGAATGTCCGTGTGAATCCTGCATCACTGTTCCTGTGTAGCACCCTGCAGCTCCAGAGGGTGTAAAGGTGCCAAGTTGTGGAGTAATATGCACAAAGAACACTTGATGTAAACCACAACGGAACATAGAGAAAGCATGATTTACTCATGCAACAGGAGCTGGTATACCTTGGCAGAAAATTAACTTTTAATGAATGTTTTTCTCTCCTTTTTTTCTCCCCTACAGTACTTGTTGTTGAAGGATAGGCTGAGTGTATCCTGACAGCAGAAGTAATCTGAACTGGACTTGATAATGTGGGACAGAAGGCCTTCAGTCAGCTGAACTCACTCAAGCAACGTCTTTCCCTAAACTATTATTAATTTATACATTTACAAAAACATGCTTTCAGTGGTATTTATGTGTTTGATGAAACCTATACATTGTGTATATTATTTGTGAATGTACAAAAATGAATAAATTGTATTTTTATAAAATGTTGCCTCTGCTGTTTTTTGCTAGTATTGATATAATAACATACATTGTGAGAGGGTGAGGTAGTTACTGTTGTGTAGGAAGGAGGTTGATTCAGGGGCTCTAAATAAGTTTGTGTTGACTCACAGAAGCTCAAATTTCTCATTTGGATCACAATGAATGAGCTCTCATCACGTGAGAAGATCGTCCTACAGATATTCACATGGCTGTCTCCTGTTAAGCTGCTGTTGTCTTATTGTCTTAAAGAGTACCAAAGAGAAAAAGCCTTAAAAGTCTAAAAAGTAAAATGGTAAAATCATTTGTTCTATTTAAAATGTCATGTTTAAAAGGGAACTCTTTTATCACCTGTCAGCCCCTCCTGGGTCCTTCCTGGGTCAAGCTAATATGCATGATATATTTGCCAATTATTTTTGGGGGAGAAAACAGACAACTGGGGTGCAGAGGTTATCTTATTGATTCAGCTTACAACACAGCAACCCACCCATTCTCTCCTCCTCTTGTCTGTCTCTTTTGTTGTGGTTGCTGCCGATGGTTTGGCCCACAAAGCCAGTCATTGCTGGCCAGGCTGCCATAGCAACCAGGAAATACTCACCGCCGTCAGTGGAGTAGTGTGTGAATATGTGTGTGTGTTAGGGGGGGATCGAGAGAGCAGAACGTGGCGAGTGGGAGTCCAGACGGACCACAACAACACGGGGGACTGATTTTTTACCTTTGCCCTCAATTTATAGGATTTCCTCCCTTCATCTTCCACCAGGCGTTGGGTGAGTGACTGAACAAGTGGATCATGTAATATGTGTTTCCATTAATGTGTGACCCAAAGAATGTGGTGTATGAAGATGGTCAGACTTGAAATTATATGTACTGTACGTGGAGAGAATTATGTGTGCCTTTTTAAAATGTGTCTCTGTGGACTCTGGCAGTAACAGCTGGCTCAGAGATGGCTGCCAGCACCACGACCCTCCTGCCTCCAGTGAAGAGCGTGGTGGTGTATAAGAACGGAGACCCCTTCTACAGTGGACGCAGGTTCGTGGTCAACCAGAGACAGGTGGCCACCATGGAGGCCTTTCTGACAGAGGTGACCCAGAGCATCGGGGCTCCGCTTGCCGTCAGGACCCTGTACACCCCCAGACAGGGCCACCGGGTCACGGACCTACAGGACCTGCAGACAGGAGCCCAGTATGTAGCTGCTGGCTTTGAGAGGTTCAAGAAACTGGAGTGAGTACAAAAAACATTTACTGTGCTGATATCAGGGATCATTTTAATGTTTTAACAGAAGACTTTTTGTCTCTAAAATGAAAGTAAAAGAATCCTAACATACTTTCTGATGTTTGGAAATGCTGTGCTGCTGTTTTTCATGTAGTTACCTGAACGCAAGAACGAAAAAGCAGCCTGCTGCCCGTGAAGAAACCCAGGTAGGTTTTTATTTTGTCATGTGGACCGTCATTACTGATTAATCCCAGTCTAACTAGCAGGAATGCACCACGTCAACAGGCCACACTGTAGTCATATCAACTTGATCCATTTGAACTCCTGCCAAATTAAATATGAAAATGACTGTGGGACTTTCCATTGCAGAGAAAAGCTCACATTTGCCTATAAATACATACTGTATATGTAACAAAACATTGTTACGTTAGCCTTAGGGTTACCCTTTGTGCTTACCATCCCATTGATGTCACGTAAATTACTGGAAACAACAGGTTACTAATTTTGCTGTCCATCGACCAGTCACTCAGGCCTTGTTTTTAGACCCTTTTAAGAGTCTCATGTGACGATAGATTCAGGTAATTACAGCTGGATGTTGCCAGAAATGAGAAATTTCCAGAGTATATCAGAGGTTTTCAAAATATTTATGATTGAGTCTGATCTCTTTCACTCTGAGCTTGTTTGCAGGGCACACAGTGATGCTGATGGTAGTATTATGTAGGCAGATGTGGTTTTTTTCAGGTGCATACTTGCATTTTGGGTTTCTACAAGAATAGTTTCAGTTAGCTTTAATTTTCAAAAAACACTATTTTTCTCACACCTCTTTTCAACCTCTGTCTGGAATGCTCCGTTTGAGCTCTAGCCCCGCCCCCCAAAAAGCCCAGTCTACTCTGATTGGTCAAACTAAACTTTTCAGACTCCACTCCAGCTCCGCTCTAACTAGCTTTGTTTGAGGGTGTGTCCGGCAGATACAGTGTAGAGTGGTACAGGAAAAAAGGAAAATACCAGAATTGAGTTAGCATTTTAGCACTTCTGGTTCCCTCGTCTTGTTAGTTAAGATAAGATAAGAAGCCTGAAATAAGGTCTGTGGTTAACACAAGCTTAAGAGATTTTCATGTTTTGTTCTACAACATAAAATACATCAGTAAATGATGATTTACGTGTCGTAACGCGGTTATGAAATGAGAAATGAAACTACAGAACATCATCACAGCGAACACTAGTCTGCCTTTAGCTCAGTGGTGTTGACATGATGTCATGTGACCGTTGTGTAGCTCCTTTATAGCATAATATTAGCTTTAGGCTTCAAAAATCTTGAAGTGGTGTTCAAATACGTCATCCCTGTGGCACTCTATTATGCAAATGTGTAACTCTGTGACATCACCACGTTACGGTCTTAAGAAAAGGCGGGGCTTAAGGCAAGGCATTTCAGACAGTTCAGGATTAGTGTTTCTGTGAGGGACTGTAACTCCCTTTGGTGTGGACTGTGTAACTTTGCAGATATGTACAAAAAATATATATATAACACCCTAATGGAAATAGAAAAAGCACAAAAGCATAACAGGTCTTCTTTAACATTCACACAAAATCAATCTCAAACACTCACAGATCCACTCATGCTGACAAATGCTGGCTTTGTCTTCTGACCGGCTGGCAGAGATGACAGCTTTGGTTTTTCAGACGCATAGTGTGCTCTCAGTCTTAAGAAATCAGTGTTACTTTTCTGAAAACATAAAAAGGAGCAGAGAGTGATTGTGTGTGTGCCTTGGGTGTCTGCCATTTGGAGAGCTTTGGTTTTAAAGTCTTACATGCCTGTGTTGTGGTTGCTGTGGAGCAATGCAGGAAGTGTGCCCGTATGTGAGCTGCGTTTGATCCCGCTGGTGAAACAAAGAGTCATGCTTCCAGGCCTTTGTGCTTGTCTGGACAGGCCTATAATGCCCATATTCACCGCCCCACGCCTCCTCCTCTGCTCTGAGACACTGTAAATGCATTAAAATGTCCGCCACTTCAAAGTAAAAACAATAAGGGAAGATTATCAATGTCTGGTTTGCTCTGACTTGATTGATTTAGTCCAGCTGCGTTATCAGAGGCAGACGCGGATATTGGCTCCAGATTTCATTGATATGGGACGACATGAGAGGAGCCCCGGGTTCAGACTGAATGTGCTTTTGAGGAAGTCCCAGAGTGACATTAGGCAGTGACGGTTTCCTTGAGCTGACATGAGCAGAATAGTTAGCCAGTCATTACACATCGTCTGTGATGGATGAGCAGTGTAATTAATGTGCAAGACATGGTAACTGATTTTCAATATTGCTGAGAAAATCAGAACATTGTGATGTGTCGCAGTACCATGCATGTAATTTTCTGTATGTCTTCTGCAGGCTAAAGTGACCCAGAGGCCAAACGTTTCAGCCAAATGGAGGAAGTTCATACCTCTACCTTGCATTATACAGTGAGTTTAAATTACATGCACACACACATGATTATCCTCACATTACATAATATCTGTGATGACTTTCTTTTAAAGAAAAGGGTATCTTTCCAAATTTTCTGTGTTTTCAACCATCGCTCTAACTCAGTCTGTCAATAGGATGGACGGTCCACAATTTTGGTCCAAACTGAAGTATCTCAACTAGACAGATTGAGATGAAATTTTGATATTCAAGGCCTTCAGAGGATGAATCCTGCTGACTTTTCCTGAAGCACCACCAGCAGGTTCAAAGCTCTGACATATCCTGTTAAACACCTCAACGTACTAGATCGACTGGCATTTTAGTAGGAACGGTAGGATGAATCCTGATGACTTTGGTATGGAGCTGCACTGATTAATCCTTTAAGAAAAAAAGCTAAAATTCTCTGATTTCAGCTTGTTAAACGTGAATATTTTCTGGTTTCTTTACTCCTCTAAAACAGTAAACGAGTATCTTTGAATTGCGGACAAAACAAGACATTTGAGGACGTCATTTTAAGAAACACTGACCGACATTTTCTGTCATAAACTAAACAACTAATCAATTAATCAAGAAAATAATCAACAGATTAATCGACAATGAAAATTGTCATTAGCTGCAGCGCTGCTTTGGTGATCTCCTGACCTTTTCTCTGGTCCGACCATGAAGTCCACATTTGTAGTTTTGAAATAAATGTCTCAGCAACTGCTGCATGGATTGTTCCCCTCAGATAGTAATACGTTTTTGTGAATCTCTGACTTTTCCTTTAGCACCCCAAAATCAGTTGATCCAATCTTTAATTTGTTCAGGGAAACATAAAAAGGGACTTTTGTAATAAAAAGACTGTAACTGGAAGATACCCTCTTGATTTGTCTAATTCAGACTGCTGAAGTGTCATAGCTTTTGCTGAACTTCAGAACAAGGATTATAGATGGATAGATAGATGTGTCTCTTACACTGGAATAACATTAGGAAAAGATCTCGTCATGGACAGTATGGACAAGAGGAACAATGTCAGTGTATATATGGTATGTATTAAACCTTTCTGTCCAGCGTTTTCCGTAATGGAGATCTCCTGTGTCCACCATTCCGATTCATCATTCCTCGGAGCATGCAGCAGGACCTGGAGCTGATCCTGAGTCTGGTCACAGAGAAGGTCAGCTTACGAACCGGAGCTGTGCGCAGGTCAGTGACATTGACATGTGGAATACAAACAGGGGAGGAGGAGTCTGGTAAATATCTGCCCTGACCCTTGTGCTTCATCAGGTTGTGCTCTTTGGAGGGAGCGACCGTGTCCTCGGCTGTGGAGCTGGAGACCGGCCATTGCTACGTTGCCGTGGGAACCGAGAGGTTCAAGAAACTTCCATATGTGGAGCTGATGGTTTCAAAAGCCACAGAGAGGTATTGTTATGCAAGTGTGTGTGAAGACGTGTGTTAATGTGTGTCTGTGCTGGCTGTTCTACTCTCTGAAGTAAAATGATTATCTTTTATGCCTTGCTTTTGTCACACGACAGATGTTTTCTTTATTTTGTAGATATTACCCAGGAAAGAGACGGCTGTTAAGGAGAAATGAGGTACCCTCACTTAGTCTTGGCATTGTTACTCTGCAGCCTCTTGTTCATTTGCAACATGTGTCAGGTTGTACATGTGTTGATTTCAGAACAGGAAAGCAGGAAGCGGTCCAGAAGACCAGTACAGTGACTCAGCCCTCCTCGACTCCCCAGAGGTAAGAAACAATCCTCCGCTGCGTAGACTGATAATTTGTTTGGTGTGTGTAGCACACCAGTGAGACAAACTGTGCAGAGAAATGAAATTATATTTCATGAATCTCAGTCCGATGGCCGGAGGGTGAAGTCAACAGGTGATGAAGCTGCAGCTCCAGCAGCCGCTCAGCAGAGGAGCAGGAGAGACGGAGCAGACGGGACCTCTGCCTTCTTCGCCAGGCCGGTCAAGATCCGCAACAACAGGGGACAGCCAAGACCGCCACTCAGCAATGGATCTGGTATATATATACACAATATATATATATATATATATATATAGATAGATAGATAGATAGATATATATATATATATATATATATATATATCTATAATAATAATAGATATAGATATATACACACATGATGACACAATGTGAGGTATAAAACTATTTGTGTTAATCATTATATTTCTGTTTATTACAGTCCAGCCCAGCGTGTTTAAAAGAGCAGCACGGAAAAGAAGAGAGGAGGTGCGAGGGGCCGAGGAGGTGCACGAGGATGAAAACACAGCTACAGAGCTTCCTGTTGACCAGGTTAGCTTTACCTAATGTCCTCTCAGTCTCATTGCCACGTACCGTAGTACGATGCTATAATTAAATACATAAAAATCACTTCACGAGGTAAATGAATTGCTGAAATGTTTAAAGCAGAGGTAGTAAATCTAAGTCCATCTTTCATTTTCTATCCAAAGAGACCTGCAGAAATAGTGGAGGATGAGGAACTAAACAACCAAAACGATCCTCTGCACAACTCACAACAGCAGGTAGGCATAAATCAAACCATTTTTTCATGCTCCACCTGAATCTGTTAGCTTCTTATCTGAAAGGGGCGGCAGTAGCTCAGTCCGTAAGGACTTGGGTTAGGAGACGGAGGTCACCGGTTCAAGTCCCCCATGGACTAAGACCAACTGGTTGCTGGAGAGGTGCCAGTTTACCTCTTGGGCACTGCCGAGGTGCCCCTGAGCAAGGCACCAAACCCCCAACTGCTCTGGGCGCTTGTCAGGAGCAGCCGCCTCACTCTGACATCTCTCCATTGACGCATGTATATGCTACTGTGTGAAATTAACAACAGAGTGTAAAACTGAATTTCCCTACGGGGATTAATAAAGGTTCATCTTATCTTATCTTATCTTATCTTATCTTAGAATGGTGAAATGGGGAAAATCACACATTCGTTCACTCTCAAGTACAGTGTAGGGCAATTTTCTACACATTGGACAGAAATTGATTGATTATATAACATTAAGTTAAAATGTGATTAATATGTGACACGTATGATGATGTGTTCTGCAAAAAAGACACATAAATCCTCATCTGTTTTTCTCAAGAGACATGCACAAATTACAGAGAGTGAGCTGCACAATGGGAGAGAGCACCCACACAAACACAACGGAAAGCAGGTAAATTATATATGTGAGTGGGTGGTTACATTTATAAAATCATAATCCGTGTGTCTTACTATAAAAAGGTTCATTGGTTTTCTGTATTTATTTTTGTCCCCGAACAGGCTCTGTCCTCTGAACAAGATGGTGTGAAACAGACTGGGATTTCTACTGAGGCTGCTGAACTACCTGGTAGACACACACACACACACACACACACACACACACACACACACACACACACACACACACACACACACACACACACACACACTACCACAACAGCTTACAGTCAGTAGTACGAGGACACAAATATTTCATCATCATTCAAAGTGTCTCTCATTTCAAAAGGAGCCTGAGCTGAAGCAGACTTCCTCGAAGTCGAGGCCTTCGTCATCCACCTCTCAGCGACAGAGCAGGGAAGAAAAGGCAAGTTTACCCATCTCGCAGTGCATGACGGCTCTCATAGAGAGCTGCAAGGATGACGCATTTTTGTAGGCCAACCAGGAAGTTAGCATTGCCCACGACAAAAAGCCAGTGGGATTTTCCCATTGGGTTTTGGATTATTGCAGAAAATAAGCTCTGTGGCAAACAAATGATTATGATACTTAAATGTAAAGGAAAACTAGTTTTCGCAATTATGATGTTTAGTGGTCTCATTTAGCCAGTTGTAACTGCCTTTTTTAAGACACGTAAAAGCTTAAAAAAAGATTTTATGATGTATTTTATGTCGTAGAACAAAACATTCAAATCTCTTAAAGGAACAGTGGGTCACAATTCAAGGGATCTATTGGCACAAATTGATTATAACACAAATAAGTATGTTGTCTTTAGTGTATAGTCATCTGATAATAAAAAGCGTCAAGTTTTCACTACCTTAGAATGAGCCGTTTGTATCTATAAAGGTAGCAGGTCGTCTCCACAGTGTCTGTCATGTTGTACCACCATGTTTCTACTAGGGATGTAAATAGGGTTAAAGGTTTAAAAGAAATATTAATAATGAATTAAAAAGCTGAGAAAAACGCAGAGGAGCGGCTCGTCACTTTAACACGAAAAGCTGGTCCACTTTAAGAGAGAGCTGCCGCAGATACAGAAAGTTGGCTCGGGACTTCCAGCAGAGGAGTTGTAGCTTGTAGCCTCGCAGCATTTATTCATGACAAATAAACTTTACACACACAGCTACGTTCACAGCTATAACGCCACTGACAAACCCACACTCACCGCCGCCACACAGACGGTCTGTCGGAAACTCACTGAAGTTACGTTACATCAGGCACAAAGCCACCGGCAAAGCTAGCAACTAGCAGCTAGCAGCTGCTAATGTAGCACAAACACACAGTGTTTGTCAGACAATTACTATCATTAATCCAGGCAGACAGAGTGTCGTTACACCGGGCAGAAACACAGCTGACAACCTGCTAAACTAAACTAAATGTGCGGTGGAGACTTTTACTGGGAAAGTGGCTGCATGTCTGCAACACTGTATGCAGCACTGTGGCTGCTAGCGCTCCTAGATGATGAACTGTAGACTAGTGAACGCAGCACTGTGGCTGCTACAGTTGCTCTCCTGCATCACTGCATGCGAGGCACAAATCGTGTCGGTTAAGAGTCAGTAATCGGTTCACGAGGATCAGTTATTGGTTAAGACATTTTTTCAAAATTAGCATCCCTAGTTTCTACAGTAGCCCAGAACGGACAAACCAAACACTGTTACCTATTCCTGCCCAGGCTGTAGTTAATAACCTTACTCACTCCCATTACTGCCGCTCTCTCTCCCCCTTGCTTCACCACTCACTTTCCACATACTCTATGCACTGGCCCTGCTTCAACTGGTTCTAGAGAAGACCAATCAGGTTTTTGCGTCAGCCACCGTAGTTCTTACACACACAGGAGAAGCTTCAGTTGGCTGCAATCTCCTCACCTCACCGCTAGATACCGCCAGATCCTACATACTGTTCCTTTAAGTTTGTGTCAACCATATACCTTATTTCAGGCATCTAACCACAAACACATTAAAAAAAATTTGACTTATACACGAGGGAAGTGCTGAAATGCTGACTCATTTCAAGGTTTTAGGACTCATTCCTGCAGCATTTTCTTGGCATCACCATAAGCAGACCTAATGAAAATATGAGCTTGATTGTTTTTTCTTTCACACTGTTTTAATAACTTGGTCTAACAGAAGAGCCCACAGGACGCCCCGCCAGTTACAGCAGAACACAACCACCATCAAGAGGACTGGTGAATGACGTGGTTTCACTATGACCACGAGCGCAGCTGACGACCGACTGCTCCTACAGTGACTATGAATGTTTGATTAAATTGGTAGTACTTTAGCTGTGGTGATGAGCCAAGCAACAACATTAATGCATGTTGTTTTCTTTTAGAAAAGTGAAAACTGTGAACAGGCTCAGACAAAATAAGAACAAACATTAAAGGAGACGGACACATTATCATAAGCCCTTGTACAATAGGTCCTTTTCACAGCAGCCATTTTGGCACAGGTGTAACTGATCAACTAAATGGAACAGGGACATAATAAATGTTTTATATATTTACACCTGTGTTTACCCCATAGTGACATGCCAAGATGGCTGCTGTGAAAAGGGCCGACACATTGCTATCCAGTCAAAACAACACCTCACTGACATTATAAGCTACCCAAAGATCCAGTAGTAGAGATATAATGATTCACCAATCTAGATAAAAATATCAATTCAACGATCACCAATCTAATGTCATTGGTGCAAACTGAAAATATGTACATACATATCATCTTTAACATGCACCTTTATTTTGAAATTCCCACTTTATTCTTATTAAAATTAAGATTCTGTCATTTAAATGCATGGAGGAGCCCAGTCATTAAATTGTCAAATCATATTTTATTTGCTTTTTGTGAGTATTAAATGGGCATATATGGTATCGCAAGGCCCCTGAATTAAATCGAAATGAGATTGTATTGTGGCAAACATTGCAGTATCACCAAATATCATAGCATTGTCCAAATAATCAATATAATATTGTATCATGAAACTTGTGATTTCACACTCATGAACGTTTGTGTTTGTTGGATTGTACAGCTGTTTATGATAGTGTGTCCGACCTGTTTTACAGGGATAATTCTGATGCAGATGTTGAGTAGATGCTCAATGATGCAATTTATTCCATCTACAAACTGTACATAAGAAACAATATTTTTGGAACATTTTAAGCATCAATGTATTTTTGATTTACAGAAATCAGTGATGGAGATCATAACGCCAAGAGTTGTGTTTTGCCAACAATTTATTAATAAAATATATTGGCCACATCGCAAGCTGGATAGATACGACAATAACAAAGTCATCTGTACAGTGTTTTTGTGTCAATAAAACTATATATTATGTACTATGCCTATGCTATTTCTGAAATATGTACAACAGGTTTAGACTTATTTACATAAGTGCATACAACAACGTAACTCACTGTTAAAACTAAGTCCTTGTTAAGCTTCCTTCACAAAGAATAACAGTAGTTTATCTAACTCAGTACATCATGTATACAAGGCAGCAGGGAAAATAAATGAAAAACAGTTTTATCCTCAAGTTAAACAACAATTCGTCCTCTCCTGTGTCCTGCAAACACACCACAGCAGACAGAAGGCAGTCGCAGTAAAATGTTCCCGTTAAACCAGGAGGTTATATCTAATTGGTCCATTAGAAACCCCAGCCTTATTTGTATGTGGTCTCTATAGCATTTATGCAGATGCCAATCTCATGAGTGCTTAAATGTAAAAGTTAACAGCCACTGACTTCTATGCGAGCGCCATAAATCTGGTCTAGCCTTTAGGTGAACCCTACATGAACCCACTTCCCCTTCAACTTGGTGTTCGAGTCTCTGGACAGGTCTTTTGAAGCTCACACTGTGTTCACCAGAGCCGTTGCTCTAAGGAGTCGCAGTCTGAATCTAAATTGCCCGCTCTTGTCCTGCTCCACCAACAAACTGCTCCAGTCACTTGAAGTTACAGGAGTATTTGTTTTAATCCTCACCTCTGTCAGCGTGCAGCCTGCGTCATGTTCTGCTTCTCGGTGTCTTTGCCGTCAATGGAGCTTATGACACAGAGAGTGATGCCAGCCATGGTGAGGAACATTCCCGCGACAGCCTCTGCAGAGAGTGAGGAGTGTGGGGGAGGATATGAAAGGAAAGTTAAAAAAGCACATCTTAGAAGACAGCCAGTACAGTATCTTTCAACGAGAGGAGAAAGGCTGGGGAGGGAATTAACTGCTCAATAATGTCTTGGTACATCAGTCAAATAATGTTGAGCAAAAATTACTTTTGCACTTTTTCACCAGCTGTGTGGAAAATCAAGCTAGTGTATGAAGATGAGTCACTTACGTTTGCCTCCGAACTCTTCGCCCAGTAACTTGCCGGTGAGCAGAGTGCAAAGGAAGGTGAGAGAGTTGGCCACAGGAACAGCAAGAGATAACTCTGGATATGAGAAGTGACAGAAAACATGGTATAATATTCTGCTACCGAATGAACATGCAACCCCCCATGTGTCCTGCTATAAACACAGATGATGTTGCAGATCTCTGTATAATACGTACCAGGACTATTAGTTCCAATGAGACCCATGATTGTAAATAGATATATATTCTTTGTCTCATGTTATCAAAGGAAATTGTTGGTACAGTCATTTTCAAATTTCTACAAAAGCAAAAACCAGTAGAAATATCGGTTCTTTATAATTAAAGCTGCACGGTCCCAAAGCAGGATCATTTCTTACAGCGTGGTGTGGGATCAGTTTAAAGCCGAAGCAATTGGTTGATCAACATAACTATTGTGATAATCAATTAATCGCTATTTCTCAAGCACAAAATGGCAAATATTTGCATGTGCCAGATCCTCAAATGTGAGGATTTGCTGATTTTCCTGGTCTTACATGATAGGAAATTGAAAATTGATGTCGGACTAAAAACGCAATGTCAAAATGTCACTTGGACTAGAGAATTATGACTTACGAATCATTCTTCACAATTTTCTGACATTTTAACGATAAAAAAGATTCATAATCAGCAGATAATAAAAATAATTGTCAGCTGCAGTCGTAGATCAATTACACTGGAATATTTGACCTTTCATGACATTAAAGAGATAATTTGGATGATTGGAAGTGGGTTTGTATGAGGTACGTATCCACAGTCAGTGTATAGTGGAGTTTGGACAAACAGATAGGAGTACCAGCACGGAAGCAAAGCAATGTACTGCTGTGGACGGGGGCAGCAGCACTTTGCCATGAGACAGCACTTTCTGATGGGGAAGTCGTTATCGATGCTCTCTTCAAAGCCACCAGACTCCTTTGACAAAAATAGTAATTGTATCTCGCTGGATAACGAGACTTGCAGGTCTACCACTGCCTTGACTGGTTAGTTTGTTTGTGTTGTTTACCATGTAGCGGTAACATTTTCATACTAGTTTACAAACATGTTTATTAGTTTATCTCAGGGAGAAATTATCTGTCAAATAATTGTTTCGTCATAGCAGGAAAACACAGGTGTAATTAAAAATATTACTGCCGACTGCATTGCATTTAAGCTGGCCACTTCCAGGCCTCTGGATATTGTGCATGCTGGCTTACTAGGATGATTTACTGGCAAGCTTAATAGAACTATTGAGCTATCACAATGTTATTTGCCACACCTGTGCTCTTCACAATATAACAAGGTTCAAGGTTCTTCATTTGTCATATGTCAATTCCAGTAAAGCAGTCATTGGAAATGAACATCTTTGGTCACAGGTTCCTTCAACAATGCTCAAAATATATGTATATATAAAAGGGGAAATCCCACAAGTAAACATGAAAGCAAAATGATAATTTAAGGCATTAAATAGTACAGTTGAAGTAAATATAAACATACGTAAATATAAAATTGTAATGACGATTTGTAATTTTGTTAAACTTTCAAAAACAGTATTTCAGAGGGGAAAACTGAATGTAAACAGAAATGTATAAACATGACGAGAAGTAATATGTACACAGAGGTGTAAACAGGATGTAGTGTGCATAGAGAAGTAGTTAAACAAGTTAAAATGTCAGAATTGAAAAGGTCATTGGTGTTAGTTTTGAAGTGTGTGTCTCACCTGTGGTGGAAAGTGTATAATAGTAGACCAAAGAGCCACTCTGGTTCAGGAGAAATGGGACTAGGTACTGTGGAAAAACACAAGGGGGGAGGTGGAAATACACTGATTATAAGGAAAAGTAATAGTTTCAAACACACACTGACAAACAAAGAACAGATCTCAGGATTTACCTTGAGGTTTAAGAAAAGAAACTTGACCTCAGCCAGTAGCTGTGAGACTCTGTTGCTGTGTTGCACATGCTCTATGCCCTCTGTGCCTCTCTTCAGCAGAGGGTTGGTGCAGCCCCACAGCACTGACACCAGCAGGAGACCCAGCAGCTCCACTGCAACACGGGATAATCACATAACAGTCACCCTGTCGCTTCATATCCTACTTATAAGTGCTACCAATACTGTTAAATCACTCGTGTGTTAAACGACTAAACCGTGACCCGAAAAAACAGTACAATAGCACAGTTAGCACCTGAGCTACAAATACCGGCGGTCATGTCCAGCTAGCTTACTTCCTTAGCATTAGCTCTAAGGTATTAGCTAAGTTTGGGCGAGCTAGTTATGAGTTATTCGTGCTAAAGAGGAAGCGGATGCTTAAGCATAAATATTAGATCATAAATACGAAAGAAATGTTTAAAAATATGGCAAATATCACGATTTGAGAGAATAAATTAACGCTAGCTCGTTAGCCACTCACCTACAGTCACCATCGTAATGTAAACAATCACTGTAAGTCGCATTCAAGACTGCTCTTCAGTTCCGTTGTTAGTGACCGTTACTTAAATTAGTAGATTAATCATCAATTACAAACCTATTTATTCAGTAGTGTGTTATTAGTACTACAAATTAAGTCAATTAAGCACTGAACTGTTTCATAACGACGGTTTAATTCATTAACTGCAACATTTTGCAGTCTTGTTATCTTGAACGCAGCTTTGTTTTTTTTCATTGTTATGGTACCAAAAAGTACCAGCTGAGGGCGCAATAACTAACAGCACAATAGGATCATGCAGCATTCACGTCACTTTCTTTCTACTCCAGTACTTTGAGACATCATATGATTTTAAACTTCCTCTCCCATTTCATATGATTTCATCTTCTGTACAAATGAGACTTCACTTTAACAAACAGGACAGCCAAAATTAGAAATATTAACTTTTATTTTCATCTCATTTCATTTAAAGAACCACAAACAATACAAATTCAGGGAGCATACAGGGAAATAAAGTGCAAAATCCTTTCGCGTCTGATTCACATCAGCGTGTTAGGCTGACATCCAGATGTCTTAAAAATATCTCTGTGGTCTCTTCATTATGCAAGTAAAAAAACAAAAAAAAAAGAAATGGTATAGATTTCTTAAACAAAAAATAATCTCAGAGAATCTGTGATCAGAAGACAAAGACAGTATAATGCAGGATTAATCAGATTTAGTTAGGACTATTGTTGGTAAATGAAAATAAAACTGCAATATCAACACATTTTCCTCAAACATACAGGTATATGCAGGTCTTTCATACTGTCTTTGTCTTCTCTGAAGTTTATACTAATCCTACATTTACTCGTGAACCTATGTGGCCCTCTTTATTACAGCAATGTACACACGTTGTCAAGCCATTACAGTCTTTACTACACATTTGTGTTAGTAGTGGTCTGCGAAAGAGTACAAACAACAAGAAACTTCTGGCATCTATATTCTGAACACTGACTGTAGCCAAAAAAGCAATTCTTCTGAAGACGGTCCCAGTTTCCCATCATGCAAAATCCTGCATGCGATCCATCGTGTCTGTTTACGGTACCATTTTGTTCATGATATATATTTTTGCGCACCACATCTTGTTATCATCGTAGTCACCAGCAGTGGCTCAGTTGATGAAGATTGACAGTGACAGCACTAACGTCACAGATGGAGTTTCCGTAGGATTCAGTCAGCACACAGTACGTGGTCAGGATGAACACAACACATCAGCCAGTCCCTGATTGTGAGACTAAACCGTAAACTGTCTTGTTGCTATGTGTTTCCTATTGACGGAGAATCATGTATGGTGATCGCAGTGGATTCACTGGTGGTGCTGAACTGATCTATGTGGCTCCCCTCAGCGCTGCTCAGCTCCGCTCTGGGCAGCTGGAAGCCGTTCTCCGAGACAGGGATTGAACTGAAGACGTTGCCCGACACAGAGTTGACTCCCACGGGGGTCAGCGGCATGCTGCTGTGAACTGTGGATTGTGACATCTTTGGACGTGGTTTGGAGCCTTTGGCTCCCAGGACTCGGGATACATGTGTCCGCCTGGTAACAGATAAACCATCGTGTTAGTTCTCTCACATACTTTGTAGTTTCATTTATCAGATTGTCATGTGATGTTTTTTTCTCCACAAGGTGTACTCAGCAGTTACATAGAAATATGTCAATATTCCCTTTGTCCTTATAATCTAATAAGAAAGAAAATTATGGGTGTATTCTCATCAAAACTGTGAATGAAAGAACCCACACTGAGTCCCAACATGTATGGCTTTTGTCCTCTTTAAGAGGTACAGTGTGTAGGATTTGGTGGCATCTAGTGGTGTGGTTGCAGATTGCAATAGATTGAGTCCCCCTCCACTCGCTCCTCCCTTTCCAAGACTGGAGTAACATGAGCCAAAACCCGTAGTAACGGCATTTGCCTCGTTCAGAGGCCTTCTTTACCGTAACAAGACTACTTCAGGAGCACTGTGCGTCAGATGTTGGCTGGTGGTACCGCAGCTTTGCACTCATTGGCTCATGTTACCACAGTTTCACAAGCATGTCACGTAAAAACACGAAAGCTCTCTCTGGAGCCAGTGTTTGGTTTGTCAGTTCTGGGTTACTCTAGAAACATGGTGGAGCAACATGACGGACTCCGTGACAAGGACCTGCTCCTTATGTAGATACGAAGGGCTCATTGTACGCTTATGAAAACACAATGATTCATGTTCTTCCCGTGTTAGCGTGGGTTTTCTCCAGGTTCTCTGGCTTCCTTCCACAGTCCTCTAAGTTGCTTTAAATGGCCCGTAGGTGTGAATGTGAGTATGAATGGCTGTCTGTCTCTATGTGCCCTGCGATGGACTGGCGCCCTGTCTAGGGCTACTACCTCGCCTTCGCCCAATGCCTGCTGGTTATCAGCTCCAGACCCCCCGCCCGCCCGATGGATTTCTGCTAATAGATCCCCCAAAATGTTACACATTGTCCCATTAAAATGAATGTTTACATGTGAGTAGATTCATCATTCCTTATGTCATATCAAGTTTGATGTCTATTAGTTGTGAGCAGTTTATGTTTATTTATTTAAGTGTTTTTTCTTCTTAAATTGTTTCATTTAATTAAAAGAAAAACTTTAAACAGTAGCAGGTGTCTGTTCCTCCTTAAAGTGGTTAAAAATACCAGTTTGCTTCACTGCTTGTCACATTCACTTCGCAGGAATTATCCTGTCAAACAAGAATGCGGCGTTACCTGTTATACGTCTTCAGGATGATGAGGAGGATGGCGAGAATGAGGATGATGCCTATGACGATGACAGCGATCATAGCCCCAGAACCTGACAGACAGAAAGAATGAGCAATTAACATGTTGAAAGAATGTCTTCCAGTCTGTGTGTCTTGTCCAAAATTTGCATTTTACATTTGACATACTGCTACTGCTGCTGCTGCTGCTGCATGCAACTTATTCTGCAGTAGTAGTGTGTAGTAACTTAGCAACGGCATCACTCATAGGCAAACAGAACATGGCAAGTATTTCCTATTAAATGCCACTCCTGCTCAAACCATCTAGATTAGACTGCATGACGCAATGGGTTGTTATTTATGAGGCAAGTCTTATCATAGAAATTTGTTTTATTGTAATCTCAGGCAGAGTTGACATTCTACGATCTGATGGTGTCCACAACAAACACCTCATTCACAAGGTGATTTATCCATTATCTAATTTCAGGGGTCACAATGCACACACACATAATATATACTGTATATCCTTACTCTGGATGAGTATTTGTTCTTTGGTCTTTGTGACGGTGGTTGTGTTTGAAGGTGCAGTCGTGTTGGTCACAGGTGAGACAGTTGAGGCTTGCATCTTCAGCAGTAACCTGCACAGAAGGACAAACACTTTAGTCGACTGAATATACTCTGAAACCAGCACTACATTTACACATCATTTTGAAGGTTAAAACAGTTTCTGCTGCAGTCATCCTACAGATTAAGCGAGGAGTCAAGAACAGAATTAGGAGAGAATATGAGGATTAAAATAGCTATGTGATATATTTCCACAAACAGTTGACAGGTGGCATAGCAGAGGGAGCGCACTAATGAATGATTGTTTTATAGAAACCACAGGATCCTCACCAGAACATAATGTATGAAGTACTAATCAGTGCCCACTTTACGTGCCAGCCAGACTGCAGGTATCGTTAAGATCTTTTAAAAACAGCTCACACTCATATGCTATGCAAACCTCTCTCCATACGACATAAAACTGATTGGAAAGACGTGATTGATCGACTTTGTGTCAACTCTTTTATCAGCTGGTATTAAGGTCACACGGCTGCTTCATATATCACTGTCATGTCTGCTAAAGCTTTATGAAAACATTAAGATGTGTATCACCAGACAGACAAGCCAAAACACACCATGAAACAATGCTGAGACATGTACAGTAGGACAAGTAAAAGAAAAAATACAGTTATATAAAGTTAAATAAAGTTACAGTGCTGCGCAGTGGTTAGTATGCTGAAACCTCAGTATGGAACCAGTAATGCATGAATTGCATACTATTTCCAGCAAAATATTACAGTTTGCAAATGCTAGACACTACAGCAGCATCAGTATCCAACAATGCAATGCAGTAGTGACAACAATGTTTGATGTTGATGGACGGCTCTGTAACACCAATAACGCTTCAGTTTAAGTTCAAGTATGATATTTCACTTTGCGAGGCGTAATTTATTTTTAAAATGAACTCAGACTTCGATTCTCATAAATCGTCTTTGCTCGTATGAGGTTGGCATGGGTTACCATGGTTACGTGTCTCTAAGTGGTAAGGATGCTCTCAGAAAGTAACGATGTAAATTACTGCTCAGTGTGTACGACACAGTTTATTCACACAAAAGTATTTTAAACAGCACACATATTTAGTATGTGGTGTATCGTATGCCATTTTGGATGTAGCCCGAGCATTTTTGTTTTTCAACTGAAACTTTAAATTGTGATGTTTTTAAAGATCTACATCTTCAGTATGAACTTGGTGCTGAATGGTACATAATACATAGGATAGGGAAGTTGGAAAGCACTGAAAGACAAACGCTCTGTTGGTTTTGGTCTTTTCATGGGATTTGTTGAAATAAGGAAAAATTAAAATTTAAAAACGTCCTCCTCTACATCCATGTGTAACATTAATGACTCTCAAAATATCATTTCATTCAGTCACACTGTTCAAATTATACTCTTAATTATCACAAAAGTACTGTACTTAAGTATAATTTAGAGGTACTTTACTTGAGTATTTCCATTTTCTGCTACTTGCTACTTCTGTTCCACTACATCACAGAAGAAAGTATTGTACTTTTTTTACGCACTACATTTATTTGCTATCTTCAGTTTTTTAACGATTCTATTATGTATTACTTTATAATATAATGTAATTAAAATGAGCTCCATCTTTAACAACTGCAACAATACAGTAATGAGCTCATCAATGCATCAATATCAAGTAATATAATATACTGTATATGACTATTAAATGGGCCATTCTGTATAATTAATACTTTTGGTACTTTAAGTATGTTTTGATACTAAAACATTTGTACTTTTATTTAAGTAAGTACATAAATTTGAATGCAGGACGTTCACTTGTAATTGTTTTTATAAAGTGGTACATGTACTTATACTTAAAGCTGCAGTAGGAGAGATCAAGCTCAAAGACCAAATATGATTAAATATTTTTATAAAACGGACACTAGTGCGTGAAACAAGTAATCTGAAAAAAAAAATCATGTGCCTCTGGTGTCCTTCAGTGCTACTAATGGCATCTGCAAGATTTCACAGACCGGAGGAAAACAACCAATCAGAGTAGAGCTGTTCACTCGCAAACGCTTATCGAACGGTCAAACTAGGCAACGCTGATAAAATATGGATCAATATTCTGTTACTGTTATGCCTATTTATCGCCTCAAATGTTTTCATAAACATCTCATAGTTACTGTTTTGCTGTAAAATGAGAAATTTTGTGACTCGGCAGCCATGTTGAGATCTGTTGAAGGGATTTCAAGCACCGCTCACATGACCGGCGCACAGCCAATAGGAGCGCTCTCTCTCTGAATTGACCTGTGATTGGTCAAAGTCTCCCATCACTGATTAGATTTTCTAAACCCTGAAAACAGCCAAGAGGAGGCGCAGGAGTCTAGTTTTCCCTCAGAACACTTGAATTACAACATGCTGAAAAGTTATAGGACTTTTTCCCTGTGATGCCAAATATATTGTTGCCAAAGTCAAAGATCTGAATACTTCTTCCATCACTGGATGCACTGATGTGACTCTCAATCATGACTCATTAATTCAAACAGCATCTACAATGCATTATCTCAGATGTTATGTTGCTCCAGGCAGAATATAAGGGCATGTTTTCATTGATCATAACACCTTGTAATGATCATATCTACTGTTGTTATTGTTTGGTGTCACGTGGAGATTCTCTGTCATTTAGGAAGATACTGTTCAGCTAACAATCAGGGCCTGTAGCTGTAGGTCAGGGCCGTCCCTGTAACCGATACTCCCCCTGATTCCAGATAATACGCCTTCGCATGCTCCGAGATCGAAACTCATGCACACTTCATATGAAATGCTTCAACCTGCAATCACTTTGTTTACGTCCAGTAAAAGAAATAAATTATGATTACATGTAGGTTCATTATAATTTCCACTGAGCCTTTTATTTATAGATGTCACTCGTACTTCAGTTTTCACTTCTAGCACACTAGAACCATCATCATGGGAGCTCCTCATCGTCTTTTCACGCACACGATGATGATGAGAGGCCACTGAGTCACTGAAGCGTGACTCATTGTGATTTACATGACCATCTTTAATGACATCGCATCATGTATCGCGCAAAAGCACGTTTCTTTATGTGAACCTTCTGAAATGTGCATCCTTTTGTGCTTATTCACTTTCTAATTTAACAGCCTCGGTGACGGATCCCTAAAATTGTCCAGCGTGTTAACACATCATTATTTTGTTCAACTGTCACAGAAATGTCAGGCTTCGCAATCGTGGTGGACGTCTCATTTTGCAACAAAACGTTTTAATTATAGGAGACAGATGAAGGAAGAAAGGCACTGCGTTAAAACATTGTTCCAATGAAGACGTGAGTGATGTTGCACTGTGTCTGCTGGGAGTGAAGCACAGCAGCATAATGAGAGCAGCTGCTTCAAGCGGACAAAATTTGCATCGGCTATAAAAAGCTGGAAACCCTGACACGAGGAAGAGCAGCTCCACACACACACACACACACACACACACAACACACTCATCCTGCATTGTCTCTATTGATTGCATTCAAATCCACAAGAAAATATGCAAAACTTTTACTTCCATAGCATCACTGCTTGCGGAGATGCCGCTGAACGTGATTAAGTTTGTCAACCCCCAGTTAACTCAAAGAGAGGCCACTGACAGACATTAGACTGCTGTTACTCTCAAAACTACTGCCTGAAGTCAGAAAGAAACCACAATATTCATCAAAAAAGAAATGACAGATATAGTAGCAGTGCTTTTGCTTTACTGAGAGATTTGATTTACAAGAACCTGATCTCATAAATGAAAAAGTGTGAGTTCAGGGGATTTCTCATGAACAGCTGCTGAAAGATACACTGACACACTTTCACAGTAGCCACAGTTTGATACCACTACCAATATGACGCTAAAGCTAGCTGCTCATAGATAGAACGTGTTATAAAGCTGTTTTCATATCTATCTGGCAGTTTAGATTAGCATAAAGACTGGAAGTAGGGGAAAACGGCTAGCCTTGCTATGTTCGAAGGGGAAAAAAATGACCAATGACCAGCACTTTTAAATTATGCAAATTAACACATTATATGTTGTTTGTTGGATCAAAAGAAAAACAAAGCATAAAAACAATTTGCTGTATTTCTTGGAGGGCTGCATGGTGGTGCGGTGGTTAATCTCACAGCCTCTCGCCTCACAGCAAGAAGGTCGCAGGTTCAAATCCGGCTTGTGGCTCTTCTGTGTGTTAGCGTGGGTTTTCTCCAGGTACTCCGGCTTCCTCCCACAGTCCAAACACATGCAATTTAGGTTAATTGATGACTCGTAGAAGAAGAAGAAGATATTCCTTTATTAGTCCCACGAGAGGAAATTCAATTTCTTCACTCTGTTGTTAACTTATACACGGTACATGCAGACCTGAAACACACACATGCACAAACATGCAACAATGGAGAGATGTCAGAGTGATGGGGCTGCTCCTGACAAGCGCCCCGAGCAGTTGGGGGTTTGGTGCCTTGCTCAGGGGCACCTCGGCAGTGCCCAAGAGGTAAACTGGCACCTCTCCAGCTACCAGTTCACACTCAGTTCTTGGTCCATGTCGGGACTTGAACCGGTGACCCTCCGGTTCCCAAGCCAACTATGACTGACAACTGAGCTACTGCCGCCCCCAGAGTTTTTGTAATTGAGTCAACTATATTGGTGACACGTAAACATGTCAGACGACAGTCAACTGGACAATGGGAAAGGTAGATTTTGATGGCACATCAGCAGAGCACAACTACGTAAACATGGCGGACATAAGTAACACGGACTGCGACGAGGATGGGATTCGAACCCACGCGTGCAGAGCACAATAGATTAGCAGTCCATCACCTTAACCACTCGGCCACCTCGTCTAAGTAGGTTCGTAGATGGACTGGCGACCTGTCCAGGGTTTACCCCGGCTTCGCCCAATGCCAGCTGGGATCGGCTCCAGCCCCCCTGCGACCCCCCACCGGATAAGCGGTTGAAGATGGATAGATGTATATCTTGGCTGGGAGCAGTTACTTCCTGGAGGCTCTGCCTGGCAACTGCTCCTAACCCTAACCCTAACCCTTCTAGCAAATTGCTAAAGCTTTTTTATGGTGCTTTCAAATGGGTTCGTGTTTACGGTGTTCGCGAGTTGAGCCCATATGAACACGCCCCCTCATGTCATTTTCACGACCTCGTAAGCTGAAAATTTCTGAAATCTCTGATGTTGTCACGTATGGCAGAGGCCATTGGAGTTCATTTTTAAGAGCATAACATGTTAATATATTGTCATTTTATTTGTATATTGTTTTTCTTCATAATTTTAGAATATGTCTGATGAAAATGTTGATATTCCCAATAACCTTATCTTTTTCTTCTGTCATTATGTCTTTGCATTTCCTTCAATATGTTACTCACTTGTTAGCTTGTTAAATTGTTAGCCTCTGTGGCCTTCAGACACCTACAGTAATATTTCCGTTGCTTAGCAGCGTGGTCTCACAACTTAATCAATTGAATGTTAAGCATATTGTGTTCATGACTTTCTATGTTGTAAACACAAAATCACAAGTGTCATTTAAAGGCACCATACATGAGCTCTGGAGGTGCTGGTAGGCAGATTTTGTTACCGTCGGACAGAGCCATGCTAGCTGTTTCCCCTTGCTCCCAGTCATTATGCTAAGCTAAGCTAACCAGTCGGTCGCTCCAGCTACAAATATAAAAAGTGGTATCGACTTAACCATAGAAATAGAAGTCAAACAGACATTCCCATTCAAATCAATGTAGCAGGATGGTTAGAGCGGCAGCCATTTTTAAGTGCACCATTGCCAACTTCCTAACTTCCGTATAAACTAAACCAACTTACAGCAATTTTCTTTTGTACAAGTCAGTTTAATATCTGTGCTACTCCTATTCTATGTCTATGGCTCTAACTCTGCAAGAAAGTGCATTTAAGTTTTAATATATGTTTTTTTTTTTTTAAGGTCTCACCTTCACTAGTAAAGCATTTATTAAACGTTCAAAATGTGCTTTCATTCACAGACGTTATGAGATTATTTTCTTGTCTCCTTTTTGTATGATGTCTGGATGTAACGTATGGACAGTGGCGGCTTGTGTACACAGCCTAAACCATTAATGGAGCGGAAAAAGTTTACATTTCACCTCCAAGCTGTGCATTTCCTGGAAGCATTGTGAAACAACCATTTCTAACCCCATACATCACATGATGCTCATCAGACAAAGACACTTTCCTGTAGCAGGGTCAAAATTTGAAGAAAATATTCCACAAACTAAGAATTTGACTCTTTCTTGGAATCAGTCAATTATAATTACAGCCTGACAACGGGGGCTTAAAGCTCGTACTTCATCTGTGTACTTGTGTGTACTGTACGTCTTATCCAGCTTCCTGCTCAACAGCAAACATTGCACAACCAACTCTCCCCGTGTTGACACACTATTAAGCGTAGAGATTAGTAATGACATATATCATGACTGTTGTTTGCATAGGTGACAGCTTCTGATAACTGGCAGACTGATCAGATGCAATTTGGTAATACTGCTGCTTTGGTAACATGCAGGAGAAATCTACAATCACACATTTGCCTAAGCGGGCTTTACACAGTTTGGCAGAAAGTGATATATTTTACAATTAGCAGGCCTTTTACCTGAATGAACTGTCACAGTCAGGTGTTTACAGTAAATGTATAATCAATACAAACACATGAAAACTGAGGTTTAATAAATAAAATCCAAACACAAAGATGCAGGAATGAAACAAACAACTAATTAACTGCATGCAGGGTATCAAGTCAGATTTAAAACTTTTTAAGACCTTTTTAAGCCCATAATGAGTGCATCAAACAGAAAGACCCATTTCATGTCTGTTTAAGACCACTGTGAAAGCTATTTAAGACCTACTTAACGTCCATACTGGCAAGAAAGTACTAAGGATATGAAAAAAATGGAGCATTTGTATCGTCATGGCTGCTACATGACTCTTTTCCAAATTAATTCGACACAAAAGACATTTTATGAGATTTTAAGACTTTTTGGGGCCTTAAATTCTGGTTATTGGATTTCAGACTTTTTAAGACCCTGCAGGAACTCTGTTCATAAATGGCGACTGATTCAATTGTGTACAGACAAGAGAGACTTTGTGCGCCTTTTGTTAATAAATTTACATGCACAAGATGCATATTTCCACCCCAGAAAGAGAGCCAGGGTAAGAGCTTGGCTGGACCTAGGGCTAGCAAAAAACTGTTTTCCATTGTGAAGTTTTAAAGTTAAATGACGGTCATATCATCTGCCGTGACACTTCACCGGCGCTCTCGTTGCTGCTGTTTACATTCCTCCTGATGCAAATTCCAAAAATGCACTACAGGAATGCGCTACAGTTTTTGTTTTTTTTGTGCAGCATGAAGGGATTATGACTGCATTTCACTGTGCAACCCTGTGTTGTTCAAGTAAGAGATGATGTACAGCGAGCCGGTCATTCTTGTGAAATAAACCAACATCACTCTGTCTGGGTTTATTTCACAACAATGACCCACTCACTGTACATTATACCGCTAAATACTTATTTAAGAAATCCTTTGGCAAAAAAAGGTCTAACAGACTCCGACATCACAACTGCGTCCATAGCAACGGTCTGTTATAAAGAAATAACAGAGCGTAGAACGCTGTGATTGACCAATCAGAATCAAGTATTCAACAAAGTTGTGTAATTATGACAATTGATGAGCCTTGAACAAAATTGTATTCCTGGTAGACAATACTGTACCTGTATTTATCAAGTTTAAATAATCATACTCAGCATAGAGGTATAATAAAGTATACTATGATAAGTTTTACAGTTTCAGGGTTTTTTTACAGCCAAAAACTAGTACAACCAGCACAATATTGGGTCACATCTCATGAAGAGGTGCAGTTCATTTGCTGACTGATAAGCAATGTTCCTCATATAACAAAAAGGTATGGTGTATACAAGTTAAAAATGTTCCTAGTTACTACAAAGTTTTTTGCCTTACTTCTGCCAGTCTTTTGGATGCCTGAACAACCAAACTACAAGAAAGACATCACCTAAAACCCGGTGGGAAACTAGCCTTTACAGGCCAGTTGAGATTGGCTCAGTCAAGCTAATTTAATCTTGAGTTTGAGCTGCTCATCTCATGTATTTATGCTGTTGTAGCTGTAGCAACAGTGCTGCCACTGACATCACAAGACATCACTCCTCTTGTACAGTATGTACAGATTATTATGCAGCCCTGGCACATACCGGTGCTTCACCAGTACTGGGTGAGCGTGTCAACTCCCTCAGCATGGGGTGTGTCGACAGAGAGTGGTAACACACCAGACTTATAGCAGGCTTGCTTTAGGTGTAGGATCGGCATGGTAGAGGTCACATAAAGATCGGGAGAGTCCTCGGCTGAGGAAAACACAAATAAAACACCTTCAACTGGATCTCCTGGAAAACAAACAATTTTTGCTTGGTGCTGCCTAAATGGCAAATACCACAACTGCCCTGAGCAGCACACACTGCCAACAGCGTTGTGCAGCCACATGAAATAATTAATACGTGCTAAAAGAATGTTGCACGTCTCATGTCGTTGGCTGTACATTTTAATGACCATAATGTTTCTGCTATGTTCAAAGCCAACACCCTCCTACATTTTAGACGTGTCCATATATCTACATCTATGGAACACAGAAAATGTTTTCGCTCCACATAAACATGAGCTGAAAACTGTGAGATGACTACAGAGAGTTGCTGCTGATTGATATTGCTTGACACAATCATTTAGATTTCAAATTCAGTCAAATCTGACCTGATAATGTGCGCAACCAGCCAAAAGAAAACACAAATCCCCACGTGTAGCCGTGTCCCCCTGCTTCCAGTCTTTAAGCTAAACTAAGCTAAGATAACCGACCGCAGGCTGTAACCTTGTTATCCGCAGCTTCGAAACGCCATAAACTATAAATCTTTTATCGCCACAACAGAAGAGAAATTCAAATGCGAGTGCCAGTAAAGGACAACGGCAGGAAATGGGTCCCAGTGTATGAATGAAATTGTTAAAATCCACGTGAACATTTCAACTTTGGGACACAAAAAAATACAGATTTGAAGCCAGGATCTGCTTCCTAGAATATAACTTTGCTGAACACCTGCTGCTAACCATAAAGTCAAAGATATCATCAATAAGAAGACTTAAAAGACATCTGTTGTGTTTTTAGGCAAAGGAATTTGCAACTACAAGGAATCAGATTACTTTGACGTGAAGATCTACTCCTCGGGCAGTCTTCTCCTCGCTTTAATAACAGCTTGTTTGTTGTTCCACAAATTCCAGCTATTCGCTAACACGGCAGACTCAATATCCTTTCTACCACCCTCAGTAAACAAATCATTTATTGCTTTTTCAGAGAGCGGACTCTCAATGCAGAACAGGAACAATTTAGTTTCCTCTTTTTTTTTTATACATGGAAAAACCAGACAAATCTGTTGACCCCCCCCATCTGCACATGTTCGTCCACACGTTGAGGTTAACGCAGCTTCCTGCACACATATTCATAAACACGTTCAAAGCATGACCTTCATCAAATGCCGGTTGGAGTCAATATTTGAGCAGTCAATTAGAAGCAGGTTAATAACACACAGGGGGAGCTATTAGTTCAGCGAGCACACAGTCCGGAGTCACAGCAGAGAGGTCATCTGCGTCATGTCACATGTAAATTTCCCATAGGATTTGTTTTCCAGATGTCACACTAAAGAGGGATTTAACTATGACTTTTATCGACCTCCATCCATCACTAAGGGATCCGCAGCAGCACTGTCACGTCTCTGGCTCAGCGGACAGCGGCCTGTTATTGACGCACACGATGAAGCGACATCAGAGATTTTAAAAAGTGGCCAATTAAAATAGATGTGCGCAGTAAAGAGGTAATATATCAGGACTGTGTTTTGGCTCATGGTGTGAGAGTACCCTTAACGAAATGAATTTATTCAAGGCTGCTATTACTATATGTCTTTTAAACTTCAAATAAGAGAGACTGTACTTGCAGTTTACTTTTTATGTACTTATCAGAGAAATACCTAAAAGTATAGTTAAGTATACTTGGCTCATACTGAAAAATATTCTTAAAAGTTTAAGTATACTTGCTCATTGTGACAAGTATATCTAAAAGCATAAGTATACTTGGCTTACACAGTCAAGTAGATTTAAAAGTATAAGTATACTTGCCTTACACAGACAAGTATATTTAAAAGTATAAGTATACTTGCCTTACACAGACAAGTATACAGAAAAGTCTAAGTATACTTGGCTCATACTGACAAGTATATTTAAAAGTATAAGTATACTTGGCTTATACTGACAAGTATACAGAAAAGTCAAAGTATATATCTACAAATCATGATGGAAAAAGTGACAACTATCATCTAATTATCAAACTGGGTTAGAAAATGTATGATTTTAAGAAATGTCTAGAGAAGTGATTTCTGAAGAAACTGCAGTAGGAATACTGTGAAAACGTGAATTAAATATTCGTATTAAGAATCATACCGTAGGGTTAAGGTGGAAAGAGGAAGCTACTGTGTCATGGAGGCTACAGTAGGTTTGCACAACAGCTCCTCACCTTACAGTGTATTGTTCGTAGGTTTACAAAAACAGCATGACAAATGGATATTTAGAGGAAGGTAAGAAAAATAAAAGCTCTGTGGTGTGATGGCACAAACAAGCCATTATTCCTGTCAACACTTATTTTTAAAAAGGCTATGATTGATCCAGTCACTGAGTCTGAAACAGACCGATGGCTCAGATAAAGGTCACATTCACTTCAGTGTGTCCGGCTAAAAGAGTCAGACAGGAGTAACAGGCTGAATGCTGAAAAGCAATCTAGTGTTCAGTTGTTTACCACTGTGAAAGTCTTAAAATTAGGTTTCTGGGTTTATTTACTGCGTCAAAGCCAGCCAAGGGCGTCTATGTGAGTCAGCTATTACTGTGTGTGAATGGGGATTCTGAATGTACGCAGGGTATTTGTATTTACAGGCTGATTAATCTTCTTTAATATACATATTACAATAACATAAACCTGATCACATAGTCTGGGCGCTGATTTTCCAGACAGGATATTCTGATTTATTCAGAGTACTTTAATAGGACAAATACTTTTATACCACATTAACCCGTTTGTGCCCAAAGACTATATTTAGTCTGATAAGGAAAAATGGCATGACATTTATTACGAATGGCCAAAAGTCTTGAAATTTGGTATGGATATACTTTGGGCAAGTACCTAACAGTGCAACTTTGAAATTCATAGATCACATGAATAGTCACACTTAAATTAATAGTCAAAGTCTGGACTTTTGAAGAAATAGGCAAAAAGGGAAACACTGTGTTTATTAAATGTTTTCCACATGAAATATGTAGTTTTTGTTCTGCATGTATGTAAAAATTTTTGATATTCAACTTGTTTTGAGATCATAGATACCAAATACTTGATTATGTCCCTTGTAGTTTTTCAAAGTGGGCAAAAACTACAAGGGACACAATAGATATAGTTTCTGAGACTATAACTAGTATTTGGGCCCACTGGACTACTATAATGGAGTTTATTGCAAAAACAGTAGTCTATCGTCACATAGGCTACTGAAATTTAAATTTTCAGTTCTGGGCACAAATGGGTTGCATGATTAATACTTCAAGTACGACATGGGAAGTCGTGTACACGATATGCGTGACGTTCAAGCGGTTAAGTCGTGAAGAAAGCAACGGCAATATTAACGTTAATGATTCTAGAAGCCACAGAGGCTAACAGTTTAGCAAGTGGGTAACAAAACGCAGGAAATGCAAAAACATGACAGAAGAGAAAGATGAGGTCATTGACAATATCAACATTTTCCTCAGACATATAGAATTAACAAGAAAAACATGATTTGCCTAAAATTACAATATACTGTATGATATTAGCTAATCGTGCACCGATAAACGAACCTCCCTGGCCTCCACCATTTCTCATGATATCAACAAACACGTCACAAGTCGTGAACTCGGAGCTTTCAGAAACTTTCCACTTATGAGGTCGTGAATACGACGTGATGAAGGCGTTCATATGGGCCCAACTCGTGAACGCGGTAAACACGACCCCATTTGAAGGCAGCATGAGATCATGTTAGTCAGAATAAAGTCATATAGTAGAGCTGGGTCGCCCGTCTCATCCTATGACTTTTACTAATCTAACACTGACACCTCAGTGTGCTCCGGCGTACCCCGACACAAAACCCCCATTCTGCAATTAGCATTTCATAATAAAGACGTCGTCTCATTTAGAGGTTAGCATTCTGAAAAACTGCTGATTTCAAGTTAAGAGATACCGACTGAGACTCTTTCACACACTACTTGTTTTTTCAGTCTAAACCTTTGCTCGCTGGTATGTCCAGTATGCTTTCTAAGGCTGGATAATAAAGCATATTTTCTAACAAGTCTTATCTGAATTGAAAATGATAACAAAAGAAAGTACACACAATAGCACCGGGCTTATCGGCTGCAGAGCCAGACGGGAGATAATTTTCTTCTTCATGTGAAAATCAGTTTCATTTCAACTTTTCAGGCTGGGTAGTGGTGCTCTAGTTACAGCCTTATTATAACTGCATTCATATATTCAAATTCAGTTATTAAAATGAGTGGATATCATATTGGACGGGGGGACTAGCCTGCTTATTGTATTACATTGCAACTCTTGTTCGTCTATGTCAGAAACACACCACTGTATGAATAAATGCAAAAAAACATACAAACTAAGGCTGCCCCCTCTTAGTCCATTAGAGGGGGACTAAGATTTATTTAGCTGATTGGACATTTTTTCATGCCGAATTAATTATTTCCAAAAAACTTCTGAGCACATCACAGTTCAACACAAGATTTAAAGTTGTGCTTTTTTGTGGGATTCTTTGCGGAGAGACTTTTACACGATGAAATCACCTGATCGATTAGTCGAAAAATTGTTAGTCAACTATCTTAGGTTGACTGTATAAACTGACCACCATCCCAGTGACATCTGTAAGTGTTATTCCAGCCTTAATTAAACTTGTTAGGTTCAGCTGGTGCTGGTAGGCAGTAGTCATTAACCTTTATGGGAATGACTGTTTTAATGAGCGAAGAGGTAAAACAGGTGAGAACAGGTGAGCTCTCTATTCATTGAACTACACAGACAAATCCTCTGGTCAAATGACTACAATCACTGCAGTTTATGAATTCAGAAATGATAAATACATCACCATCACACCACTTACATGATATGGAAACAGTGGTGAGCTGGTGCAGCACAGAGTCCTGTTTTCGGAGTGAGGAAATGAGATGATCAGCTGAGCTGGTCCATCAATCAGACACTTTATCAATAGGAGATAAACTAATTTAATCCCTCTGACTCGGTAAAAGCAGACGTCTGAATCTGAGAGCTCTCCGGAATGTGCGCTATTTCCTTTCACCTGAACTCACCTGCTGTCTTGCCATGTTGTCTGGGAGAAACCCCTGTTGGCCCTGAGTCACTGGAAATTTGCTCAATCACAAGTTTAGATGGGAACAAAATCAGCCAAAGAGGGAGTCAAAAGCGGAGACTTACCAAACCGTCTCCTCTCTGGTTTCAGCCCGATCCTTCTCCAGCACCGAGCCCCCTCCCTCCCTCAGCGGACTGATGGGGGCATAGTCCACCGGCGGAGGGTGGCCAGCCACGGTAGTGACTCAGAGAGAGGAAATAAGTCCCAGCAGGTCCAAACAAACGAGTTTTAAAAACAGAGATGCCTCTGAGTGGGTGTGCGGTTTCTGTGGGAATCAGTGTTTATGTGAGGAGGAGGAGGAGGAGGAGGCTCCACGCTCGCTCACTTGTTGCTCCCGAGCTGCTCCTCGCCTAGTATTGAACTCCGGCAGCTGGTTTTTCAGGTCCGTCCGCCTGGCCTTTAGGCGTGCCGTGGTCGCTGATCAAAAAGCGAGGCTCCTCTCCGGAGCCGTCTGCTGGGCTCGGCTCTCACCGTGACCGCCTCCTCTCAGCTGCATCTCACCCGGACTGCAGAAGGTGGGGCTCTGGGTCTTCAGTCAAGAAATGTGGAGAGAAACACTCAAAGTAACATCTCATGCATTCAGATCCAGACCACAGCTGCAAGAAGAAGTATGTGAACCCTTTGGGATTACTTGGATTTCTGCATGAATTGGCCATAAGGTCACAACAGACAAACAGTCTGCTTAAATTAATACCGCACAAACATTTCGATGTTTTTATTGAACACAACATGTAAATGTTCACAGTGCAGGGTGGAAAAAGTATGTGAACCTTTGGATTTAATGACTGGTTGACCCTCCTTTCGCAGCAATAAATTCAACCAAACGTTTCCTGTAGTTTCAGGTCAGACCTGCTCAACAGTCAGGAGGAATGTTGTACCATTCGTCTTTACAAAACTGTTTCAGGTCAGCAATATTCTTGGGATGACTGGGCCGCTCCAGAAGGCCTATTTTCTTCTGTTGAAGCCATCATGTTGATTTACTTCTATGCTTTGGGTCGTTGTCCTGTCGCCTTCACCCATCCTCTGTTGAGATTCACTTGGTTTTAAGTTTTCCTGCAACATGTCATGATAAAATTAGGAATTCATTTTTCCGTCGATGACAGCAATCCGTCCAGACCCTGAGGCAGCAAAGCAGCCCCAAACCATGATGCCCCCTCCACCATGTTTTACAGTTGGGATGAGGTTTTGATGTTGGTGTGCTGTGCCTTTTTTTCTCCACACATAGCGTTGTATATTCCATCCAAACAACTCAGTTTAGTTTCATCTGTCTACAGACTATTTTGCCAGTAGTACTGTGGATCATCCAGGTGCTCTTTTACAAACTTCAAACATGCGGCAATGTTTTTTCTGGACAGCAGTGGCTTCCTCCGTGGTGTCCTCCCATGAACTCATTCTTGTTTAATATTTAACTTATTGTAGATTTGTCAACAAAAATGTTATCTCTGTTATCTCTATGTCTTTAGCTGACTCTCCAGGATTCTTCCTCACCTCACTGAGCGTTCTGCGCTGTGCTGTTGTGGTCATCTTTAGAGGACGATCCCGCCTAGGGAGAGTAGCAACGGTGCTGAAGTTTCTCCAGTTGTAGACAATCTGTCTTACTGTGGAGACATGAACATCAAGGCTTTTAGAGATACTTTTATAACCCTTTCCAGCTTCATATAAGTCAACAACTCTTGATTGTAGGTCTTCTGAGAGCTCTTTTGTGCGAGGCATGGTTCACGTCAGGCAATGCTTGTTGAGCTGTTCAGCTAACTCAAAACTGGTGTGTTTTTTTTATATAGCTTTAACCAACACCTCCAATCTCATCACACTGATTAGACTCCAGGTTGGCTGACTCCTGGCTCCAATTAGCTCTTGGAGAAGTTATTAGCCTAGGGGTTCACATACTTTTTCCACCCTGCACTGTGAATGCTTGCATGTTGTGTTCAATAAAAATATGAAAACATAATTTGTTTGTGCAGTATTAGTTTAAGCAGACTGTGTTTGTCTATTGTTGTGACTTAGATGAAGATCAGAACACATTTTATGACCAAATTATGCAGAAATCCAAGTAATCCTAAAGGTTCACATACTTTTTCTTTTAATGTATATCCTGCATTTTTGACTATGTGCACCTGTGTGTCCATGTACAGTCTTCAGTCAAATCATAAGCTTTTGCTTGTGGAGAGCATGTGTGCATATTTTGTATGAGTGTGTAGACAAGGTTTTAAAGTTATCACAAATCCATTCATCTTTGCATGAGCACATGATGTGTGTGTGTTGGTTGAAAATTAACTGAATTACAATACTTGTCCAAAGGGTACTGGGTGTGTTTTAGTAGAAAAGATACTGTATGCAACAGCGTTTTCTTTCTCTACTGGAGGGCAATGAGCTCCATTCAAACACAGCAACATCTGTGTGAACGTTGTCCACTGAAGAGGAAAACATGTTTTTACTGGGAATCATCAGACTGTCCTACTATCTATTGTAGCACCCCAGCTCCTGTAACACACCCGCCATGGTAGTCTTTCCCCAAAAACAGCGCCAACAAGCCGCCAGGATGTCGCTTCATGTTACCTCCAGGGGCGAGGTGGTTCCCACGACTATAAAGCAAGTCAGTGTTGTGCCTTTGGGAGAAAGAGTAACTAAACTGCAGACACATTGTTCTGCTTCACCTGATGGCATGCATACCTGCATACAGCGCCGGTGTCCTCGTGTCCCTGCGTTCAGCTGTGTGAAGACCATTATATACCTCTGAAAGATCAAGTTTCAAGTTATTTCAAAAATAGCATCACCGTTTTGTGCTGGTTTCAGTCGAGTACCAATGACGTACACATCCTGTGTGTTGTTTGATTTTACTGGAAGTGAACTGCTTATAAAGAATCAGGTTAAGATTTAATCAGTGCTATCAAAAACCAGAGGCGGAAAGTAATTATGTATATTTTTATTTTTTTATTTTTTATTTATATTTTTATTGTCAACTATCTTCATTGCACCTTATTTCATTCACTGCACCTTCTCTTTTACTTTTTACTGTACTGTATTTATCTGTACTGTTGTTGTTGATGCTGCTATGACACCCGAATTTCCCTCCGGGGATTAATAAAGGTTCATCTTATCTTATCTTATCTTATCTTATTTATAAGTACTACACTTTAGTACAATTTTGAGGTACTATAAGTACAGCGTGTTAGCATTATGGCAACTAGCACCTGCTATATAAGCCGAAGTATTAGATGAATAAAACTGACCAGAACAAAGTTAAGGGATCCCTTAAGTTGTAACAATTAAATGAATGTCTATAACTTACCCTTATTTTTAATGCTGACCCATTTAACCATTGAGATATTTCCATCTGGACCAAAGTCAAAGACCGGCCTGCTATCCCTCGAGTCATGCAAATAGCACAGCTAAAAGTTCACTTTTAGGTGTCATAATTTCCTAGAAACCACAAACATTACATTGCCATTGTAATCCTTTGATACTTTCTCTTAATTACAAACTGATTTTATCATCGAAACAGATGAGAACACTTGTTTTATGTGTTTTTCCTGACAATATAAAACAGCAGGTCTAACAGGGGCAGCCAGTCTTTACTCAGTCTTTCTGAGGCAGATAAAAGTGTTTACACTCACTGCACTTTATTACATTACGAGAATTTGATTTAAAAGCAGAGGTAAATGTTTGAAATCAGTCAGAATAAACCCATTACACAGTATCTGTTGACTCTACTGTGCACTTTTAAGGAACCACTTCACGAAAAACTCATTGTATATAATCTTATAAACTCGTGGCTAATGCGTCACTTAAGATTCCTGCATGAGACGGGTAATCCTGGAGAATGCCTTTAGAGGAATCTGAAGGCCCCATTAACACCCACGGGGGCCACGTTAACCTGATCTGTTCCCCTTAGGTGCATAAGCATCTTCACGTTCAACAGTAAGGGTCATTGTGAGAGGAATTCCCCCTCCCAGCCCCATGAAGAGAGGGCTTTTTGTGTCATGGAAAGGAAACAGGGCGGCGCAGTATGCCTCATCTCACAGCTGTTGCTCAGTCATCTCTACCTGTAAAGTACTGACAGCTGTCCACTTTTTTTTAACCTTTATACCTTAAAATAAGTCAGCATTGACACAGGTAACCTTTATGACCTTGGATCCTCCTTATACCTGCTTGTTAATGTTGAATATGTCGCGTTTTGTACAGGTCAGGAAGCGCAAATCATCTTTTTTTGTCAAGTCATGGCTCTTGTTTTTCTCCCCTCCAGCAACAATGAAGTGTAGTTTGTCAGAGGGAAATTGATGACAGAAATCTATTGTTACTGGATTCATGAGCACTCATCTGTCATCTGGCTGACACCAGGAAACTGCACTGTGCAATTCAACAGGCTGCCGAGCTGTACAGTAGGTCACGGCCGTATCGTCACACCTCACCTTTCATGCTGTAAATTTCATGTCCAGTGTTGCTCACTGAAGGAATCATTAACTCGACCTTGCTGTCAGTGTCTTTACCGTTGAAACACGGCTCTGACCAAACAGAATATTAACAGTTGTTGGGGAAAATATGAGGTGAAAAGTAAAAGTGACAGTACCATTGTTGTACCATTCCAGCGTTATAAAGAAAGCTTTAAATACATGTCATCGCTGTGACTAATGCAGGGTGCACCATCCATGGATGTATAAAGAGAACTGGATCCGCTGCGTTACAGACGTCTCTTTCTCAGTGTAAGTCTATGGGAAACAGTCTTTTTGGGCCCAGTGACGTCACTTGACAAAACTCGGAGCCCTGTTTGGCCACTAAGAAAACTGGGATCAACAATTGGCGCTCTTCCTGGGGGCTTGGCACCATCAGGAGAGACAAACCAGGGAAATGTTTGGGGCAACGGTCCTCTCTAGAACCAGTGTGTAAAGTGTGTGTGAATGTGGGGAGTGAGTGGTGAAGCAAGAGAGAGAAAGCAGTGGCGACAGGTGTGAGTAACGTTATCGACGCCAGCCCAAGCTGGAAAAGTTAACTGTCTGGTTTGTCCGTTCTGGGCTACTGTAGAAACACGGCGGCGCAACATGGCGGAGTCCAAGAAGAGGACACACTTCCAGATACAAACAGCCCAGGAACGAAAACATACAATGTCAGGTGATTATACACTAAACAATACATACTTAATATTCTATTCCATTTCTGCCAACAGATGCTAGATCCTGAATGTTACACACTGTTGACTTAAATGTAATGATAATATATGAACGGCACAAACTAGGCTGCTAAAAATGAGTGATTTTCAGATGAATATATCTCATGCAGGCTCTGTTTCAGTTCCTGTATTTGTATCCCAAGTGTGTAGTCCCCTAAAGCAAAGAACCCCCTAAAATAAACAACACTAAACATGGCTTTTAAGAATAAGTCTTTATGTATTTCTCTATGTGAAACAAATGGCTATTATACTACACAAATAGAAGCGGATACTGT
Source organism: Pterois miles (assembly GCA_947000775.1). NCBI lineage: Eukaryota > Metazoa > Chordata > Actinopteri > Perciformes > Scorpaenidae > Pterois > Pterois miles. The sequence continues at coordinate 1,971,131 of CAMQGK010000522.1, read as the reverse complement.
AAGAGACAGAGACCATCTCTGAGAAATAAGTACAGAACATGAAAATACACATACCGGTATTATAGAACTGTAAATTATTGCTTGTTTTGCTACTTTGTTTTTCTGGATTCCTACAATACAAGACACAATATTCATATTCCAACAGAAACAGTACAACAGTGACAAACGGTATTATTGACCTTTTTAGTAGACGTTCCCCAGAAATAAAAGAAACATTCAAACAGAGCCCATGTCGAACACAACACAATGACAGTTGGTTTTTGATCGAGCATTTTCAGGACTTATTGTTACACATTTTTGTATATATATATTTTTTTCTCCATTACAACATTGCCAAGAGAAGCTGTAACAAACTGCACACTGGGACTGGCCTCAGCAACAAAACAAAAACACTTGGCATATGTACATAAATATACATTTTCATTTCAACTGTGACCACCCGGTTTTAAACATCATGACCACAGAGAGTAAAAAAAAATCTTCACGAGTGTCTTCCTCCTGCTCCGCTGCTTCGTCTTTATCGTAATAAATGCCACCAATGTTCTGTCTGCTTAGATAACCGCGACAGCTTTACTGTAATAAAAACTGCAATAAAACTGCACTCTGCCAACATTTCTAAGAACTTCTCTCAGCAGATAAGATGACTGTTTCTTGCAGACAAACACGAAAACAAAGACACTGATTTTGCTCTGCAGTGTCATCCTGCCTCATTTAAAACCTGCAACTGTACTGCATGTCTACACCTTTACAAGTGGTACACTCCCACAGATCCGAACAAAAAGGCCTGAAATTCTTCAAGGTTCACACTAGCAAAAAGGAAGTGGAGTGTTTCACTCACTATAATATGCTGGTGAAAAGGCTAACCAGGTGTTCAGCTTGAGATAAAAGAAAGAAAGAAAAAAAAAAACACAATAAAGTAACAGAAGAAATGTAATGTGCTTCCTACTTTGTCTCAAGAAGGACTATTTTATGTGAAGGAAACAAACAGTGACGATAAAGTGCTCACATGCAGACGGACTTGTCTTTTGCGTACTACTATTGTTATATAGCAAAAAGGTATTTTTAGATTTCATGCTGCCAAATGACAAATAAGGTTTAGACTCACCGCTGACACCCAAAAGCCCTGTTAGGAACATTTGTTCATGCTGCTTCTAAAGCGCTGAAATATTTCATTAAATACATGAGGAGGTGAAACCATGATATGATAGAGGATGCGGGAAGAATTAATGAAAAAAAAAAAAAGGAAAAATATTTATGACTTTTGGTGGAGATTTGTTCTGTTGAAATAGATGTGGCAAATAAGTATGTGCTTATAAAAAATTTAAAATAATGAAATAAAAAGTTGGGAAAATATGATCTCTTTCTTCACTTTAAAAATAAGCATCAGTGTCTCTGAGTGAGAAAAATGTATGCTGTCATGACAACGTGGGTGAGTGAATGCTTTGGTTGATATCTCATGAGGCGACCTAATTTTCCCTTTTCTCAGCAAAAACTACAAAATCTAAAAGGACTATTTCTACAAATCTACTGCTCGGCTATTTACAGCGAGAAGCAGCGCAGGTATTCCGACAGTCGAGAGCTCCGCAACTGCTCGGAGATATCAAGAGATACTCAGTGCAAAACAAGCAGTCGCAGGTTTCAGAAGAAAGCCTGACATGTAGAAAGTGGGTCTGATCAAACAAGACATTAGAGATGTGAATTACAACGAACAGAATCAGAAAAACAAAAATCCACATCCTGAACCCCTTGAAGAAAATGAGGGGGATGAACTGTCTCTGATCCGTCGAATCCCAACAAAAGCGACAAATTCAAATTCGCCATCCAGTTGAAGACTGAACTGTCAATCTTACGGAAAAATGAAAACACCCATTCAGCTTCTTTTTATCCCCCTAAGACGTCACTTTAAACTCTGCGCGGGGATATGCGTCAAAAGCGTCACACTGTTTCCCGTCATCACGAACAACAATTAAAAAACACCTCAGCTCATCATCTACAGAAGTAACTAAGCATGCAAAAAAGTGTCGGGGTATCAAATACATTGTAAGAATACACACCTAGTTCAGCAAAAAACAACACCTCTCCAAATATAAAAAAAAAGGACAAAAAGCGAAAACGAGCGAAAACAAAAAAAGAAACAGCCACCACAACTTTGTTAGTCACTATGACGCTTCGTGCTGTGTGTGATGTTAAATAGGTTCCTTTTTCTTGATATATCTTGTTAGTATTTGTGTTTCTGTACGTATTTTTTTTTTTTGTAATACAGTATATACATGCAGACAAGAGTGGGAACATCACACACTCAATCTTGATGCAAGCTGAAGCGACAAACCAGCAGATATGAAAATGGATGAAAAAAGAAGAAAAAAATAGACATATATATCTCTATATAATCTGAAAACACAATTTATTGTAAAAAAAAAAAAAAAAAGAAGAAAAATGTCTTTGTTTAACCAAAGATTATTGTACACACGACTGTGAGACGAAGGGAGAGGTACAAGCTAACAAGCTAACTGACTATCAAGCTACAGAGCAGGACTAGCAATGAGAGCTGAGTGTGTGTGGTAAGTGACAGGTGCCTGCGTTGGGACAGGTATCCCCCCCCCGGCTGAAAACGAGGGGGGGTCGGTGGGGTGGAGGCAAAGCGTGCCCGCCGCTCCCCACGCTGTCCGCAGAATGTGATGAGTGTGTGTGTGATTCTCATCCATCCCCTTCAAGCCGCCTCATTCCATCACCGCGCTCCCCACAAACGCCATCTTCGAGCAATGTTTGTTGGTTTGTTTTTGCTTGTAGTTGAACTGAAATGAGGGGCATCGACGCTCTCCGTGAGTGCAGAGACGAGAGAGAGAGGGCAGGTGTGTTGCGGGTTTTAAGGGGCGGTCGGGGGGCCGCGCCGGTGTCGGTTGGGGGGGGTGGGGGGAGGCCTCTCTAGTTGAAGACTTTGGGGGGTCCCTCGGGACGTCTGGTCTGGACGATCTGCTGCTTTGGCCGCGCCGCCTCGTCCTCCTCCGTCTCGCTCTCGCACACGTGGACGACCACGCTGGGGGTGGACTCTGTGCCCGCGTGGAGCTCGTACTTTTCACCTGGAAGAGAGGGAGGTACATTAAATACTTTTTCAGTCAGTACATTTATTTAAGTACTGTACATGAAGGATAAGACTTATCCCAGCCAATAGCAGCACTCTCTCTCTGAAATGACGTGGCCAAAGTCACCCGTCACTAGCTTTTTTTAAAGGCTGAAAACAGAGCAAAGAGGAAGTGCAGAAGTCTCAGAGTCTCTCAGAACACTTGAATTATAATATGATGAAAGGTTATTAAGGTATTTTTGGCCCAATTATACCAAAAACATTGTGCCTACTGCAGCTTTAAGGAAAAGAGCTGAGTAATTCTTCCACCATTAGTGACAAGGAGACCAAAAACACTGTCTGAAGAGACCAGCTTAAGAAGATCTATTTACTCTCACTGTTTATTACATTGTTGGGATATTTTTACAGCACAAAATAATCTACTGTCTGTCCGTTGCATTGAAGATCAGGCCAGCACATGGCTTCAAGAGAAAACAAAGAGACTTTCCTTGGAATAGTCCAGCCATTTGTCCAGATGCCAAACTCAGCGGACTCGCATTGAAAACACACACTTGCTAGATTGTATCACAGTTGCCATGGAGATGAGATCAGACAGCTGGCAGACAGGAGGAAATTGGTCTAGTGGCGTTTTTCACCGCGGTGCCAAACAGCGAGCGGGACAGTGAATGGAGTCCTGCTGTTACCGCAGGGAGTTGACAGAGGGAGTCAGCGCGCTGTGCTGCAGCCCCAGCGCTAATCTGATTTCAGATGCCAGGATGTGAGGCGACGAACAATGCCATTTCCTGATTCCTCATGTTGCTATGGTAACAGCAGAATGTGTCAAAGTGGTCCTCTGGGCTGGACGGTGTGTGTGTGTGTGTGTGTGGGAAGTTTAATCGTCTTTTTGTTGATGATAAAAAAAAGATAACAGTGTTGAACTGAATACAGATTTAGAAGTAATGTTTTCCAGTCAGACATGCAGTTTTTGCTGAGATGGAAGGAAGCTGCCACACCCATACAGTCTCAGTGGCTCGAGAGCGTAATGTGCGTAGATTTGATAAGAAATTGTACAAGATTTATAGCCCTTTCGAACATATTTTCATGCTTCCCTTGCGGTATGTGGTGTTGTCACTGACCTCTGACACTTAACTGCAAGACGTTTTATTCACCTATGATTAATCTTACTATTGATATTTATTTGAATTTATTCATTCGCTTCTATTCCTCCTGTATCTATTGCATCACTGTAAACATTTTTAACAGTTTACAGTGTGTTTAAAACATACTAATTTACAAATGTGCAATACTTGAGTTGAAAATCAATGAGAATATTTAAAAAAAAAAAAACAAAGTAATGTTTTCCACTTCATCAGCACGAGCCCACATACACAAACCTGGACAGACATTGTGGACGAGACGCACCTTTTCCTGTGTGTTAGGTGACATTTTCTAAAGGTTGCTGCAATCTAAAATCTTGTCGACAAGGCAGACAGAGGCGTCATTATTTCTGAGCGGAGAAGCCGACTGGGGGAACGAGGCTGCTGGGAAAGATCTTAAAACCCTCTAAATGTAACTGTGCTGAGCTGCCTACACGTCAGACACTTACTAAAAATGTAATACAGGATGGGAAGTGCAAAAGGATTTGTGGTGAAGTGAAACTAATCTACATTGTTATCATTACATTAGTTTGTTGTGTTTGTTCACCATTCCCATTTTTGAATTTCAGATTACTTTATTGCCTTTTGCTACGATCACTCTCTGTCGCTGGTCTATTCATCTGTCATTCGTTCTTCATCAGAAATGTATAAAGTATGTGCGAGAAGAAACTGACAGAGACAAAGGAGCGATATACTAAACTGAAGTTAATGATATTGATTCTTACAAATTACCCGACAGCTTACACCCATTTCGGTCACTGATGTATTTTGGCGTTAGTACCTACACTTGTCAGCAGATCCCAATATTTACTTGCCAACCCTCCCGTTTTTCCAGGGAGACTCCCGTTTTTCATCGCCCTCCCGGGGTCACAATTCTCCTGCATTTCTCCTGATTTATAGCAAATTTTCCACACTTTTTCCCCTTTTCGTTATCTTGTTGTGTTATCATTAGCCTGTTTCTGGAACTGAACAGTGTGTATAATCCCTACTGTTTCCATCCGGTGACACTAGAGCTACGCCAACTATCGTTTCCCGGTGGAAGAGAGCAGTCTATGCTCGTGACACAGCGCAGTTTAAGCTTGTTTTAAGCTGCGCCTGCCACAGTGTGCAGCGCCCAACGTTGACCTTCACTCGATGCAGCGAAAAGCTGTAGCGGTGCGGTGTAAGCCAGTGTTTCAGAGCGCAGGGGTGGCGTTGTCATGTTTGAATGGTCCTTCAGTGAGTGAGAGAAGCCCGTTCTTCTTCTGACTGTCCACCCCCACCTCACGCCTCAGCACCCATGGGTGCTAGGGCATTCAGCTGCACTGCTCCCAGGCTCTGGACCTCCCTCCACCTGTTCAAACTGGGCTATTCACTGTAGTGTCCATCATTCTGTGTCCTTCCCTCAGCGCTGTCACTGTTTTATTCCCTCTCATACGTCTCTGCCTAACTGTCTCTCGGTATCTTCACTCTGCTGGTGTTTTCGTCGTGTCTGTCTGTTTTTATCTGTTCCAGTATTATTTTATCTTTGTAAGGTGTCCTTGGGTGTCCTGAAAGGCCCACCAAATAAAATGTAATTATTAGTACTATTAGGAGTAAGAAATGGAGAGAACTAAGAGAAAGAAATATTCAAGCAGGAGTAAAGATAAATAAAGACAGATGAATATTGGTTTATGTTGAGATTCACATGCCAAGTTCACACCAGGGGGGCAAATTATTTAGTTTTTTTTTTCCTGGAGGTTAAAAGTAAAATTAAAAGTTTAACATAAAATGCTGTTGCAATGTACTCCTTCAAAGTCACCAGAATGCAGGAAGCAAAGTCTGTAAAACTCAAATTTTTCTGGGGGGCGATCCCTGGACCCCTGCTTTGGTTTTGAAATCCTCCCTTAGTATGTAAGTAGGGGTAGTTACAGGACCTTCAGACCTACTTGCCGAGTGCCAACTACACAATCATCAAGACAAAGTTAATGTTAACCAAATACTAATGAACGCGTCGGCTAATACTGCATAATTAATCTACCAGTATTGCACAAAATGACTACCTTTGTGCCTGACTTTGCTGTATACAGTATACTACATTTTGTCTCAATCACTGTCTAGTGTTTTGTGTTACTTCAGCATCTCTTTTGACACTTGCAGTAGCCAGCAGCCAACAGCCAGCGAATGGCACTCTTACCCTCCAGAAATGGACAACTTGCTGTCGGTGACGTCACATTCCCTAAACATCAGACTGCCACATACGGGTATTTTGCTTTTTCCCTTTTGGGAGACAAAAACAAACAAAGATCCCATAGACTTCAAGGCAATTTGATGTATGTTTGGATTGTAATTCTGACAAGCTTGTATGCATTCATCTCTTGATAAACGGACATTTGTTTTATACTGGTTTAATAATAATTTTGCAACCTTGATCGTGGTACCTTAATAAATTAAGGTTTATCCCTGCCATATCTCTTCAGTCTTTCACAGTGTCCAGATATTGCTTATCCAGACATCTCTACAAACAGTATTTCATTGCATCACGTTAGGCTGTAAATAACAAACCTGTTGATAGCCAACACTTTGATCTATAGCTGAGATTTGGTTGGAGACGACAGTCTGATGCTGCTTTAATGTTAATGTACGACTGTAAGCTAACGATAGCTAGCCACTGTCACCAACATCTTTTAGCAATGTACTACACAGTGAATATTCACATATCGTTTGTGCCTCAAATCTCACTGTGAGAGCCTCGGTTAACCTGCTACACAACAGCTATTCTGCATTTTTGGGTCTATAACCGTGAGTTTCTTTCCCCCATGAAGCCTCTCAATGCCTCTTTTTTTAGGACACGACAGGGTAACAAATCAGAGATCAGTGTTTTGGGATTTATTGTTGGTACAACCAAGTACACAGCTTCAGCATAGCGTTATTACTGTGACCGGTTTGTTTAAAGCAGAAGCTATTTGCTGGCAATACGTCATCCAGAGCAGGCATGGATGATCACGCCTCCTTTAAGGGGAAAACAATCCTTCCACAGATGGAAAAAGAGTTAAGAGAGGAAGTTGAAACATGTCTCCCAACTTCTACATAAATAGCAATAAGCAAATGAATTCTTTGCATAAAAATCAGAGGCCTTGTAAATCCATACACACACACAGATACTGGCATCAATGGATATTTCTTTTGATATGTCAGAATGCAGCAAGTGAAGGTTAACCACCCTGAACAGTGACAGATGGTGGCCAGCACTGTGGATTTCATTTATGGGCTCCAAGCTGCTTCATCTTATTTTTTTATGTTGCTGCCTGAGCGAGACCACGCGCACAGCAGCACTAGAGCAGGAAATTCTATGTTGACAGCCATTTCACATAGAAAGATCGATTTTAAAATGCCACTCAATTCATAACGACATTATAGAAGCACGTAATGGCAGTCTTTCAATACAAATGCATCTGTGATCAGGTAAATTAGACCTATTGCTGAAATGCCTGCAGGAAAAATCAAGAATAAAACAGTGATTATTCAACAATGTCCACCTCAGTTCCCTTGTCAAATTGCTTCCTAGACAAATAACCCTTCTATGACTCCCTGCTGAGGAGCGTGAAATTATTTCCTGTTTGTAACTGGGTGACTCAAATTAGATTTTTTTTATACCTTCATTACACACCGTTTCCTCCGTATCTGCGTGTGTCTGTGTGAGTATGAGCTTGCTTAACACATTTACTGAGTACTGACCAGGTCCGAGCTTGGCTACTGCACACAGCAGGTCATAGTTGATGACGGGCGTAGCGTCTTCGCTCTGGCTCCAGCCCACAGGTGGCGAGGCGGGTGGCGAGATCAGAAACTGTTTGACGGGTTGGGGAGGGGCCAGGTACGACTTGTCAATGTCCTCGTCGCCATTCTGGACCTGATGGAAAGGAGATGACAACTGTTGAAGGCTGTAGCACAAAGGCTGTATTTCTGTCTAATGTGTACACCTATCTCATGGTTCACTGGCTTATTGCACTGGATGGTAGATAAAGCTGCAAACTATCATGTCATACTGCCTGTGGAAAGTGACGTTAGACAAATTGACGTCAACAGTTTTTTTTTTTATCTTTGAAACGTAACACCCAAAGAAGGGTCACATTGGGATCGTTGTCAAAGTTCCTGTACTTTTCCATATATGTAATCCTGATACTTAAGAGCAAGGAAAGCATATTAGTTTTGCAGTCACGGCTTCAGTCTTTTAAGCTCAAATTGCAGGCTCCTTCCCATGAGAACATTTTGGCATTTTGATAGCAGACAATTGCCATAATTGCAATGCCTACATGTACAATCTGTCTGAACGTTAATCCTCTTACATCAAAGTAGTGAGAGGTGCAGCAGGGGTCATGACTGCTGATGAATTTGTGATAAAACAGGCATCAATTATAAGTTGATGCAGAAGGCAGGAATTCATTGATTTGCAGGCCAAATGATGTTTAAGGAATCTGGATTAAACTGTGTTTTAAAATGAGCTTTTTAAGACATTAAGCTTACATTTAACAGTTGTTTTAACATGACTTTGGTAAATACATTTTAATGGGTTGTCTGGACTTGCTACACATTGAAATACAGACATTTAAATGGTTATATGCAGTGGGCAATTCTGGGTGAAGTGCCTTAAACTTGCATTCTTTCTGACAGCCAGCAGGGGGCGACTCCTCTGGATGCAAAAAGAAGTCAGATTGTATAGAAGTCTATGAGAAAATGAGCCTACTTCTCACTTGATTTATTACCTCTGTAAACATTGTAAACATGAGGTTATGGTCTCAATCTCTAGTTTCAAGTCTTCTTCAATACAGCATGATGTTCGTTTAGTAAATTATGGTCCCATTTAGAGTCAAATAGACTGTAAAAGAGGGGATGCTTTAGGGCAGGGGTGACAAACTCATTTTAGTTCAGGCCACATACAGTCCATTTTTGACCAAGTTTGGTAAAATCACTGCATAGTAACCTATAAATAACAGCCTCCAAATGTCCCCATCCTGTTAGTGCAAGAAGTACAAGAAGATTCTGAAAATGATTACAATTAATGAAAAATACAACCCAACATACAAATAGAGGTGCATTTAACTGCAGTATTTCTTGTGTTACTATGTCAAAATTTGGACGTTATTTACTTCAATCTGGACTTGATTCACATAAAAAGTCATAAATGTTACAAAATATCTCAAAAATCAAGCCTTGAAAAATGTTTTTACGTCATATCTTTTAAGTCTGACTCCCCAGGTTTAATCAACCAACTTAAATCTCTTATTAAGACTTTCTATGATAACTAATAATCAATTTGAATACATTTTAATATCTCACCATGTCAAAATTATGACTTACTCCCACAATTCATAACACATAATTCCCATTGAAAGTCATAAATGTGACACCATTTTTCAAAATTGAGCCTTGAAAAAATCAAATCTCATACTTTTCTGCAATTTTTACACTTCAACGTCGTCCAGTGGGCCAGATTGGACCTTTTGGCGGGCCGGTTCTGGCCCTTGGGCTGTATGTTTGACACCCTTGCTTTAGCGTGAAGCTACATTGTGATTGACAGGTCGAGGACATGATTTGTGTCACTTCTGGTTGCAACAGCCAAAAACCAAGATGGCGACGGCCAAAATGTCAAACTCGAAGCTTCAAAACATCCACAAACCAAAGGATGACATCACAGTCTGTTGTCTGTGGTTATATTTAACCAGTTAGATGTCTTAACATTTGCTTTTCAATCACATTTAGTCCACTTTTAACCCGAAATGACCAGAAATCAATTCACCCACACATCATGAAATATATACATGTAAAATATGTATAACAATGTCATCACAGTACTGAAGGTCTTCTTACTTTGTACTAAAAACACTTAGTTTTTCTTTCCCTCTCTCCCCCAAAGGCAACAGACAGACACGCACCAACACACAGCGACGACGAAAGAGAAATTGAGATTTCATGTGTTCATGTGTTCAATCATGTGACGGATGAAGTTTGACAGCAGGGTTGGAGGGTTGAGGAAGCAGCAAGGTACGGCTCAGAGAAGAAAATAAAGAAGAGAGGAAGCGAAAAGACTTGAGAGGAGAGGTTTTTTTTTAACCCTGTTGTGTGTCTATGTTGCAGTGAATAATGCACTTAACTTATACACATAATTTCCCATGTAAATAATCATAATAATCCTCAGACGCTCCATATCCCAGGCCCCCTTCCTGCCCTTTCCCAGACTCCTCAGCTGACACTCACTTGGGCAAAGTAGAGTTTGAGCTTCTTGCCGTTGAACTCGGACTCGTGCAGCTCGATGCGAGCGCGGGCAGCGGCCTCTGGGGTGCTGAAGTTGATCCGGACTCTCCGGAAGCTTTTGAACATCTGGAAAGTCGTCTGTTCATCGTAGATCCTAAACAACGCCTCGAACCTCTCCTGCAGAGGACAAAAACAGAAAAATGTGATAAGAGATGGATTTGTTGGGATGTTTATGTTGATATTCTGAAGATACTGTCGGAGAAAATTCACATTATCTTTTAATTAATCTGGATAAAACACCTCATGTGAATAACAGCAAGTAGGCATGAGCTACAAAACAAACAAAATCGGCTAATCTGTGTATTCATACTGCAATGAGTTATTTCTTTCCTAGATGAAAACATTTCCCAGAGCCCGACGTAACATCTTCAGATTGCTTTTTTTGTCAAACACCCAAAGATACTCAATTTACACAAATACAGAACAGAGAAAAGCAACATATCCCCATTCACGAAGCTAGAACCAGCAAATATCTGGCATTTTTGCTTCATAGATGACTTGAATTAGTTGACTGTCAAAATTGATTGATTCATTTTCTGTTGTTTCCCTAATCGATTGACTACCTGTTTCAAGGAGGGCTGCAACTAAAGATTATTTTCATTGTTGCTTAATCTGTCAATTTTTCTCTCGATTAATCAATTAGTTGTTTGGTTTATGAAATGGTGAAAAATCTGTGTTTCCCAAAGCCCAAGATGACGTCCTCAAATGTCTTGTTCTGTCCACAACTCAAAAATATTCAGTTTATTGTCATAGAGGAGTAAAGAAACCAGAAAATATTCACATTTAAAAAACTCGAATCAGAATTTTTCTTAAAAAAATCACTCAAACCAATTAATCGATTATCATAATAGTTGGCAATTAATTTAATAGTAAACAACCGATTGATTCAGCGTTGCAAAGCTACTAGCAACACACAGGCGTGGTCGCTTTCTGGTAAAATGTCCTCTGGAGCAGCTCAGTCAATATCATGTTACATGCTTTATTTTGAAAATAATCCCTCAAATTCCAGAATAACATGTTATCAAATATTCTTAGGTCTATATTCTTAAGTGCATTTTGTGTCGATAAATAACACAAATGATGTCATGTCTGCACTATTTCCATATATTTGGTGAAAACATGAGACATTTCAGGGTGATCTGAAAATTGGGGGTCTAAGTTATTCACTGACACCTCCGTCTGAACATCAGACGTGACTCTGACTGCTCTGCACCCATTTCATTTGCTATGGAGTTAATGGGGAAATTAGATTTCCAACTTCCCGTCATTTTCCTGCAGTCTTCTCTGACACTGTCTATCTTGCCGTCCTCTTTCCTTTTTCCCCATCTCTTCATGTAATTCTCTCCTTTCTCTGATCACTCCCCCTTTCCTCCTCATATATCACACTTTGTCTTTAACTATACCCATATGACATATTCCCACATCCCCTATGTTTTATTATTCCGTCCTCTCCACGGGCACCAAACTGGCCTCCTTAGCTGTGAACTCAATCAAGCGGCTCAGTAGGAGGGCGAAAGGAAAAAGGCTGCCAGGAGAGCAGGTTTCTGAGTAATCAGTAGCGTTGTTCTTTGTCTCCTGGTCGACCATCTCCCAGAACAGGCGGAAACGTGACTATGAAACCAAAGTCAAAAATCAAGTTGGATGATGGACTGAACAGTTTCACTTTAGGCTAAAAGTTTGTGCAAATGACCATACTGTTGCCTTTCCCTATCCCCTTTAATTTATTCATGTGTCCTGAGAGCCACAAGTGTGCAGTCAACATCAGTTTGGTAAGTTTGGCCCCTATCAAATCAGTCCATGATTGTGTTGTTCTCAATATATTTTCGGTGGGAAACAAAAGACTGAAATACTCCCACAACACGTCCCTTGTTTGGCTGACACAGCACCTCTCACCAGGATGGAAAGGGTGTCGGCCGTGAGATCTGTCTCTGCACATTAGTGACAGCTTAGTGATGGCTGACACCAGGTATCTGTAAACTCAGCGCACTGAAATGAGCGCTCGGTTCTGCCTGTGTGTCCTGTGGTTGAATCCATAAAAAACTCATGCACGTCTTATGTTGTTTGACATTTTGTGATTAAAAGATATATTGTGCTATTTATAGAGCTGTCATTCAAAATATTTAATCACAATTAATCGCATGATTGTCCATAGTTAATCGCAATCAATTGCAAATTAATCACATTTTTTATCAGCTCAAAATTTACCTTAAAGGGAGATCTGAAGTGTTTAATACTCTTATCGACAAGGACAAATATGCTGCTTATGCAAATGTATGTATATATTTATCATTGGAAATCAATTAACAACACAAAACAATGACAAACATTGTCCAGAAACCCTCACAGTTACTGCATTTAACATACAAATATGCTCAAATCATAACATGGCAAACTGCAGCCCAACAGACAACAACAGCTGTCAGTGTGTCAGTGTGCTGACTTGACTATGACTTGATCCAAACTGCATGAGATTATCATAAAGTGGTTCATGTATGTAAAAGAGAGACTCGTAGGGACCCAGAGAACCCATTTTCAATAGAATTGAGAGTAAATTTGGAGCATTATTTAACCTCCTTCCCAACAAGCTGGTATGACTAGTGGATTCCTTCCTTTTCTAGTTTCATATGGTACCTCTATCGCCATTCTAGCTTTAAAACTGAGCCCACTACAACCTAAAAACCGCAAGTTGTGTTAACGCGTTAAAGAAATTAGTGGCGCTATCGTTTTAACTTTGACAGCCCTAGCTAATTGATAACAATTATTAGGATTTAATGCACCAAGAAAGTACAGCAAAACACATTGCAAAGACTTGGGTGTGCTTACCATATGAACGTATGTGAAAAAAAATTTCATATTCATCACAAAAAAGCTTGAGGGAAGCTGTGGACCACTGTAGGGCTGCAACTAACAATTATTTTCAATTAACAATTATTTTCATAGTCAATGAATCTGTCGATTATTTTTTTTTGATTTACCGATTCATTGTTTTGATCTATAAAATGGTGAAAAATGTCGATCAGTGATTCCCAAAGCCCAAGATGACCTCAAATATCTTGTTTTGTCCACAACTCAAAGAAATTCAGTTTACACAGAGGAGTAAAAAAAAAAAAACAGAATACAATTCACATTTAGGAAGCTGGGATCCGAGAATTTAGACTTTTATTTTGTTAAAAATGACTCAATTGACCGATTAATTGATTATCCAAATAGCTAGTGATTAATTCAACAGTTGACAACTACTTGATTAATAGAATACTCGTTGCAGCTCTAAATAATCATCTTTGAGTTGCTGTAACCAGCATTTGCTTGGGTGAATACATTAATCAACTAATCCTTTAACACTACAAAATGTTACTGCAGTAATGTCAAACTTTAATAGTGCGTTGTAATGTAAGAATGTAGCTGTATATTATCATACTGTGCATCACCTAATGATCACTTTAACACACTTAAAAAAAAAATTATTTTACTACTGCAGAGTAAATATTTGCCCTTAGTGATTAAGAAACTATTAAATATGTTTTAAAGCCTGCAGAATTGTGTTTAACATTTTACAAGTATTAGTTAAGGTACTACTATTTCTTGATGAATGTCTATGTCGCTGCAGCCAAAATTCATAGTATGAGAATATACTAAAAAACAGGGTGTTTTTGCATCTCTGCGGAGAAATCCCATCACCCCGTCTGACACATGCAGAGGTGTTAATGACAGTGCAAGCTGTGAAACACAGTTACGCTGTGGTGTGGTGTACGCTGTGGTAAAACAATTTGCATTTCAAGAATAAGGACATTAACACTTTTTACACATAACACCCCCCCTTCCCTTATTTCCACTTCTTCGCCCCATGTAAGTGCATCTGGTCTCCCCTTTGCTAAACGCCCCGGGGTGGTTGGCTAAACTTCAGAGCTGACTTCACCTCCGGCTCTGTGATACCATTTTTAGGCAGGTTTCGAGTTCGCCATACAAGGCGCATTCTAAAGAAGTGAGGAAAAGAGGTCGAGGAATGTGCCAATATCTCGACTCCTTTTATGCGTTTTGTGGAGAATTACAGACTAACTGAGCAATCAGGACGCTATGATCCCAGAAAGCCAGAGGAGAGGGAGGAGTGTGACTCACCACGATACGGGGGACAGCCAAGTGTTAATTGTGCTCATTTAACATTGGTTCTCTCATCCAGACAGTCGACTGCAAAACAGTAGTTAACCAAATAGCTTCTTCCCTGTAAGTGTGTATAAACAGCAGCAAAGAAACTAGAAAAATGCCGCATTAGAGAGGTTAAAAGGTCACCCTCTGCAAACCAAATTTCTGTTTCTCTTGTGAGTCTCCGAACTTTGTGGAACTGAAATACTGTACTTCATCACTGGAGCAGTGCTGTAATCCAGTCTCTCACAGTCTGTGTCGTTTTTCTGATGTTTTGTGCCCCCGAGGATGCCACAGAAACCAGGACACACCCTGTCGCAAGACTGTTTTTAATGACCCAATAGGTTTTAACTCGTATTCCCTAAAATGGACAGTGTTGCTGTTTAAATCTGCAATGATTAATATTTAACAAATTGGGGGAGTGCAGCAAGCTCTACGCACAACATCAGCCCCGTTTTGGCCGAAGGGACTCCCCCCTGAAACTAGGAACCTTTTGAAGAACTCATTGCATTTTGACCACAGGGACCAGGGTTTAAATTAAGTTCTGGGACCTTTTTACCCCCCAGAAAAGACCCCGGTCTGGGGTAATGCTTTCTGTAAGTACAGGAACTTTCAGGGTGGGGTTTGCAGAGATGATCGTAGATGATTGGTCAAACACACACACATCGCCACTGTTTCAACTGTGCTGCTTCATTCATAAACAAGGAAGTACTCTAGCACTGATTTAGGACTACTAAATCAGTGCTAGAGTACTACTTTAGGACAAGGGGAGAGCATTTCCTTCTCCTCCTTTCCTTGAAAAGCAGTCCCAGGACTAAAATTACCAGGAAGTTCTTGGTGGAAACCTGTCAATTGACATATTATCAGCTTAAAAGGCTGATATGGCGAACATGTTAGCAGTCAGTGACTTATTTACACATCCAGCAGACAAAGAGCAACATTAGTATTCAATTGTATGTTTGTGCCCTTGATGAATTTCAGTCCAATATTCAGTCTTTCTCCGTCAAGTCCTGACAAAAATAGACTATATACTCTGCTACGTTCACTGGCTGTTCTCTGTTGTTAGTGTTGGGAAGGCAGCGTACAGCTGGACTTTTTCACTAAAAACAGCTGTCTTTTACTACTGGTAAAGAAGTTGATGACAACGGCGTGAGGGAACCAAAACAGTTAAGTTGTGCAGGGCTTAACAGCGAGCCTTGCCCGGGGGAAGCAAAATACCACACCGGGCTAGTAATCAGGCAGGTGGTTAAGAAGAATTAAACGCATCTTGAACCGATCAGGCACTTGCAAAAAAATGGCAGTTGGTTAAGACAAAGTTTATGAGCTGAGGTGCAAGCGAGCAGTTTATTAGTTATGCGGCATTAGAGAATGTGGGCGAAACTCCAATAACATTTATTATTTGATAACAGCTAGTAAATAAAACAATTTGTATTGGGGCAAGTAAAAACTGCCCTTGAGCAAATATAATTCTGACCCACTGGCCCATCTGGGCAAGTTAAAAAAAAACAACAATTTTGGATACATAATAAACAAATTTTGGGGAAAAAAGTCTGGGTCACTGCATGGGAGCATGAAAAATTCATAGCACAATCTTGGCTACAACTCTATTTACAACCTAACTCCTGCTTACATTTTAGGACATTAAACCAGCTATTGTTTGTTTGCAAACTCTCCTCATTTGGGTTTAATTGTAATCAGCTTGAGAATGACAACAAAGCACTTGTTTGGACTATCTGCAGAGCCCACTTATTCAAACCGTGAATTTTCCATGAGCCGTAGCCAGCTACTATGACTCACATGTCATCAAACTCCACGTGTGATAACCGATAAGCTAGTCTTTCTAATTCACACACACAAACACACACAGCGGGTACTTCCTTAACATATATTGCTGTTTTGGCATGAGGAGAGATGTGGGGAAAGCTCCGAGATCGCGTTCCATAATAGCACGTACTGTTTGTTTTTGACCACTGACGCCAATACACCCACGGCTGTTCGCTGTGTAACAAGTGAGCGTGCTCATCACTAATTTATGCTGTCTCTATGAGCGGACATCCTGAGGGAATGAGAGGAGGAAGAAGACGAGGGGGAACGAGGAAGAGGAGAGGGTTGAGTTACACAGGGCTGAAAAGTGGCCGGCTCGTCTGCCATTGCAATGTTCCCTGCGGTGACCCACTCCCTTTGTTCCCTTTGTGCACGAATGTGTGCGAGACTTGTGAGTATGCATGTGTGTGATGAGCACAATGTGTTCAGGATTCTTCACTGTGTTTCCACAATTAGTAAGCTGGTATTTCTGTATCCATCCACACACAGAGTCTGCATGGTAAAATAATGACGGGTAGCACCGTTAGTACCGAAGCACAACTGAAGGACTGGTTTTGACCGCACACACACACACACACACACACACACACACACACACACACACACACACACACACACACACACACACACACACACACACACACAGCTTGATCCAGCACCTGCTACTGCTGCTGTATTTGCAGTGACGGAGAGCTGCAGGACAACAGGTGAGAGAGCCGAAGAGAACAGCATGTTCTTGTGTTTCATTCTCAACGAGCCAGATAACGACATCTATAGAAGAAGCTGGACGAAAATATGATTTATCTCACGACTGTAACTAGGTAACAGAAAACAAGAGAAAACTGGATATACTTTCAGAACAAAAGAGGGAAAAAAAAACTATTCATAAACCAAACATCACCCTCATGCTTCTCACATTAAAGTCTGTTTCGCTCACAGGCTTTGTTTATCTAACAAGAGAAATCTGATGTGTGGCGACGGCCGAGAGGAGGAGGCGTGAAGTCACAGCTCTCAAATAGCCGACAACTTGGCTTGATTGAAACGGCAAGCGCTGTCGTAATGGCTGACCGCAAGTTTCTCCGTGTCACCTTTACATAACACCCACAGGGTGCACCTCAACAGGCCAGATTCCCTTCCTTTCCTGTCCTGGGTTGTCTCTTTATCTCTGCCCCGCTGTTTGCCTGAGGGAACGTTTTGCCATCACGCAAGCAGCAATTTGCGACATGACATCTTTTCTTCTCGCTTTAATTTTGACACATTTCACTAATCAGAACAATTGCCATTCTTGCGACCCATTTAGGAGAATGCAGGGAACCTTGCAGAGCTGCTACAATTAGCAGTGCTCGCAAATCGCTTTTGTTAAAGAGGCCCCTGGAAGACAGTAACAGCTTAGAGCTGAGGTTATTAACAAAATGACTAAAGGGAATATTTTCTTGTATGCATCGGTAGGGAAATATACTTTGGGCTCTGTGTTTTTTTGGGCTCTATATACAAGATTCTGGGCATTATTATGGGAAGTTGATTCACCTCAAAAAAGTTACAGATGTCTCTTCCCCAATGTTAGTCTAAGGGAAAAAGTCATTTTGGGCCCAATGGCATCATGTGACGGATATGGAAGTTGTAGTACCATCGTTTGGCCACTATGAAAATCTGCCTCACAGCCCGGCACTTAATGGGGGCTTGGGTTGTGGCTCACTAGCAGGCTAGTCGCCACCACTCTGTACTGCACTCATACAGAAATCACTACTGATAACACCATCTGGAAGCATAGCACCCACCATGCGGTTCCTCCTCACGTTAACACTGTTAGCACTGTTAACACTGTTGCTTACACTATTAGCGCTTTTAGCATCGTTAGCTGCTAGCCGCTGACTGAGCCGATTCCATGTTGAGAGCAATTGTGAAGGCAATTCATTATAGAGTACCTCAGTTACACAAATTTTCACTAAAAGTGCAAGTAACATTTTTTGAAAGGTGCAATTTTTTTTTTTTTTACCAGGATTTTGATTTCCCCATTAACTCAAAAAGCTGTCATGTTTCCTGCAGCAAGACTACAGCTATCACCTCAGTTTACAGTAAACATCTTGATAGCTCATGAAATACTTGAAAATTGGGAGAAAATGCAAATGAGCTGCTGCCAATGTGCCACACTTCCTCTAAGTGAAGAAACAAAGAGTTGAACTACAGTGCACGAGCAGCACATTGTATTTGTAGAGTAAAATTTATCCAATTATATATGGGATGAGCTATGGCTATACTATTAAAGAAGATAAAAAAAGAAAGACAGAAATCAAGAAAAAAGAATACGACTCACAAAATGGCCAAACAAAGAGACAGAAAGCAAACCAACACTTGCTAGTAGAACTGCAGCCTTCTTTGGCGGTGGCTGCAGGGCCATCCTTCAGCTGATTGCCTCTTGGGTAATGAGGCAGTTATGTTCCTGACGGTAATGGAAAGGCTGTCATGGTGGTGGCAACAGGACATGACAGCGGGCATGACTCATATTCAGCGGCGCAGGGAGGCAGCAAACGCAGAACCAGCTAGTGGTCCTGACACACAATCATCCCAACAAAAGATCAGTCGGCTTAAGGATGAGGCGCGGGTTTATTGAGCGATGTCAACAGGGTTTCATCTGTAGGCAGCGTCAACAGCAGTGATTGACGGAACAGCAGAAGCGAACGGGGTGCAGGAGATGAGATAAAACGGTTAAAATTTTAAAAGTGTTTACAACATATCTACTTCACACCTCTTCCAGGTAATGAATCAGTCAAGTGGCGGAGTTGGGTGTAACCCTGTGAGACATGAGTGTGACTCAAGTGTTTCCCATCTTATGTAAAGGAAGGATTATGTTTCTTCAATGTGTAGGGATCACTTACAATTAGCAGAGCTTCAGCTGCTCTCCATGCTGTTCTGTTTGTACGATAAGCGCAAAGACGGACAAACAGGCAATGAATCCGACCTCCAAAGCTTCCACCAAAACATCCCCACCTATACCAGACTGTCAAAAAATTGTGCTCAAACTTTGACAACGCTCAACTGCTGCAGCATGCTGTCGACTTCCGTTGTTGTTGTCGTCGTCGACTCACTGCCGTTCAGTTAAAGTTAAATAAAGCTCAAACATTCAGCTGTTTGTTCTGCTCAAGTCACATCAGCTGAAACACAACGATATGTCCTGTAATTCCTTTGATCAGCCATGTGCCTGAAAACACACTGAACACACACAAAAAAGGCAAAAAATAAATCACCCCAATTTTGATTTCAAAATAAAAGCTTTTGCATTTTTGGAATAGCATTGAACAGCTAAATGTGCAGAACAAGACAGCAGCATGTAGAGATCTAATAAAGACTGTTGTATAATAGTATTATAATAAGTTAAAAAAACATTCAGTATAGAGATGAAATAAAATATATACTATACATAAAATGAAACCTTTTTAAGCAAAAATGATGAAAGTTCACAGTTTTTGGCTTTTCAGAATATTTGAAAATGTTTTTCGTAGTCTTTTATGAAAGTGCACTGAATATTTTTGGGTTTTGGACTGTTGTTTGGATAAAACAAGCAGTTTAAAGATGCATGAAAGCAAATTTGTTTTAACGCTACTAATTTCTTTAACGTATTAACACAACTTGTAATTTATAGGTTGTAGCAGGCTCAGTTTTAAAGCTAGATTGAAGATACTGGTATCATATGAAACTGGAAAACCTACTGAATCCATTGGTAGGAAAAACTGGCATGGTCATTTTCAAAGGGGTCCCTTGACCTCTGACCTCAAAATATGTGAAAGACAATGGGTTCTATGGGTACCCACAAGTCTCCCCTTTACAGACATGCCCACTGTGTCCATGTTGAGTATTAGATACTTGACAAATCTCCCTTTCAGGTACATTTTGAACAGATGTTAAAAATATAATTTGCAATTAATTGTGAGTAACTATGGACAATTGTGTGATTAATCACGACTCAATATTTTAATCAATGACATTCCTATTAAAGATCACTTTCCAGCATTTTGAGATAATAATAAGCATCTTAATTAGTAATATAAAATAACCACTGGTTGCATCTACAAGCATGCTTTGTCTGTGTAGAAAATGCTCTATTGTGGTCTGCTTTCTCATTTAAGCTAGTACAGTATTCAAATCACATTGGCACTCGGATACCAAATCCATGACTGTAATCCACAAGATAGTCCAATTCTATGTTGAATTACACTTTTTTACACATTTGGATCAAAATGAAAAGATTAAACCAGCCTAATTGGGACGTAAAGAAGGGTTATTCTGCGTGTGTGTGCGTTTTTTTCTTTGGCGAATCACTCATCTTTCCCTGCGACACGTGCGTGGCTTTAGCACCATCTAATCCAGACCCTCGTGCTTGAATGGGATTTGGGTGAAAACCGACAAACTAGGCCACAGAGCCTTGGGGTGAGTCAGGGACAGTATTACACTAAAAATAGAGTATGTTGGAATAATTAAGAAAATTCATTTCTTAAGTGTGTGGACCATCATTTATAATTACCGTCCTCCCTAAAGGGGCTAAACTGGAACCAGTCTAATGAGGTCGGAGGCAGATTGTAAAAATAACAGACGCAGCTGGATGATAAATCTCGTACCTGCATGCATGTCTGTTCCAGCACATTTTTGCTTATCACGTTCCTTGTTTTTTCCATTACTGTTCCTTAAAACAGAGCCAACTTTCCACTGCATTTATGTCTGTATGCAGTTACAGCTATCAGTTGTGACATAGAAATGTATTATGTTAAAAACACGACAAACCTTTCCGCTGCCAAACATTACTACGAACAGTCAAAAGTAAGACTAATTATCAAAACATGCAGATGTCTGTGAATGTTCTCATTCATCCAGGTCATGTTCATTCTGGCAACAATTGAATCGAAGGCAACTGGACTTAGATTTGTCATCTGTCATGTTGCAACATTATCTGTAGGTAGTCTTTTTTTTTTATCATAGCTGGTTGTCATTTGTTAGTTTACTTTTCCTGCAGTCAATATATTGTTAACTAAGCTAGCCATTATGCTACCTCTCTGAAGCTAAAGTGCTGCTACTACAACATTCTAAGTGACGGTTAATTACTATTGGATTAATTTGGTATGTACAGTATTTTACCATTTGTACTGCATAACTTGGAAATTATTTTAATTAATAATAGGGATGTCAGTCATTCCACATATTTAATCACTATTAATCGCAAATTAATCGTACATTTTTTTATCTGTTCAAAATGTACCTTAAAGGCGGATTTATCAAGTATTTAAGTATTGGGGGCGGCAGTAGCTCAGTCTGTAGGGAGTTGGCTTGGGAACCGGAGGGTCACTGGTTCAAGTCCCGACATGGACCAAGAACTGAGTGTGAACTGGTAGCTGGAGAGGTGCCAGTTTACCTCTTGGGCACTGCCAAGGTGCCCCTGAGCAAGGCACCAAACCCCCAACTGCTCGGGGTGCTTGTCAGGAGCAGCCCCCTCACTCTGACATCTCTCCAATTGTTGCATGTATATGGTCCTGTGTGTGCATGTGTGTGTATAAGTTAACAACAGAGTGAAAAAATTGAATTTCCCCTAGTGGGACGAATAAAGGAATATCTTCTTCTATTCTTGCTTTATGCAAATGTATGTAGGTATTTATTATTGGAAACCAATTAACAAGACGTAGCAATAACAGATATTGTCCAGAAACCCTCACAGGTACTGCATTTAACATAAATAATATGCTCAAATCACAACATGGCAAACTGCAGCCCAACAGGCAACATCAGCTGTCAGTGTGCTGACTTGACTGTGACTTGAACCAAGCTGCATGTGATTATCATCAAGTGGGCATGTCTGTAAAGTGGAGACTCGTGGGTACCCACAGAGCCCATTTTCATTCATATATCTTGAGGTGACATAACAATGATAATATTCACACAAAGCATTATTTAGCTTCCTTTGCCACAAGCTAGTAAGACATGGTTGGTATCGAATAGGTTTTCTAGCTTCATATGATACTAATATCTTCACTCTAGCTTTAAAACCGAGCCCACAACAACCTCCGAAAGACTGACTGCGTTAATGTGTTATTATCATGTATCATGATAAACAAACTCAAACTAGAAAACCTGAGGAATCTATTGGTACCAACCATATCATATTAGCTTGCTGAGAAAGAGGCTAAATAATGCTCCGAACTCCGAGGAAAAACAGGCATGGCCATTTTCCTTCACCTCTGACCTCAACATATGTGACGGCTGTTGTTGCCTGTTGGGGTTGAGTTTGCCATGTTATGATCTGAGCATTTTTTTTATACTAAATGTACCTTTGAGGGTTTCTGGACATTATTATATATTGTCATTATACGTATACATCCATAACTTTAGGACAGGCACAGGACAGGACAGGCTGCTTCCAACAAGTCAACTTCAAGGACAAAATGTTCACGTGCTGCCTAATATATCCCACCCACTGCCAGGTGCCACTGTAACCAGATTATCAATGTTATTCACTTCACCTGTCAGTGGTCATAATGTTGTTAATGTTATGGCTGTTCGGTGTATGACATTGTTGTGTTGTCAGTTGATTTCCAATAATAAGTATACATACATATAATATACATACATTTGCATAAAGAAAGCACATTTACACACCCCCATGTTGACAAGATTATGACTGATGATTGATTGATTATGATGTGATTAACTTGTGACTAATAATGCAAATTCAAGAGGTTACTGTGATTAAATATTTTAATCGATTGACAACCTAATATACAGTATACAGCATGTATACAAAATAAAAACAAACATTCTGTGAGTCCACATACTCAGTCTCATTCACTGTAAATGGAGCAGCTCCCTACGATATCACAAGTTTGAGTTTTAGCACTCTAGTTTTTGGATTTGGGAGAGTTGTTCATGTTTACTAATATTGTTTTGGACTGTCTTAGACCATAGGAATACAAGTATGATTTTTAAAAATGGTTGTAGTTCCCCTTTAATAGTCTCCCACTGACAATACTGTTTCTTCCCAGCCGAGGAACAACATCCCAGTTTCCATGTTACTCTGTGAAGTATTTTTTACAGTACCTTTGATTGTTGTGATTTGTAATTGTCAAATTTGTTGTCCAATACTATTTTCACAATTGCTTCCTGTAAAAGTTTTAAAGGGCCAGTCCTTCAGGCTTTATTAGCAATCATTTAGATAGCTGAAGAAATAGATTCATGTTGTCTTAAAAGTCAATGTTACACCAGAAATAGCCACCAACAGACTACTATTTTTACTACACAGTTATCTGCTTAAGTGACCTCCAGACTTATTAAAATAGTTTTGGAACAACTAGCGTATTTAACTTTGTTAATCTGTAATATAAATATGATTTTGGCATGTAGGTTTATACATAGGCTGCTCCGTGATGTTACACCACTGTTGGCTCTAGCGTGGCAGTTTGTGGCCAGTGGTTTAGCACAATGAAAGACTGTAACCCACAGTTAGCTTGCTGACGACTTACATTAGGATGAGGTAATGTGCATCAGTGGATAAACTCTGAGGTTGTGTGTGCGCTGACCCAAAACTCACGACACACAGGCAAACACGGCGTCTGTCAAAGCAGCTGTTAATATTAGCATAGCAGCAAATCCTCAGCATTACAGAGCAACAAAAACAACTCGTGATTAATAGCTTTGTGTGTATTGTAAGGCCTGCATAAGTGCCAGGGAGGCATGTGGATGGAGCAAGTGTTATTAAAGCGGAATCAATAGCTCGGGTGGGGGAGCGGTATCGACAAGGGCCGACGCTTTGGCGCTACACCGCCGCTCCCTCGGGGACAGTGTGTCCACAGCAGGGAGATTGAAATCAGTTTACAGCATGAGGGGACACATTAATCCTATTACCACCAATCTGGTCGTTATGGTTTTTATTGAGGCAGGAGCTTTTCCTAGTCAGCAGCACTTAGGTCTCAATTCAAATCACACACACATTTTCACACGCTCTTAACATGCGAGTATACCCACGCAGTCTCCCACGCAGATTCACGCACTTTAGAGGTGACGTAATCCGAAAAGTTACACAACATTACCCAAGGTGGAGATGAGAGATGCTACAGCTCTTACCTTAGGCCACCGCAGCATAGAGACAGATGAGCTCTTTCTCTCTACTCACCACTATCTCTTCCTACTGCTCTGTTGCATTTCACCCTCTTTCTTTATCTGTCTGTTGTTAATAGGTGCATCACAGCACCCAGCTCTAGTGAGGATCAAGCATTACTGGAGCAAAGCAGGAGCATGCCTGTTGGACTTGAGTTTGCCATTTTATGATTTGAGTATATTTTTATGCTAAATGCAGTACCTGTGAGGGTTTCTGGACAATATTTGTCATTATTTTGTGTTATTAACTGATTTCCAATAATAAATATATTAATATGTTTACATAAAGCAGCATATTTGCCCACTCCCATGTTGTTAAAAGTATTAAATACTTGACAAATCTCCCTTTAATGTACATTTTGAACAGATAAAAAATATGTGATTAATTTGTGATAATCACAATTAACTATGGATGATTATGAGATTAATCACAATTAAATATCTTATCTATAGCTGATAGCCATAGTTAATTTATACTTCTGCTTCACGGCATTACAGAGGGAAATTATGTATTTTTTACACAACTGCATTTATTTCAACTAGTTACTTTGCAGGTTCAGATTATTAAAACACAATCACAAATCAACAATAACCACAAATAAATTAAGAAGTATTATCATGTGCTAAATTACCCAGCAGTATATGAAGTAGTTAAAATTAGCCCCACCTTTACCAGCTTCAACACTGATGATATGATGATACTGCCATTAATGCATCAATATCTGAACATTCTGCATAAAGAGTACTTTTACTTTTGGTACTTTTTCTTAAGTACAATTTTGAATGCAGGAGGTTTACTTGTAACAGAGTATCTATACACAATCAAAATTGTAGTTGACTCATTTTCTGTGGATTGACAAATCGACTTATCCCTTCAGCACTTCTATGCGATCCTAAAAATATCAACATGGCTTTAGACGACATTAATAAAGTTCACCTTTAGCTTGCATTATGCTGGAGACACAATGGTCTATACTAAAAGTACCGGGTCTTTCCAGAGCCGTGTTGTGTTGGACTGGAAATTGTATTGGAAATTCTGACATATGTCCGACCTGTCATTTCAATAACAAAAGGCCAATCATTGTGTGACGCTGTTCCCCCGTCGTTTTCCTCGGCGAGTAATTTGCCGGCCTTTACATTCCATTGCGAGGCCTTTTTCTTTGCTTCTAACCTTATCACTTCATAGTTGTGCCGTCTTGGACACATGGTAACCGGACACCCCGCCCAGGAGACTGTCCTTTGTTGTACGTCACCCTAACGGACACAGCACTAACCTTTAGCTGACACTTGAGCCCCGGCACTTCTCTAAAGTTTCAGGCCAATGAGAGCTGCCCATCTCCACCTGCCTAGCGGCCAGACTGGGGGAGCAGGCACACCTGAGCCCACTGCTCTGGCCCGGGATCGCTGAACCTTGCCAAGATGTAGATCTGGTTTCCTACCAGAACAGAACCTGATACCACCAGCGTCTACATCCATCCTGTCTCTCCTGCCTCTGCTCCACTGCCTCTTGCCTTCACCTCAACAACTGGTCATCACAACAGTGTTTTGAAATGCTGTGCCTGGATCATATTAAAATTCAGACCTGATTTATGTTTGATGAGTGGGGAGCAAGAGGGCTGTCGGTGTCCCTTCTCTAAATAATGAAACACTGCAGAGAAAATGGGTTACTAACTAAATGGCCAGCAATTGATAAGAGCAGATCAAGTCAGTCAATTAAGACGGGCAACAAATCTGTCAAGGATTTGCATAGGATAATGACTACCTCCTCTTAGTCGACTAATCTGTCATTTTTGACGACTAAGATTTCTTTAGATGATTAGCCATTGTTGTATGCTTTTTTTCATGCCGAATGACATATATCTAAGCAACTCATGAGCACATCTCTGATTAACAAAAGATTTTAAAAAGTGCTTTTGTGTGATTCTTTGTGGAGAAACTCATTTTTACAAAATAAATCATCTAATCGACAAAATTGTATTGAGTGTTAGTTGATGATGAGGACAGTCTTACCTCGAATGATACTTAAACGTGATTCTAAAGTACAAAATATGAACAATGTCTGCTCTAGAGCTGAAATGACGGAACTTAATGGATTAGTCCATCTTCAACTTTAATTGGCTGATCTTATAGGTACAGTCTGTAAGTTTTTACACATGTAAATGTTTTTTAATCACTTTTTTATTGCAGATGCGTGAACAGGTTGTAACCTAACCTACAAAATGAGACCTTCTGTGACTTTCTGGATTTCCTCTATCTGCCTGTAGACTGTTTTTAATATGAAGAATGTGGGACATTTTTTCCATTATAGGCGCTCGCGAGTACCTTTATTCTCAGCTAAGCCTCAGGGCTAACAGTGTGCAACGATAGCTAATATTCAGTTAGAAATGGAGTCCGCTAATGGCCAAATGACCAGCTGCTGTTACAACTCAGACCACAACATAGACTCTACAGAGGTACAACCCCCCCACCAACGTTAGGACCGTCCTTCGTTTGGTTTTGGGTATCAAAACGGACCCGGAGCTGACAAAATTCCCACTGGACAGGTAACCATGTGATATATATAGTGATACTGTGGTTTTAGCTGGCAAACGTTGCTAACGTTAATCAACATGAAGCTTGTCAGTGACATTCAGTCTCGTGTGTGTTGCCTCGCTGTTTTGGCCAATGCTTGCTCGCGTCTACGCACTGCGACCATAAGCGCGAGCAACAAGATGCTGACTGCCGTTGACTTAACGGTCACAGGTGTCACTGTTAACACGCAATTAACGAACGTTGCTTCTAGGCCCTTTAAATGTATCTTTCAAGCAAAAACGCCAAAAACAGTATAACAGTATAACTGTCCTGTCTTCTTAGCTGTGAGGATTTTCTGCTTCTGTTTGTCTTATGTGATAGTAAACTGAAAACCGTTTGGTCTTAGACTGTTGGTCCGACAAAGAAAACACCACGGGCTTTAGGAAATTGTGAAGGGCATTGTTTACTACATCTGTAAGCCAAACGAATAATGGAGAAAATAATTTGCAGATCAATAAAACCACGATAGTTATTCATTCAATCTTTGCCCTCTGCAATGCCATTAATTTTACCCAGATATAGTGTGAAATGTTCCATATTTTATAACTTAACACATAAAAGCACATAATGCCTCATTGTTTTGTATCTTCTTTGTTGCTTAGATGCGCAAAATAACCGTCACAAATTAAAAGGGAGTGACAGCGTGTTATGCAAGTGCATGTTACAAAAAAGACAGTGGGAAGCATCACAAGCGTCAGCAAAATCAACTACAAATAGCAGATTAGTCATCAAATCTCTCCTCCTTCCTCAAAACTCAGTGACGATAAAGCCTGAGAACGGACATATGACACAAGGGACAGACAGGCAGACAGAAGGACAAATGGAAAGTGACCCAGGTGGACGGAAACTTCACCAGGCGTCCTCGGCAAGGAGTTGTGTGTGTGTGTGTGTTTGCTGACAGAGGTGTTTGTCTGTATAGGTCTGCGAGTCCGCTGACTCACTGTTGTGGTTGGAGCCTGTGACTGTGTCAGTGTTATACACTCGTCTGTGCGTGGGAGAGCGGGATCGAGCTGGAAAGCAGCTGTCCTTGGTGGCTTGCAATGCCGCCATTCTGTACGAGTTTCTCTATGACAGTGTGCGAACGAGTCATAACGTCAAAATCCTGTTTCCTCTCGGTGCTAATCCTAATTAAAACACATTTAATTCAGTGACAGACGGCAGCCAGAGAGTCACTTAACAAGAGAAAGAGCAGTTTGACAGGCTGATTAATTATTCATACATGTATAAAAGAGCAAATAAATGGACACTCATCAAACTAAATAAATAACTACGATGTTAAACACCACAGCATCAAATCAGGCACGCATTGTAACCGTAAAGGCTTGCGTCAAGCTCTTTAATACACTCGCTGTCTGCCAACGTGCTATGACCTTCACCATGTGTCCTACGCTATCATCTGCTTATGCTGCCACATTTTCCCAGGTAATGATAGTGTTGCTGTGACGAACACACACATACTACAGCGTCCGCCCATGGCTCCGACCTCACTGAACCTCACAGCAACAATAAGTCCTTTTGTTTTCTCCAAAATGGACACAAAGCACTCTGGTATGAAAGCCTACAATACCAGCAGCTCTGCCATTATTTCAACAACAACCTGCTCTGTCCACAGCTTCGGTGTTTGGCTCATTAATGATGTAACCAGCTGGGATGGAGCCAAGGCAAAGCCATTTCAACCGTGTCAAAACAATGGCTCCGAAACACCACAGCCAGCCGCAAAACATCGCCTCTAATTAGACCATTCACTTATTTTCTTCACGTCGCCCATTCAAGCTCCGCTGCCATTGCCTAATCTTTCTGTGAAGTGTCTATAAATAGCAGCAAATCCACATATTAGTAACCTCAACACAACAGGAGCCTTGAGATTACTGTTTTTCATATTCAGATCAGGAGATATTAATAAAAACAGACAGGCTCAGATCTTGTTGAATGATAATAAAAACAAGAGCAGGCTGACAGGGAGGTGAGCTCAATCAGAGGCTCTCCCCCCACGTGCCCTGCTTTAATCTGCCCTCTCCCCCGGCGCTCTCCATCACTCTCCGAGTGCCAGAAACCGGGATTAGCGGTGTTCTTTGTGCCATTCGAAAGTCAGCCCTCTTGTCTGCTCTTTTAATTGCGCGCGGACCCTCTTTTCTTTGGGCGAGTCTGCTGATAAGAGCTGCTCGACAGGAAGCTTTAGTGAGGAAGACTGCGCTCTGATCAGACTGTCCTGCCCGCGGCTGTGTCAAGTCTGTCTGGGGGGAGGATCTCAGAGCACTAAAGCCAGACTTCATTAAAGTAAATCACAAAATAAATAAACGGCATGTGTGATCCAAAGAGGCATTCACGGTATGTCACGATCAGGAGTATCGTCACTTCTATACCAGAGTTCCTGGGAAATCTTCCAAGATTATGACCGCTATCCTTTAATTACAGGACAACTGCAGGGTGGCACATCGGTGGCTTTCACCTTGGCCTGGTCTGCAGTGGTTTAGAAAGTGTAATGAGAGTTGGGAGCAAACACAGCAGCTGCCTGGTCTCACTGGGGGAATGCAGACCACAGGGGTGGGTCACAGAACTGCATTGTTTATGTTAAAGGATATTTGTCAGTGACATCATACTGCCATCACATGTTCAATTCATGCCACGACGGACACAAGAAGTAGGACATTTCACATATACACACACATATCCCCCTGGGCAGCTAGTGTACGGTTAATAATGCACACAAAAGTGGTACAATATGGCTGACCAAGGTGCTGTGGGGATGAGGGTGGGGTCACTGGGTGCTTTAAAACCTGCAACTGCTGCTGTTTGGATGCAAGAAATCAGCTGAATTGAGCCTTCACCACCACACCAGAGCACATCAGCACTGAGGAGAACCTACACGCCGGCTGCCTGCACCGTAGCTTGTTCGCCCCCCCCCCCCCCCCCCTGCGTCTCTTTCCGTCTCTTTGGTGATGAGTCAAATCAGACAAGCGGCGAGCAGGTGAGGGGAATATAGTCTGACGTGGAATTTCCAAAGGGTTTAGTGGGTGAGCCAAGCATTGGCAGACCATCTGTGTGGCCTTTTAAGACCCAAAACTGGCACGTTGTGGTGCCAAAGGTGGGGTGCCCCAGGCTCATTTTGGACACATTCAAGTGCAACTGCTTTTCCTGGTTTGAGACTGACAGGGATCACACTGAATACCTGCACCTGCCCTTAGGACAAATCAATAAAATATGACTGTAGGGGAGTGCTTGGATTTTTATAGTGACCTAAATGTACTTAGAGTTCAGACCATTTTTTATAGAGGAAAACTCACATTATCTACACTGCATGGCACCAACTGCAACCATTCAGGCTATCGTGGTCAGATTATTTAAGCCTACTACGATGTTTTAGCATTAATGCGACGTTTATATGCTAAAATAATTATCTGGATTGTTATTTTCCCCATCCAACCTCGTGCACCTGCAATGCTGCTGGGAGCGGAGGGATAAAGAGGGGGAGACGAGGGGGTCTGTCCGCCACTGCGTCTAAAAACCGCCTCACTTCTTTCTTTCCCTGCATGTGCCTTGCATGGACAATTCAATCCATCACACCCTTCCATTCAACTTGCGCATCACCTCGCGCTCCGAAACTTGGCACAACGACACAACAATCGGCGCGTTACGGCTGCTGTCGCGTCCCCATTCTTGCCACCCATTTCTGCAGTTCATCACGCTTCAATCGAGTGTGCCGTGAACGCGGCGCGGGACGCGCGTCTCGGCGAGCTGCGGCTCCCATTGATAAAAATCCTCGTCTGAGAGGGCTGCATTCAACGTCACCAAGACACGCATGCACTTCTTCTATAGGGCAGCGTGCACACTGCTGCACAACCACACCACAAGGGCACAATCGTTAGTTGTAACATGCGTAATTCTTTTTTTTTGCGCAAACCGTACCTGCATTTTATCTGACGTAAACACCTCGGTGTCTACTTCGCAGGCGATGATGGTCACCATCTCCAATTTCATATTTATCGATGGCATTCCCTTTCGTGGTTTGGGGGGTTTAAAAACGGAGTAAAAGTCTTTCTCCTCCTCTCTAGCAGCGGGTCGAAGGGGTCCGTCGGGTTCTTCCTCCAGGAACTTGAGGTTAAGTCCAGCGGACTGTTCTGGTCGGTTTTGATCAGCTGAGAGAGAGTAGCTGCTGGACTCCTCACTGCACCGACGCGCTGCTGAGAGTGATGCTGCAGCAGCAGCACAAACTCTCTCTCTCTCTCTCTTTCCCTCTCTCTCCTGCCCTCCCCTCTGGCTCCACATTGACGTCATTACCATCCTCACGTTCGTCGGGTTTTACGCCACTAAAGCCGCTCGACGCACCGCACAGGGGGCACTGCAGAATTCACGGTCCGGTTTATTCCGCTTTTTCTTGTATGTTCGTAGTTTCTTTGTTATGTTGCCGCTGTTGGATCAGGAAAAAAAACGTTTTTGAAAAATCCCGTTCATCAGCCAAAATGTACATCAAGTTCTATGAGCATCAGTGTCACCCTGACTCTTCCACCCAGAGCCTGGTATTCACCATTCATGCCTTTCAATGATGCTCTTACATACAGGGGCTACGATGAGCACATCCACGGGGGGTGGAAAATAATACCAGGAACATGTAAAAACCCTGCAATAACGGTGCCATTTTTTATAGGCTGTCAGTGAAGTGTGGAGGCAGTCTTGTGAGGGTACAGTCTGTAGAGCAATGTGGACAAAATAATATAAACACCCTGCAATGCAAGCTAAAACCATCACGTGAAATCCAAAATTGTCACATCAGTTGTCAAAAGTGAACATTACAAGGTCATATCTATGCAATGATTCATAATAGATAATATTTTTCAGACTCTATAACTGTATCAGAAGAGTGTCCAAGGTGACATAAATCCATTTGACGTCATACTAACTAGGGGGGTAATGATACATCAATATAGATCGATATTAGAGACGTTAATAATTAACTGTTTAACTAATACATTAAGTATTTTAACCGATTAACACTATCTGGGTTTCCACAGACAAACTACGTTTCTACTTTTAGGACCTAATGATTTAAAGAACAATAATTCTAATAATAATTATCTGTTGTGTTGCAGATGTCTCTTTATCAATGAGAAAAAGTCTTTTTTGGGCCCAATGGCATCGAGTGACGGATACAGAAGTTGTAGTACCACCGTTGGCCACTACGACCATGTTGGGATCAATGACCAATGCTGAGGACTTCCACCTGAGGAGTTGTAGCTTGTAGCCTCGTAGCATTTATTCACTGACAAATAAACTGTACATGTCACCGAAAAATCCACACTCACCGCCACACACACACAGTCCGTCGGAAACTTGCTGAAGTTTCGCTACAGCGGGCACAAAGCCACTGGCAACGCTAGCAGCTAGCAGCTGCTAACACAGCACCAACACAGGCACTGTTTGTCAGACAATCGCTAATGTTACGCCAGGCAGACACACAGCTGATAACCTGATTAACTAAACTAACTGGTGAGCTGGAGACAGTGAACGCAGCACCGTGGTTGTTACAGTAACTTTCCTGACAGTGAACCGTTGGTTGTTAATCGATTAACGAGGGTCAGTTATTGGTTAAGAACACTTTCAAAATCAACATCAATAATCAATGTCACTTCAATGATCTACGCTCAAATATCATCAATGCAAAGTGAAAACATCGATTCACATCATCTTTAGGACACGCCTTTATTTTGAAATTTCCATGAGACGTCTGTCACCATTTCCATCCAGGCAGACCACCTTCCTCCAGAGGTCAGTAACAAAACTGTCAAATCATACGTTAGTCGCTTTTTCTGAGTTTATATAAATGTAACTGATTGTGTTAAATGAACTGAAACAAATTAAAATCGTATCATAGCAGATTTTACCTTATCAGGAAATCATATCGTTGTCCAATGAATCAATATAATATCACAATGAAACTTGTGATTTAAACCCCTAATACTAACTGTCTAAAACAGCAAAGATATTCAGTTTAGATACAAAACAGAGAAGGAAGCAAATCTTCAATTCTGAGAAGCTGATAATGTTTGTTATTTGTACTTAATAACTTAAACGATTCATTGATTAACAAAATATTTGATGATTCATTTTCTGCCAATTGACTAATCCTATCAGTTATGTTTAAGCTTTCAAGCCTTCATCTAATTACTTTTTTCTGAACACTGATTTTTTATCTCTTTGGTTCTCAAAAGAAGTTGTGAAATGAAACACAGGAAAATTGTCAGCCTTGTGGTTAAAGGACAACCCGCTCTACCCACTGAGCCACAGCTGCTCAATTATTTTGGTAACTGATTAATCGTTTAAGTAATTTTCATGCATAAATGGCAGAAAATGCCTTTTTCAGCCTCTTAAATGTGGAGACTTCTGTTTTACTCTGTTTTGTGTAATATTACTGAATATGTTTGGTTTTTAGACTGGCAAAACTTTTAAAGACATTAGCTTGGACTTTGAGAAAGTGGGATGGACATTCCCAGTGTGGAGATATAATCTCTCCACCTAGTCCTGGGTCTTCCCCAGGGCCTCCTCCTAGCTGGAACACCTCCCTAGGGAGGCGCCCAGGGGGCATCCTTACCATGCCTGAACCAACCTACGATGTTAGAATATCTATTCCAACCTGTCAATACACTGATTTCAACAAACTGGCATTTAAAAATAGTTTTAAGAGTGAATGCTGACAACTTAAAGTTACTGGGAACAAGCTAACTTCCATTTTGTGTACCGTATTTGTTTGTGTCGGAGTTGGAGCGGGCGGTAGATTTAACACGGAGGTTCTGTTTCCCTATGTGTTAATCAGTATAAACACAAAGAGATCCCGGTGTCACAGCGTCTTTACTATCTGACCAACACAACGCAGAACATTACAAGCAGCATGCAACATCGACAGTTATAGTTCCCTGATAATATCCATGTGATCAAAGTACAATCGTATGAGCTACATCTGAAAAGATGTTTTACTATATATACCATAAGATATTGTTTCATGTAAACCATGCGCTTAATTTACTGGCTCACTGACAGACATCCACAACACTGTGTGTCAAAAATACAATGCTTAGTGAAAGCATCTACTGCAATGTTTTTTCCTCCGTCAAGGCATAATTACATAACCATGCCTGTCAGCTGCACGCTCCGGAGTTAGAGCTGCCTTCAGTTGACATGGTATGTGGCTTCATGGGCCTAAGAATAACAAACAACATGGTTACATGGCGGTCACGTTGATGTGTCCGGTGCCAAAGCTGTTGTCTCCCAACATCCTAACAGAAAGTTTATTTTGGGCATATTTCTCGTAGATCCTGGAAAGACTAAGATATGTAAAGTTTAAGGGAACTTCTTAGCTGTACTTTTAGTGCTGACTTGTTGATTGGAGATTAACTGTACTTAGGGTATATATCACTCACAATAAAGCAGGCGATGAAGTCAACTGTACCACTGCTGCCACAGCTGCTTT
Source organism: Pterois miles (assembly GCA_947000775.1). Lineage (NCBI taxonomy): Eukaryota > Metazoa > Chordata > Actinopteri > Perciformes > Scorpaenidae > Pterois > Pterois miles. The sequence continues at coordinate 1,936,513 of CAMQGK010000522.1, read as the reverse complement.
TTCTCTTAATTACGATGATTCAGTGCGAGTTTCCACTTCAGTTGAAGACCAATCATTAAAAAAATTCCCACAGACATTATGCCATTGCATAATAAAGCATGTCTTTTTTTCCATCACCCAGCCCATCTCTCTCCATCCCTCCGTTTCATAATAATAATTGCCCGGCCGGCCGAGACAGCTAAGTCCCCTATAAGCCATTAATATTGAGGCTCTAGGCGGTGAGGGCTATTTATGTCTGTGTGTGTCAGGCAGTGTCCATGCTGTGCAGACGGAGAACATGACTGAGATATGTGAGCATGACTGTGACATTCCTCCACCAGACAGCATCAGTCAGTCACCCGGTCTGGAACAATCCGCCTCTAAACGCCACATATCAGAGGCTCTAACGTGTTGGCCTGAACTGCATCGTCAGCTGCTTCAGCTGCTCGGAGTGAATCCGTTTTATTCTCTCAAGCCATGGCAGTAAGAGGCAGGCAGTAGGGAAGACGTTACTTGACAGGTTTAGATATAATTTCAAAATCTCCCCCACAGCTCATTAATCACAAGCTCAGGAGTGATAAAGCAGTGTGCCTGCCTGTGTCACCTTTTCTTTTAAATCCGCTCTGTTTTCTGGAATCTAACGTAGCTTTCGTTCGCCGAACGCTGTGATCTTTTATTTACGGCTTGTTGGAAAAATTCACTTCACTTGTCCCTATTTACAAAGCCTTGGGTCAACAGAGGGTGGTAGAGATTCAATGTCTTTGCTGACGGAAACTTCAGCTGAGCAGGTGTTGTCCTCAAAGCCATCCTACTTGTACTTAACCTCACATTAATCTGGACTAGCTCACTCTAGTCTAGCACGAGTCTTTTCCACTCGCGTTACTGCTGCACTGTATAGCAGAGATCCAGGAGTACTTGTAACCAGGGTGACTGCAGTTGCCATGGGATATGGGGAAAGATTGTGGAAATGCTCAGCTCTCTATATATTTTGTTTACAAATTAGTGTGATGCTGTTCTTTAGTAAATTTACTGTCACAACTAGAATGACACTTGGAGAGTGCTGACCTCCACCACGGTGCCCGAGTATGACCGCCCCTCCCGCTCCGTTCAACTTGCACCACAGGTATTTTTATGTTGAGATCAGCTGTGCTTAGTGGAGCATCATAAAACACTTCATTCACACTGGACAGAAACAAAAGAAAACTCACCGTTCTGAGTCTTTCAAACAATTACCAAGTGTGCTTTGGTCAAATACAACTTAAATTTCACAGAAGGAAGGAGGCTGGGTTACACTGTTATACCCAGAGGTCATAATGTTATGGCTGATTGGAATCCTTTAAAAAATTCCTGAATCCGGATCATGATCCAGATCTCCACCACAATATAAGAGATTGTTCATTGTGCCACACCCCACCCCTCTAAAAAATTCAGTCAAGTCCAATGTGAACTTTTGGAGTAATCCTGCTAACAGACAAACAAACTGGTGAAAACATAACCTCCTTGGCCCAAAGCCCTTGGTAATAACAAGCTGTAACTACAAGAGGCTGCCTGCACAGTTCACACCTCTACCTGAGCCAGTTTTAACATCTGAACACCACCTGCTGTGACTGAAAGGGCATGAAGACTAGTTAGCAAGCAAGCAAATAAATCCTAAGAGTAAGTTACAAGTAATGGACAAATGGATGCTTAAAGCTGTAGTTTGAGCAAATATGATAAGAGGTTATTCTTTATGAAACTGTCACAGTATCCTGACAGTAGTGCATGAGACAGATAATCTAAAAAAAAAAAAAAAAAAAAAAAAAATCAGGTGTCCTATGTGTCCTATTTCTCGCCTCAGATGTTTTCAGAAACATCTTGTGGTTAAAATGATAAACTTTGTGACCTGTCCGCCATGTTAAAAACAGTCGAGCCAATACCAAGCACCGCCCACCAGCGGGAGCAAACGTCCTCATTTTACAGCTAAACAGTACACTACAGGATGTTTCTGAAAACATTTGAGGTGAGAAAAAGGCATTACAGTAACAGAGTATTGATTCATATTTGATTCACGAGTTTCTCGAGCAGTGATTGACAGCTGCCCACAGACAGCGCGGCTCTGTTTATTCCTTCGGGTATGTTGAAACCTTGCAAATGCCATTAGGAGCACAGGAGGACACAGAGGAACATGATTTTATTCACAGATTATCTGCCTCATGTACTACTGTCAGGATTAGTGTTACTGGAATTTCTAACTGCGATACAATACCTTCAAAAATATCAATATTCAATGCCATTTTCAACACCTCAGGAAAAAATGACACACGATTGGGGGCATAAAATTTTAGATTTTTATTAAAACATAAATGTGTGTCAACTAATTGTTGGAGAGAAGAGAAAGCAGAGAGTGTGATAACTGTAAAAAATGAGTATTGAAACCAAGTCAGTATCGACATCGATGTTTCGATTTCTTTTTCATATTTGCTCAAAGTTACCAACATCAGCTTTAATGTTAATGGATAGAGATGATCAAAATAGCTAGAAACAGGGATGGATAAATGGCTCAAAATAGCAAAAACATGAAAAATAGTGAAAAAAGGGAATATAGTAGCTAAAACTACTGGATAAATGATTAAAAGATCCAGCGTCTGCAGTTCCATACTACAAGCACATGGAACGGCAGACTTGACAATTCAACTATATGCAGAGAAATATTGTAACATCCACTTTTACATAAGTAATAGTGTTAAATGACATCGCCATTAAAATCAAATCCTGAACATGACAGATGGTGTTCATGAAGAGCTCATCTAATAGGGCCGTGGGAGTAAGCTGCTGTATACAGTAGTACTACCCACTGACGTACAGCACAGTGGGTTGGATGTATAGGCTACTTAAATGTTTTCGATTATCGAGGCACTCATCCGATCCCTTTTGTCACTGCTGATATGGAGGGCAGATCGCTGTGAATGATGAAGCACTTCTCTTCCTCTTTGGCCTAATTCTGCGTCTCTCCTCCTCCTCCTCCTCCTCCTCCATTCTCAAGTCTCAGCTCCTCATTCACAATTCCCTCTGTTAGCTCTCACAGTCAGCACACCCTGAACAAGACTCCATGTCAGAAAATACAACACAATCTTTCTCCGTTTCAAATGAGAATTTGTAACTGAGAAAAGCGACTGCTCATTTCTTACAAGATGTGGATAATTATAACCTTTCAAATGCTGCCACCTTGTAAGACGTGTTAATAACAGCAACAGTAGGTGTTTTACTTTAATATCAACAGTTATTTCAGGATGTCAGTCTCTCACATGGTTGATATTTCATTTCTGGACTAAATTTACACACTTACGGTGTGTGCTGCAGGACAACGTATATGTATTTTTGGCATGAGTTACATGAGATTGAAGAAGATCTGAGCCAACAGCTGGTTAGATTAGCATTACACAAAGACTGGGACCAGATAGCTGTTCAAAAGCAACCAGCGTCTCCAAAGCTTACTTTACATCTTGTCTAACTCTCCATCCATTATCTGTAACTGCTTATCTGATTCAGGGCTGGATCCAATCCCAGCTGACATTGGGGGAAGGCGGGGTACACCATGGATAGGTCGCCAATCTATCACAGGGCACATAGAGACAGACAACCATTCATGCTTACATCAACACCTATGTACAGATAATTTAGAGTCAACAGTTAACCTGCTTGTCTTTAGACTGTTGGAGGAAGCCGGAGAACCCGGACAACACCCACGCTAACACAGGCAGAACATGCACACTCAACACGGATGGACCCCAAGCCGGATTCAAACCTACGAAAGCAACTGAATTGTTTTTCCCAAAATGTCAAACTCTTCCTTCAAGGATAATCCAGATGTTTCAGCTATAAACTGTAGTTAACTTTTGTAGTGATGCACATAATTTCTAACCTATCCGATTTTCCTGGGAGACCCGTGTTTTTCATTCCCCTCTCCTGGTTTCCTCTAAGTCACAATTTTCCTGTATTTCTCTCAATTCATGGCCAATTTTCACACTTCCCCCCTTTTTGTTATTTTAACCTGTTTTGCACTGTACAGCGTCTATAAGCTCTAGTGTTTCCACCTGGATGACAATAGAGCTACGCCAAATGTCGCAGTCTGTGCTTGTGACACAGTGTAGCTTGAGCTGCGCTCGCCACAAATGACAGAGTGCAGCGCCCAAAGCGGGGCTTTGGTTGACGTAGCGAAAAAGCTGTCGTGGCGCAGTGCAAGCCATTGGAAATACAGAGTGCAGTGGTGGCGTTGTCACATTGTGTCTGAAAGGAATTTCAGCAAGTGAGAGATGGAGAGAGAAACTGGGAGCACTATCTGAAAGAAATACTCAAGCAGGGGCAAAAAATGACTAAAAACGGATGAATATTAGATTAGATTAGGGGTGAATTATTCAGTTTTCTGTCCTGAGAATTAAATGTAAATTAAAAGTTTACCTAAAAATGCCATTGCAGTGTACTTATTATTTTCAGTGTCAGCCACCAGAATGCAGAAACCAAAGTCTCTGAAACTCATATTTTTTGTGGGGGAGGACCCCCCAACCCCTGGCTATGGTTTTGAAATCCTTCCTATTTTTAAGATCTCAAGGTTGGCAAGAATGGTGATGCACTGAATGCCACTGTGAAGTTGCCTGTTGTCATGGTTTTAAAGTTTGTTGCATCATGCACGTAAAAATACTACTTTTGATCTGTTTTTTTTTTTCGTTTAACCTCTGTTTCTTCATGTGCGTGTAAAAATAAATTAATGCACTGTACATGCGGCTTAAATTCACAGATAAGGCAGTTAATAGAAGCCATTGCAGTGTCTCTAACGTGTGTGAGGCACTTTATAAGAGATGAGGAACAGGAGGCAACAAAGATGCTCAAAGGCTGAGGCGCCGTGTCTCAGACTCACTGACGAGCAGAATTTGTATTCTGAAGTGGAGCTCTGCAGAGGAGCAGGAAGAGGGAGCAAACCAGGGCAGTGGATCATCGCGGTGGGCTGAATATGCATGCTCATAACACACACAAGTATGTTAATGCACAAACCAAACAATGCAACACATAAACACGAGGACGGATTAAAAAAAAATGCATGCAAATATAATGCTGTATTTGTGCAGCACCGTCTGTGAATCCAAACCGAACGCATGCACGCATGCGTTCATTCACTGCAAGAATTCACCCAAAATAGAAACACATAAAAATATGACAACAGTTATCGAGCGATATGAGCAGAAGAATGAAAGGAATGATTGTAAAAACAAACTCTGGAGCTCAGCCACTGCAGGCATGCACTGTCCTCACGATCTTCACACACACACACACACACACACACACACACACACACACACACACACACACACACACACACACACACACACACACACACACACACACACACACACACACACACACACACACACACTCCATCCCTTCGCTGCCAACCTCTGGTTACACCAGGCTACCTCTCTTGGCCCCGCCAAACCAACCCCTGGTGCCAGCGCCAATGCAGCTGCTGTAATCTAGGCCAAGCTATTTATAAAGCAAGCAGCCAAGTACAGGCGCAGGGAGCCAGGGGGAGACAGAGGGATGGGAGGATAAAAGAGTGTCTACAGGGCAGAGAGACAGATCTACAGAGTGTAGGTGAGAAAGAGCGGGGGAGAACAGAGAAGCAGGACGGCACAGAGGGAATAAAAGTAGTGAGACGGCGAGTCGAAACAGAAAGAGATGCAGCAGGAGAGAGAGGCTCTGTCAGGTGCAAAGGACAGCATGAATACCAGAGGAGCAGACACCAGCCATCAAATGTAAATGACGAACACAAGTAGCCGCGATCAACAATCCTTCAAAGCCTGAAAATGTGTTTCATCTGGTTGTTTGTGCTGTGCAGACGAGCTGACGGGATGAAATGTGGGGGAGGGAATGCGGCTGCTGCAGCGTTTAATGATTTGGATGAAAAACAAAATATTGACGGAGAAGTTTTACACCACGTCTGGCAATCAAGCTTTAATTAATAGCGATGGACAACTCCCAGGGGCCGACTCTGACTGTACCGCTTTTCTCCTAATTAACAAAAATGAGCTTGTCATCATGGGAAATGTGCACATGCAGAATCCATCCAAAATTTCTATATACTGTATATACAGTATATACCGTGACTCCATGATAACAGGATTTTTGCCAAAGTTTGAGCAGTTTTAATGATTTAAGCTGAGACATTTTGTCTGTTGCCTGTACTCTCTTCACTGGTTTAAAGTGGGGGCGGGGCTCAGGAGGAAAAAGGTGATATCATGTACGTCTGAGCATCAATCAGGATTTAGCAAGACTTTTGTCTGATGACAGCTGTTGGTTGTTTGCTTATATTGCAAAATCTGATCAAACTACACCCTCACAGTCCCAATATGGAGATTAGCTGAGCTCTTAATAAATAATGCCTAATGTTTTCCTCCCAACTTTGAAAATGAATTAATGATAATAGAGAAATACTTGAGGTTTGAAAGTTTTCCGGGGCTTTAACTATGGGTTTACTTACTGAAATCCTGAAAACTCCAGTAATTAGTTGTCAAGTTTCCATGAGAATAAAAGTATGTTGAACTTTTTTACTCAATCAGGAACATGGAGGTGGTTTTCATAGAAATTCTGATAATTTCATAATGATATGAATGTATTAGTTTTAGAATAGGGATGAGTGGATCAATAACAAAACTCAATGTATTGGTAAATAAGCGGATAATACACCAGATTCAAGGTGTTAATACATCAACATTCTTTATGCAGATATTTATGCAGATTATGTTATTGTATAACGTTTGTATTTGTTGTTGACAATTAGTAAGAAACTATGTGGATCAGTCAGATCAATTTACAAAAGTCAGTATGAAACTGATGCTGATCCACTGTTTGGGCTAAAACAACTAGTCAATTAATCGTTTCGATGATCAACAGAAAAATAATTTTTAACAGTTTCACAACTCATTCACACGCCGATGGCTCAGGTTTCGGGAGCAATTTGGGTTTCAGTATCTTGCCCGAGGGCCACAAGTTCGACCAAAATCGTCGCACTATTGACCCGTGTGTGAGAACACCTTCCCGCAACATCAATATGTAAATTAGTAAATGAATAAAATAACAAAAGCTGCTTTATGTACACAGTGCTTCCACAAACAGCATCTCAAACACTGTCCTAACATGGAAGCTGACAGCATAGTATGTTTCTGGTTCACAGCCAACATCTGGTGGGCCACCAGCAGCTGTTCAATGTTTTAACCCAGTCCAGCAGCTTAGGAGCTGGAGAGATGAGCCGGCGTCTATTTGTGTGAGCGGGACAGAGACAGAGGGAGAGGAGGAGGGTGGACGAGGAAGCACAGAGCGACACGTGCCGATGGTTCCACTGATTGCTTCGCTTCGAAATCAGGTCAAATCTTTGGATTGGTTAGACGGACTCTCCGACCCGCATGCAGGCATCCGGGCTGAATACCAGACACAACAAAAACAGGCGGGGAAGGACCCGAGGTGGTGTTAGAGCTTCGGACATGACGATGGTTCTGAGAAAACGTGGGTGCCATTTCCTGAGACAAAGAGCTGGAGATAAAAAGGATGGCTCATAATTAAGGTAAATGAAAAGGCAAGAAGAGTTGTGCCATAGCTTCTATATCTTTATCTAACAAACTGTAGAAACCACAGGGACAGACTGCCACACAGGCCCACAGATGCTGTAAACTTGGGTAGAGGCTGTCAATAAGCAATATGATGGAGACAATGACAGAATGGACACAAACTTGAATGACTGGGAAGAAAAGCACTTCTGGGAGAAATGGACAAAATGAGACATCACAAGAACAGCAAACAACAGGAGCAAACAAGAACTAAATTGAATCGAGGAGAGTCACACACACGATTGTATTTCCTTTGTCCAGCAAAGCAACAACAGTGAAAAACAAGTGCTGACAAAAAAACCCCAACAAACAACAGACTGTCAATAGTCCTTTTCTGTAAATGACAACCGGCAGAAATTGATTTGGATGCCGGTTTCCCCACCTCTCTCTCCTCATAAATAACTCCAAGCAGCAGCCTCACAGGGGAACGGGCTTTGCAGACTCAAGAGTCACAAAACATTAAAACATCAACAGAGTTCTGTAAGTAAACAGAGAGGTAAAAGAAAAGGATTCGAGCCAGGAGGAGCTACAGTAGTACTGCTCAGTGAAGTGCAATGTCTCTATATTCACAACTATTATCTTATCTTATCTTAAGTAGTGCTAAGAGAAGACCTGATACAGCATAGCATCATGACTGGAGGTCGACCAATTAATCGGGCCGATTCTTTTGACATTTTTTCATAATCGGCATCGGCCGATGCCTGAACATATTGAGCCGATTAGCGAGCAGGCACATCTGCGGGCAGCCCAGTGTTGTTGCTGTTGCCATTCTACCGGCAGACCTCAGTAGATGAAGCTAACAGTGCGCTAACATTTGCAAGAGTTTGTGAGGAGAACAACGTCTTAACTGGGAGAAACTGCAGACACAAAATGCAGATTGGAGATACGGACTGTAAGTGTCGTTCAATAAATGTTTACTTAAGTTACTTAAATTTCCTGTATCATTTGTTATTATTAAGCTGTTATATTTTATCAGATAGAAGAAAAAAGAAAAACAGCCAAAGATATTGAAAAAAAAAAAAAAAAAATCAGCATTGGCATTGGCCAATGCTGCAACCACTTATCCCATTAGAGGTCGTGGGGGTGCTGGAGCTGATCCCAGCTGGTTCACCATCGCAGGGCACATAGAGACAGACAACCATTCACGCTCACATTCACACCCACTGGCAATTTAGAGTCATCAGTTAACCTGCATGTCTTTGGACTGTGGGAGGAAGCTGGAGAACCTGGAGAAAACCCACGCTGACACGGGGAGAACATAATGAAGATATGTGAAAGAAAATTGAACAATCTTATTAGATAAAACAGATGTTGACAAATTGGATAATGTGCAGTTGAAAAAAGATAATAAATCACAATACATCTTATCGCAAAATTTATAAAATTGCAATAAGATCATATCATGATAATTTCGTGTTGTGGGGCCTCTGGTGATTATAACCTCTATTCACTCTCTGTAGAGAAAAACCCTGTCATGTTAAAAACAACTTTAAAGTACAAATACTGTAAATAATAATTACGTATTACAATATGTAACAATATAAATACAAATATATAATACATATGATAATATAAATAAATCCTCATGGTCAGGTCAACTAAACTGTTGCCTGTGAGTTTATATCAGCTTCAGCTCCTTTATTTTACACACTCGTACCTAAAAGCAATTATCTGCAGAAACATTTTTTCTATTTCATGGACTGTTTGATTGCAGCTACGCCTCAGTTCACGGGAGTCCATTTATACTTCAGTCAAATACGAGCTTGTGTTCTGTTGTCGTACTGTGAACTGCTATTCTTGAAAAAAACATTTCTTATTTTAGACTGACTGAACCAGAAAATAATCTTGATTTAAATAGACTCACAGGAGCAGGACTAAGAACAAATAACACAGCAGCTTAATGCGTAGCATGTTAAATCTTACAGTTTCATAATCAGCCTGTGTGTAGTGGGAGAGGGTTAAGATGAGCCGTCTCTTTTATCAAAGCAGCCGTACAAAAAAACCAATCGCACATCAAAGAGGAAAAATCTATTCAGCTCTGACGCTGAAGGTGTGGGAGCGGTATTGTACGAGTGTCAATATACAGTAAGAAAAAACTATAAACAATTTTACCATGATGAGGAAAGATATACGGTTCTTTAAATAGATGCGGATATGTTTGAGGTTTAGACAGTACAAAATGACATAATATCTTACATAACTGGATTTGATTAGCTTACGAGGTAATTAAATCACTGCATCCAAGAGATATTTTTAATATTACAGTGTATTATAATTACTGTATGTATGGTGATATAAACACACATACAAAAAACAGAGCTCAGCCTCTTTGTAGAATATAGAAAAGAGCAAATAAGAAAGCCCAAGAAAACTAAAAAGTTGATTCTTGTGGGTAAATTCCTTTTGAAATAAAGAGAAATAAGAGTTATATGAGAAAAAAGGCTGAAAGTGACAGTCAACGTGTATGTAAAATATCAGAAAATGGCTACAAATACCCATTACATGTTCGGAAAGACTTGAAGTTATGTGTTTTGTCCATTTCACGAAGATATTTAATGATATAAAAGTAAGGAAGGCAGCAGTCCTCACATTTGAGTGGCTCAGTACATGTCTGGCACTTATGCTGTATTCTAGAGCTGAACAATTATGTTGCAATTATGATTAGGATTTACAATATTACAGTGAATGATCATTTTTGCGCCATTATTCTAATTTTCAGTGAAAGACATGTTAAAATGATCATGGTGTGATTTTTGCGGGAATCTGTACCAAACAAGTCTGCAGAATATGATGTGTGGGATGTGCTAGGATCTCTGCAGCACCACAATATTTAATTTAAATGGTATTTTGACACATTTCACTTTTAACAAATATTGCATCTCCTGCAATTTGAAAATTGTTGTAGGCAATATTGCAATTTTGATTAATTGTGCAGCCCTGCTTGATTCATGGGTTAAATGAAAGTCAGAGATATTGTCAATTGACTTATCAACTAATTGTTTCTGCACTATACGAAATTATTTATCTTCCTCTTTCTTTTAAATTTGACATCAGCTACTGTATGTGAAAGAATGGCCCAGCCACAAACAAATAGTGCATAACTTGTTTTAAATAAACTGAATCTATTCTATCAGTTAATGTTACTGGGTTTTTGGTCAGTCTAGTTCTTTTTCAACAAGTGGGAAATATTAATTCTTTGGAGGTTGTTAACGGGGCATTACACCATTTTAAAAGGGGTAGACATACAGTTGGAGCTCTGGCTGATTAGGCATCCGCTAAGGTTTCAGGTGGGTGACTCCATGTAATGAGAATAGGCCTTTTTCACAACAGATATTTTATCTGAAAACACTCAAGGTTGAATAACTCCCTAAGATGCCTCCTAAAAAAGTACAGTCTGCACTCACATTACCACAGTGTTGTCGGGAGACTCTACACCTGTCAGTGGGGCTGCAACATGACGACGATCCGTAAGTGTCTGAAATCTCTATTTACAGCTCACTATAGAGTAAACTACTGAATGTCAGTAATTACATATGGAGGGAAGAGACCTTTTTCATGGCAGACATCTTGACATGTCAGATGGTGCCTTCAAATATCATGTTTGCCATGTTTACGAGATTGGAAATCAGGTTCACAATACGCATGCCGTTCAAGTCATGAAGAACACCGCTGCTAAGCAACAGCAATATTAACGTAACTGTCCAAGTCCAGAAGCCACAGAGGCTAACAATTTAGCAAGCTAACCAGTGGGTAGCATAATGCAGGAAATACAAAAACATAATGACAGAGGAGAAAAATGATGTTGAGAACATTTTCCTCAGACATTATAAAAGAAAAACAATATATGACTAAAATTACAATATACTATACAATATTAACTTATTATGCACCGATAAACGAACCTCCACTGGCTCCACCATTTCTCACAACATCAACAAACTCGGAGCTTCCAGAAAATTTACACTGATGATGTTGTGGAAAGGACATGAGGGGGGAGTTTATATGGGTCCAACTCGTAACACCACCCCATTTGAAGGCACCAATAGTAGGAGAAGGTAATATGGTGTATGTAAGTAATAACATTAATAATAGCTGCATTCCACTTCCACTGGAATAGCTCACTGGGAAACTTAAGCTCCCTCCTCACTACTCCATCATTCACCTCTGCACTGTTTGCAGTTTTGTTATGTTGGTTGCACTGTTGCACTGAAATTTGATGTTATCAATTTCACCTGTGCTTTTCCTACCATGACGAGTCAAAATGTCTGCAGTGAAAAGGTCCATAATGAATGAGTGGACAAGATTTCAGACACAGCTTTGACTTGCCATAGCAGGAAAAAACAGATGTTACCAATAACATTAACCATGGCTCTGGTCTATTCACGTGCTGTCAATTCAAGATGACAAAAAAAAAATGGCATGCTGCCAGGCGGATTTGCATACTGAGATGGAGGGAAGCGGAAACCGGATCTGACTCGTACTAGCTGGCCCTGCGCTGGTTGGGTTTGGAGCACACCTGATTACTGACGTATCATTTGCTCCATCCAAACTGATAAAACAGGAAAGTGAGAAAGATGTCCATCAAGCACAACCTGTACCAACTCATACCATCCTAAGAAGAGATGTAACCAGCCAAAACAATTAAAATCCTGTGTGGGCTCACTATGGATGTGCAGGGCCTTTATCATTTACCTTACTAATGGTGCCGTCAAATGGGGTCGTGTTTACCGTGTTTACGAGGTGGGCCCATATGAACGCCCTCAACATGTTGTATCCACGACCTTGTAAGTGGAAAATTTCTGAAAGCTTTGAGTTCACAACTTGTGACATGTTTGTTGATGTTGTGAGAAATGGTGGAGCCCATGAAAGTTCATAATAAGTTAATATTGTACAGTACTGTATATTGTAATGTTGTGTAATGTCATATATTGTTTTTCTTTGTAATTTCATAATACGTCTGAGGAAAATGTAGATATTCTCAGCGACCTCCTCCTTCTCCTTTACCCACTTGCTAGCTTGCTAAATTGTTAGCCTCTGTGGCTTCTAGACTCAGACAGTAACGTTAATATTGCTGTTGCTTGGCAGTGGTGCTCTTCACAACTTAAGCACTCGAACGCCACACATATCATGTTCACGACTTCCCATCTCGTAAACACGACCCCGTTTGAAGGCAGCAATAGCCTACCGTATCTCCTTCCTCTTTAACTTACAGTCAGAGCTGCAACAGTGAATTGATTATCAACTATTAAATTAATCGCTAACTATTTTGATATGCATTGTTATCAGTTTTAGTATTTTTTTTAAGAAAAAAAAGGAGCAGAAGAAGATTACAGCTTCTTAAAGGTACAGTCTGTAGGATTTGGCAACATTCAGTGATGTGTTTGCAGATTGCAACCGAGTACCCCTCTGCTCACTCCGCCCTTTCCAAGACTGTGGAAACGTGAGTTACCGAGTACAAAACCGTGGCAACACCATTCGCTTGGCTCTGAGCCCATCCTTACCATAATAACACTAATTTTAGAGCAACAGAAGTCAGATGCCAACTGCCGGTGCCACTGTTTTGCACTTTGAGGCTTGTGTTACTGCAGTTTCACAAGCATGTCGGAGAACTATGGTGGCCTTCAGGTAAAGTAAAAACGTAAAAGGCTCTCTCTGGAGCCAGTGTTTGGTTTGTCCATTTTGGGCTACTCTAGAAACAAGGTAGAGTGACATGGTGGACTCCGTGAAGAGGACCCGCTTCCTATGTAGATATGAAGGACTCATTCTAAACTAACGAACACAGTGATTCTTAGTCTCAGGTGATTATACACTAAAGAAAACCTAGTTTTGTTAAATGTTGCACACTGTTCCTTTAAATGTGAATATTTTTTGGTTTCTTTACTCCGCCGTGACACTAAACTGAATATCTTTGAGTTGTAGACAAAACAAGACATTTGAGGATGTCATCTTGGGCTCTGGGAAACACTGATTGACATTTGTCACCATTTTGTGACATTTTAAAGGCCAAACAACTAATCGAGTACCGTTACCGTTACAGATACTACAGATATTTTGTCATACAGTCATGCTACAGTATTAGCTTGGCTCAGATTTCAATGGAAAACCTAGTAGCTGACTTCAACTTGAGATGCTCATCGAAAAGTGGAGCTGTCATTCCAAAAGAAACACTGTCATCTTGTCAAATGCGCAAAATACTTTGCCACCCTGAGTGCCACAACAGCTCAATTCAACCACTGTTGTCTGCTTCACTTGAATTGATTTTCTTGCTTTCTTCTGTTTGATGAATAAACGCAAAACAAGCGCACCAGGTCGGTGAGACATCCCCGGTCAGTGTACCAGAATAATATCCAGGCCGCAGCGGGAGCAAGGGCCAGCGGCACTCACTCACTCTGCACTGCATCATGTCTGACCTTCAGCCTGCCAAGCACCCGCCGCCTCACGTTCACCCCCCGGGGCCGACGCCCAAAAATAGACCAGAGTCTGACACATGCAAACATATCACTGCCACGCGCATGCATGCACACACACTGTATGTATGTACACACATACATGCACATAAAAACACACACTGACACTCACTTTACATCTCACTTTTAACATCCTCTATCACGCTATCTTTAGTCCCTGATGTGTTTCACTGCTCCACTCTGCTCTGGGGTTGTCTTACTTTATCGTCTGATATATAAGAGTCACACAATCAAACACATTAGGCTGAAGTGGGACAGCTGTGTCAACTTTTCACATCCTTACAGCACTCTATCGCTGTACTGCTAATGCATTCCTAAGAGGTGGAAAATATGTGTTGGGCTTCTGCAGTAAATATGCTGGACAAGTAATTTAGTAGCTCCTGCAGTAGTTTTGGCTTGATGTTCTTATATATACTATATGTCTCTGAGTTTTCTGCCCATAGCCCAGTATGGTGGAGGTGAATGGCATTTTTATTTGTGTTGCTTGAAGCTTTGAAAAATAACTTTTCAGAAACAATGTACTCCGACTACTACTGTGGACTGTTTTAACTGGAACAATTTCCCACCAAAGAAGTAGTCCCTAGTTGAAATTATCTGTTGACAAGAGTATATTGTGGATTTTCTACAATAAAAGTGGGGGCATGATGAATAAATGACACTAAAATGTGAAATACTCACCTGCGAATATCATATGTCTAGGGCTTTTAATTTATCGTGAAAGGTAAGAACGAAGGCGCCGATCTGATCTGCGCTCACTTTGTCAAGGTTGAAAGGGGTAATAAAGCTTGCTATCCAGGTTCGGACTATATGGCGCCTCCGTGTTGTTGTTTCATGAATATTTGTGCAACTCAAACTGTTCCACACAATTGGATGCCTTTATTCATGATACGAAAGCTCAGAAAATCAACATTGTTCTTCCAAAAAATGACGTTGCTTTTTTGCCACAAAATACCCCTGTTCTGTGAAAGTATTCATGACAAAAACAATACTTCTAAAAAAATATAATGATGTGCAAATTAATCGCACACAACTTCCCATGTTGTGAACACAAGTTCCATTTGAAGGCACCAGATGTCAACTTAATTTCATTCCCCTCCATTTCATTGAGTAAGAAGCAAATATTGTCACATTCATACTACAACAATACAGGGCAGCAACTTAAAAACATAGTGTTTGGTTGTCTATTGCCTGTAAGATAAAAACACGTTGCTTGGTGTTGTATTAAGCTTGCAGCTGATGCTTGCTTGATTGCACTGGTTATGGATTGAGGAGAGCTCAGTCTGACAGCAGCAGTAGCAGCGATGAAAGCTTTGCTCTGTGCTGATTAGGCCTGGTATACACTGGGCACTATGAGGGACGACTTCTAATGGCTTGTCTGACCTTTCCCTTGACAAGCACAGAAACCACTTTGCCTCGTTACTTTGCCCACGCACACCTCTGTCTCCGACCGCCTCACTCCTTGTACATACTTGTTTACTGTGGGGGTTATTGATAATGAATCATGTTGGAATTAGAAGCCACAATGCCTGCAGCTGTGTTCACACGATGCAGTGCTGTTAATGGTATTCATATGATGAATGTAGTTGATCATCCTTCAGGCCACACTGAGAACCGGTCTACGGAAGCTAATCAGGGGTATAGCAAGTCAAATGTCTGCAATTTGACTTGGGTCAGAGAAGTTTTCTTTTTAGTTTGGTTTCTATATCTGACAATAATAAATATTTGACCATATGAACTAAAACAGCTAGAAAATTTAACTGTGTTTACAAACAATCAGTACATTTTTCCAGGAAGGAAAATAAAATGATGGATATATTTACAATGAAGTTTTTCCACAGGATGCCATATATTTATTTCTTTAGATTAATAAAGGTATTCTTCATGCAATAGAAAAGACTTGCTGATGTGCTTTTCATTGTTGAACGATCCAAGATATAGGAAAAACACATTCATTAATCTAAAATCCTCCAATATACTTTGAAAAATAGTCAGCGAATGTCCAAACTTTTGACCTTATGGAGAGATTTACCATGAAATAAATACTTAACTGTTGCATTTGTCTGTAATAATGACACACGGCAAATTAAAAACAACTAGTGCAGTCAGTTCCTGTCCAGAACGGGCCGATTACTTGGCCCCCTGCTGCAGTGCTCAAGATATATGAAGGACAGTCCTTCCTTTATAGTTAGATGATGGTGCTACAGCACCATATATTGGCCAGATGGCACCAAATTTGTCATGGTCACTCACACGATTGCTCAAAATTTGTAGTAGGAGCAGCAAAAAATCTAATTTGGACACAATTCAAAATGGCAGAATATCAATCTAGACATAAATTGTGGATTTATGTGGATAAAATGTAATCCTCATTGTTATAGCACCACCATCAGGCCAAATTGCACCACATGTGAAGTAGATCGGATGAGTGGTTCTCGAGATATGCGAAGGACGGTCCTTCCTTTATATTTGGATGATGCTGCTACAGCGCCATCTTTTGGACATATGGTACCAAATTTAACACGGTCACCCAGACGTCATAGCTACACTTGTCCACCAAATGTGGTTGCAATAGCACAAAGTGTTCAGGATATATGACATGTTTTGTAATATAAGCCCAGCCCACAGCATTTGAGCTAAATATGAGGACCAGCTATAGCACAAACTGTATGGAACATCCAAAAATCCCAAGAATATCTTTTTTCAGCTTGGTCTGGAGATGTACGGTACCAAATTTGGTGATGATTGCTCAAAATTTGTTGAAAGGGAAGCAAAAAGTCTGATTTGGACACAATTCAAAATGGCGGAATATCAGTCTAGAGGTAAATAGGCGTGGCTTATGTGCATACATTCGTCTGGACCAGAGAAAAGGAGTGTTTCTGAGAGATAAGCTTCAAAAGTTACAGGCAAAACATTCGTTGTTATAACAACACCATCTGGCCTAAATTTGCCAGGGACACTCAGACATCATATGAACACGTCCATCAAATGTGGTCACAGTTTTGTAATATAAGCCCCACAGCATTTGAGCTAGAGGTCCAGCTATGTGTAGTCAAGCTGTTTATGCATGTAAATTCATCTGCATTCTTTATACACTGTATAGAGCCTTGTTTGATTAGCTTTTTGCGCTGCTGTATTGCTGATTATACTGTATGTCTACATCTCTTTGGTTCAAATAATAATACAAATTTGATCACAAAAAAAATCTTTGAGGGCCAGCTATTGCAAAACTGTATGGGTCCAGAGATATTCTGTACCAAATTTGGTGATGATTGCTCAAAATTTGTAGGAGGAGCAGCATATAAGAAAATTTGGACACAATCCAAAATGGCAGAAAATCAATCTCGACGCAAATGGGCGTTTTGTTTGCAAGACTTATGGCACCACCATCTGGCCAGACTGCACCGTATTCAACACTCCCTCGGGGTCCCCTGCAAGACATCCGCAAGTACCGAAGCAGATTGGATGAATGGTTATTGAGATATGCAAAGGACATGTGGAAAGACAGACAGACAAAGATTCCTTGCTTTATAGTTCGATGTTGCATAAAACAAAAAGCGTGCCACTAACTAGCCCTCACTCAAATGTCGTATCTCTCTATAATAATGACACACAGCAAATTAAAAAATACCAATTTGATGTCTTAATTGTGAGATAGATGATTTAAGCTTTAAGAGAGATCATTCAAATCATTAACTGTGGTGGCACAGCCCTGTTTTAATCATGAGAATTAATTTTAATTAGAAAATGAATAATAGACCCTATCATTTCAGTGAGGAGACGGAGGCTAATCTGACCATGCAGACCTGAGCTGAACTTCCTAAAGAAACAAGTCTCTCCGTTCTACATAAAAGCTGGTCAGGGGAACAAAATACTGCAGAAAAAGAGAAAGTGTGCCACTAGGTTTTACTGTCTTTTCACTAATGCAGAAGAAAGGAAAAGGCTTTTACAGCTTGCTAAGAGCTTCTTATAAATATGGGGGCACGTCTCTCTCTCTCCCTCCCTCTCTAAAAGAGCACAGTGTGATTACAGAAACAGCCCGTCCTCCTGCATGCAGGCCTTTGAGAACAGAAACAGAAGGTGATGTCGGTGTTGGGAGGGAGCCAAGAGCCCAAAGACACAAAAATGTAGGTTGCCATGTCCCTGTTCTTCACTGAGGATGTAGACACTGGGTTTAGAGATGTCAAGTTTTTAGCACTTGGTGAAAATGCTGAAATTTCAGCAGAATCAAACAGCACTGCTACAAGCCAAAAACAACCTCATAAAGTCCCTGTTTGAAAATATCACAGGCAGCCTGTTTTCTGTTTCTCATCCCTTCCTGTCCTCATTTTTGAAAGTTTAAATAAATGTCAAAAGTTCTATTTTTAGCGCAGCTCATTTAATTGAACCATATGGAGAACAATTTATTGACATGCTCCGACTGAAGGGTGCGTGGGTGGCATTTCCACTTAAAAGCATGGAGTGTGAATCGTAATGAGGCGAAGAGAGGAGGGTGGGGGGTGGGGTGGCAGACTCCATCACTGGGAGCAATGGGTGTACAAACACCGAAACTCACAAAGGCAACGAGTGATTCATTTAAAGGGATTTTGTGTATATACCAGATTTAGCCTCTCTGCTTTGCATTCATATACATAGAGCAGATAAATAAAGAACGCTGAGAAGAGAGATAGGAGGGGGAACATTAAAAGAACAGAAAAAGGAGAAGAAAGTTAAAAGATAACTTTGATGTTTTTCAGCCTGGACCCTATTTTCCCATGTTTTTGTGTCTAAGTGACTAATGGGGACAACGCTTTTTGAAACTGTCCCAGTATTGAGGGAGAACGCTGCAGCTGCCAGCCGCTAAACAAGCTGTAATGTAATCATTTGGCGCAACCTGGTACCGTCAGTTTATGTCCACTAAAAGTGCTTGTTTTTACTATTGACAGACTCAGATTGTTATCATAAATGTCTGACAACAATATGGAAAGGACCAGAGACATAAATCCTTTTTCTTACCTTGCGCTTGATCTGGTCTGTTATTATGTGTTTCACTCAGAGAAGCCTTGTTGTGAAATGTTGGGTTGCATCCACATACAGCCCTCCAGGGATGACATATTTTTGTAGGCCAATCAGGAAGTTAGCGTCGCCCTGGTTCCTTCAACAAAATGGGATTTTTCCAGTGGGTTGTGGATTATTGCAGAAAATAAGCTCTGTGGCAAACACACATTTATGACACTTACACATTTTGTTCAGCAAGATAATCAGATTTTTCAAGTGTGAATGCAATCGTCAGACGTAAAAAGCTAACATTAGGCTACAGACAAACTACACCATGGTTGCATAAGTGCGAGTAAACACGAGGCTGTGAAGGTGGACGGGTCGCCGTGATGATGCCTCATTTCACCACCTGTTAATAACTGCCTTTTTAAAGACATAGTGGGATATTTACTAAAACATTAAAATCTCTTCAGCTTGTGTTAACCACAGACCTTATTTCAGGCATCTAACCAAAAACCCATTCAAAAAACCTACTAAAAGTGCTAAAATGCTAATGCTCATTTCTGTGTTTTAGGAGTCTAATGACTCATTTCTGTGTTTTAGGAGTCTAATGACTCCTAAAACACAGAAATGAGCATTAGCATGTCGAAATCATCTAAATATTCAGCCAGCCTGCTGGTGTGGAGAGTTATTTCCTTTCACGCAGGCACAGAACGTACGTGATAACTGTCCTTCAGCTGCACTCTTTGCGGTGTGTTCAAACACAACTTGTCAGTCAAGACAACGGCGGCGTGAGACGGTGCAACAGTCGGCCTACATCGGCGCTAGTTCTTTGATGTCGGCTTGGTGTGTCTGGGTCTTTAGAGATGAGATAGATGGAGAGATTTGACAGAGAAAGAAAGACTGGGACACTTAAAGAAAGTGAGGCATGCCAGCTGGATGGATGGATGGATGGATGGATGGTAGGACGACATAATTGGTTTAGAGGAGCAGAAAATTAAACTTTCTTTGTGTCCTACTCCAACAAACCAGTGATCCCAAGTGTTCCCACGTCATCTCTGATAAAGCTGGGACAGGGAGACTCAACTCATCCTAGCAAGGCCTTAACAGAATATACACAGCAGTGTGTGTGTGTGTGTGTGTGTGTGTGTGTGTGTGTGTGTGTGTGTGTGT
The DNA here is from genome assembly GCA_947000775.1 of Pterois miles. Classification (NCBI taxonomy): domain Eukaryota; kingdom Metazoa; phylum Chordata; class Actinopteri; order Perciformes; family Scorpaenidae; genus Pterois; species Pterois miles. The sequence goes on along the minus strand of CAMQGK010000522.1, from coordinate 1,916,286 downwards.
GTGTGCAATGAGTACAAATGTAACATGTCTGTATGTGGGCATGAATAACACACAGCATGGTTGAATGATATGCACACAGGCACATGGATTAAGGATGAGTATGGCTCACGATTCATATTGTAATCCACTGCCCTGCATTCATGTTCATTGGCAAATAAATAACAGCATCAGGTGTGTGTGTGTGTGTGTGTGTGTGTGTGTGTGTGTGTGTGTGTGTGTGTGTGTGTGGCCTGCCTTTGTGATTGAGCAATCAGCGGCGCAGCTTGAGACCGTGACCGGAGCGAAAGCTGCGGATGACATCATGCGTGTATTGCTGGGCTTTTGAATCTTGGACTCGCTGACACATTCAGCAGGATGACTCAAACATACACAGACTGACGCACCAACCCGCACACACACACACATACACCAAAACCACTAAAAAAATTGACCCAGAAAGTGAGTTTTGCTCTGTCTCACCCTGTGTACGTCCTCTTCAAACACGGTTTCATGGACACTGCACGCAAACAGCGCCGTGGGGAGGTCGCTCAGATCCATCATCTCGTCCGCCATGCCGTCCTGGTCCGTCTCCCCAAACACCATGTCCTCTTCGTCCTCCTCGTCCTCCTCGGGATCGCTGCTGTAGGCCTCGGAGCCGTTGCTCCACGCCTTGGAGCTCTCTCGCAGCATGTTGGAGCCTTTTAGGACGGCAGCTGACGGGCAGGTGGGGACCACAGAGGCTGGGAACTGGGGAGAGGGGAGGTGAAGAGATAAGGTGAATAATACACAGACTGGATGTTTGTGGAAAAGCTCACAGAGAATGAAGTGGTAATGAGAGACACTGGTGTGTGAAGATAGGGTTGCACTTAAGAGTCAGTCACGATACCACAAAGGCAGATAAAAGAGAGAAACAGAGATGGAAAAGAAGGGAATAGTGACAGTTAAAGATGGTGAGAGTAGGGAGGGATGAACAGGACAAAAGATGACACAAACAACAAAGAAATAAACAGGAGACAGGAAATAGGGGAAGTTTTGTGTTAAAATATACTTGGTATTCCCGATTAAAATATTCCATCTAGTCATGGTTCAATTATAGTATATCTGTGAGAAAATCTACAACTTGCTCCCACAGTGTTTAGAGAGCCATCTTTCAATTAGGGGTGTAAATCACAACTTTCATCACAATGCGATATTATGGCGAATCTATTGTCTGCTGCGATACAAGTTAGATTTCATTTAATACAATATCATATGTCCATCTAACACATTCGCTTACATTTATATCAACTCACGAAAAAACAACTAAAATACGATTTGACCATTTTATTACTGGTCTCTCCCAGACATTTAAATGAAAAACAATCTATTCTTTTTAATAAAAACAATAACTATGGACATCCTGTTGTTCACTATAAAGTGCCACAATTTTCATGTTTAAGTGGGAATGTTCTTTAAGATTTAAGAATTTCCAAATAATGGTGCATCTTAAAGGTGATGATATATCTATGTTTTCACTTTGCATCAAAATATTGGATCGTCTAACATCAAATTAATATGTCACTCCAGATCGATAAGATAAAATAATCCTTTATTAGTCCCATGACAACGATATGTGCATTGTTACGGCAGCAAAGGGGCAGCAAAGGGGACAGTGCAAACAGCCAGAGGGATCAGTAAAATCCACAAAAAGATATAATAAATAGAAAGTTAACAATAAAGGTATAAGAAAAAATTATATACAAATGTTGAAGTAAAAGAAATGGATGAGGTATTTTGTTCCTAGCAGGGCTGTAAGTAATGATTGTTTTCATTTTGGATCAATCTATTGATTATTTTCTTAATTGACTCAATGTTTAGTCCATGAAAAATATAAATGTTCAACAATATCTAGTTCAGAGGCTGAGAAAATCAGTTCATATTTACATTTAAAAGGCTGGAAGCTTTTTCATATTTGATGTCAAATTTAACACGATAACGTGTTTCAATTTGTTTTAATACCACAAATTTTTTAACGCATTAATGCAACCAGTCTTTTGGAGGTTGTAGCAGGCTCAGGTTTAAAGCTAGAAACTAGAAAATCGAAGGAATCCACTGGTACCAACCATGTCATATTAGCTTGTCACAAAGGAGGTGAAATAATGCTCCAAACTTACACTAACTTTTAGCAAGTAAAAACTGGCGTGTCCATATTCAAAGGGGTCCCTTGACCTCTGACCTCAAGATATGTGAATGAAAATGGGTTCTATGGGTACCCACGAATCTCCCCTTTGCAGACATGTCCACTTTATGAAAATCACATGCACATATGAGATTTACATAATTAATTTGATTACTATCTTAGCAAAATATTATATACATAAACTTATATGGCTTCAAAGAATACCTTACTTTTATATATTTAAAGATATTGATTTCAAATATTTGACTATGATTGCTAACTCACTTTTAACAATCCCAGTTTTTCAGCAGATGAGATTTACATAATCAAGTTTATCACTATCTTAGCAAAATATTATATACATAAAATGATACGACTTAAAAGAATATTTTTATTAATTAATTAATTCATTCATTCATTTTTATATTTGACTATGATCGATAACTTTAAAACTTAAAAATTGTTTAAATTGTTTAGACACTTCAAATAGACCCTGACTGTCTTTTGTTTGTTTATTTTGTTTTTATCTCTTTTCCTTTCTTTACATTTTACTTATATATAGTATAATATATTTTACACTGTAAAATATATTTGCAATATTGCAATGAAAATCTGAACATGTTTAGGCATCTACTGTATTTAACCTTTGAAATAAAAGATATAAAAACAAAGTCTGACCCTAATGTGAAACTTCAACAGGGGGCAGAGTGCCATCTAGTGGGACATTTAAAGAACTGAAGGCGATCATTCATATTTTCATCACAACACCTGAAATTTAACCTGAAAATGATCTCAAATAAATTAGTTGTAATACAAAAGTATGGATATCGATTATAGACCAAACACTGCGCCAAACTCTCATTCAATCTCGTGCAAACAGAGCACGAGAAGGCAACGACATCCATAACGTCACGTCCACTGTATAAATGGCCGGAGAGGACCGTGACGTCAACATTTGCCTCTCGAGCACTCCAAGGAAACCCCCGAATGTCACGTAAAAAGGGCTCGTGTGCAAAATTGCTGGCACGCGCGTTTAGCACAAAAGTAACCGCCCGTGAAAGACACTCTTAACACTTGAAAATGGCGTTTTAAGCGTGTATAAAGAGGGGAAAGTTAGCTCAGAGTCGTGGTTACCAGCTAACGGATGAAGTTAACGTTTAAATTTAGCTTTATAACCGGTTCAAATTAAGCGCTGATTCGTGTCTGTATTACTCACCTCAATAGGGCCAGTGAAAGCTGCCGAAACGACGCATTGCAAAAGACTAACAACAAAATTTCCAGGTGACTTTGTCAAACAGGTTTGAAGCTGCTCTGGTGCTTCTTTTTAGGCTGCTGCTGTCAGACGCGTCGGTGTTTGTTATTGCTGGATTATTGGACACTATCTGATGCAGCCTACTCCAGCGTCAGGACACCGGCAGGTGAGACCAATCAGATGCCGGCGGAGGAACGCAGCGACCAATGAGGTTGCAGCAGGGGGAGGATGCTCCGCTTCAACCGAGCAGCAGCAGCGAAGTGGCACACAGACAGAGATCTTGCTGCTGCTGCGAAACTGCGCCTTCATTTGACAAGGACGTCCCGGAGAGACAACGCAGCCAGTCTGACTGTGGGTCCATCAGCTGTCTCACCCACTCTGTTCACATAATGAGGTATATATAGTCACATCTCTACAGACATTTCATGTTTCTAAATAGATTTACAGCTCAGTTCTCTGACCCACCTGTTACACACACAAAATACTTTAAGCAGCGGTGGGTAGAAATGGAGCAAATTTATAAAACATCTCTATATCCTGAAGACATCTGAAACAAAACCTCTGTGTCCTCCATCTGCAGGTTGTCACTCGTGGTCAAAAACTAGGTAGGGCTGATAAAATATGGATCAATATTATGTTACTATAAGTCCTATTTCTCATCTCAAATATTCTCAGAAACATTTAGTAGTTACTGTTAAGCTGTAAGATGAGGAAGTTTGTGACCAACAGCCATGTTGTGATCATTTGAGGAAATACCAAGCACCGCCCATCAGCCGGAACACAGCCAATAGGAACGTTTTCCCTCTCTGCAGTGACCTGTGATTGGCCGAAGTCTTCCATTGCTAGAGTTTTTTAAAGCCTGAAAACAGCCATGAGGAGGTGCAGTTAGAAGTCTAGTTATCTGAATTTGAACATGAATTTTAATTACAATGTGCTAAAAGGTCATTATGGAGTTTTTGCCCAATGATGCCAACAACATTAGTGCCTACTCCAATATGGTGTTTAATCCACTGTAGAAATTCATAATGTGTCTCTTTATCCTGCTGCATAATATGTATGAACATCCTGACTAGGATACTGCTCCTAAAACCTGAATGAGTAGCTCACACTACCACCTCAGCTCTGCACGTATACCTGCCTGCCTGGTTGGTTGTTGTTGATTCCAGTCTATAGCAGAGGAAAGCACTATAAGTATTAAATTTATGGGTAAATATTAGGGCTGTCAATCGATAACACAACAATAACAAATATTGTCCAGAAACCCTCACAGGTACTGCATTTAGCATTACAAATATGCTCAAATTATAACATGGCAAACTGCAGCCAACAGGCAACAACAGCTGTCAGTATGCTGACTTGAATATGATTCACCCCAAACTGCATGTGACTATCATAAAGAAGAAGAAGAAGAAGAAGAAGTCAACCTTTATTAGTCCCACTAGGGGAAATTCAATTTTTACACTCTGCAGGCATGTCTGTAAAAGGGAGACTTGTGGGTACCCATAGAACTCATTTTCATTCACATATCGTGAGGTCAAGAGACCCCTTTGAAAATGGCCATGCCAGTTTTTCCTCATCAACATTTAGTGTAAGTTTGGAGCATATTTATCCTCATTCTCGACAAGCTAGTATGACATAGTTGGTACAGTGGTTTCTTTAGGTTCTCTAGTTTCTATCTTTCAAACTGAGCCTGCTATAACCTCAGAAAGATTGGTTGCATTAATGTGTTAATGAAATTAGGGGCAAGGGACCATTTTTCCTCACCAAAATGTAGCACAAATTTAGAGTGTTATTTAGCTTCCTCCACAAAAAGCTAATACTAATGGATTCCTTAGGTTTTCTAGTTTCACTGCAGCTTTAAAACTGAGCTCACTACAACCTAAAAATCCCAAGTTGCGTTGATGCATTGAAGAAATAAATAGCGTTAATATGAATTTGATTAGTATCACATTAATGTCGACAGCCCGAGTAAAATCACCACTGAATATGTCTGACACAGTATAACATGCTTAAAGAAATATTACATTGGAATAAGTCTCATGAGAGTGATGATAGTGAAGTAAGCAAGTTGATTGAGACATACAGTATATGTTGCATGTAAATAAGGTGCCAGAATGCATAAAAATTATTGCTCTGCTGGTCTGAAATGTCATCCATCATCTGTTGAGTATTAAACTCAAGATAAGATAAGATGAACCTTTATTAATCCCTGGAGGGAAATTCATTTGCATGATTTTATTGGTGCTGAAATAAACCAATGTGTAAATAAGTAAAATATGTGCTACTTTGCTATGTATAGGCTATGCAACTTTTTTAAAGCCCTTTTTTCTGCTTAAATTTATAGTTGAAGTTTAGTACTTAGTGCTGCAATGATTCATTTTAAGCAACATGAGGGGAGAGGTAGGGAGAGAGGTATGTCTGTTGGATTTTTCACACACCAAATTGCATACCGGATTATGGGATTATAATGACTCCACAAACACTGTTAAATGAATGAAAGTGTTGATTTATAACCACAGATACAATAATCATAGCTTCCATAGACTTCTGCAGAGGTGTACAGTTTATAATGTAGATGTCACCCCACATCTCTCAAAGAGCTGGAGGTTTTCCTTCTGGTAGAATGATCCCATATCCTTTGACACAGCTTACGACTTTGACACTGTAGTATCAGAGTACATTGTTAGGACAGTTATTGTTTGCACGTTTCACCCAAAAAATAAGCAGTTACACCAGTAAAAGCCAGGCCATATCTTGGGCGGGACTTTAGTGTGACTTAAGTTGAGAAAATAAGGTCTGACCACCAAACATGTTGCAAACCTTGTGCACCTTTCTGCAAATTGTGACCAAACAAATATGCCAGAAACAGGTTACATTAAGTTTCTATGACACACAAGATTGCATTTCATTTATGATGGGAAAAGTTTGACTTTTACAGCAGGTTAGGTGACGGTTTTATTAACAAGACAGGCTTCAATTAGTTTACACAGTGATATACTGATGAGTTTATCCACAAACGACAAAGTACAGGCGCTAGTATGTACTGAATACTGTGGAACGTCTCTCTGCTTTGTTAACACTGTAGGAATGACCTGCCACATATGTAGAGGTGGAGTGTATCCAGTGTATGCAGCCATTCATTCATTATGGAGTATTTAATCTAGGGCTGCACAATTAATCGGAATTTTATCCAAATCGCAATATGGCTTACTGCAATTTTCAGATCACAGTATGAGGTGGAAATCGCAATATTTGTGTGTGAAAATACCATTTCAAGTTGAATATTGTCATGCTGCGAAGATGTCCTGGTCATACTCTACAGACACCTTCGTTTGGGATTTACACAAAAATCACACCATGATCATTGTAATGTTTTTCACTGAAAATGAGAATAATGATGTGAAAATTATCATTCCCTCTAATATCGCAATATTAATGAAAATAATCGGAATTAGATATTTTTTTCAAAATCATGCAGCCCTAATCTAATGAAAAAAAAGATGTAATTTAATTTGCTTATTGCTGCATTATCTTTGAGCTTGTAAAATGTTGATGGGACTGGTACATTTTAAATACATTGTACTACAACATGGTCATTCCGCAACATTAACTGCATGCGTACAGTTTTATTTCTTGATTTGTTTTGTTATCAGAAATGTCAAACAAACAAGGCATCATATTAAAGAGGCCAAAAACTATATTTAGGCATAAATGTTCTACGGTAGATTAACTTTTTGTACTTCACAGTTCACATTTAAATAGTTGTACAGTTTATCAGTTATATCAAATGTGATAATGTGATTCACTTCCCTTCTATTTAGAGGCATCCAGTGTGTTATTACCTTTTTTTTTTTTTAATAAGTTTTAGATTTTTATTCCAATAGGCATCTACAGGTTACAGTTGCCTTTTTGTAACTGAACTGCTACATGATGCTTCACTCACCTAAATGGATTATGTACCGCCTTACAGTAATGTACCCAGTGTACAGCTACTTTTTAAGGCACACTAAAAGTTAATGTGAAAATTAATAAATACATTACAATAAATTAGAAGACTCGCACCCACTGTTTGGTCACATCAGGAAAAGTATAACAAAATGAATTCCCAAGAACAAGAGGCAAAAAAGTGGAGTGAAAACCGCTCCTATAAGAGAGATTAGAGGCAGATATTTAAAGTCAAAATGTTCATTGGCAAGTCTGCAGCTACATTATATAACTGGGGATGTGAGGAGTACTTCACAATCCTCAGTGGAAGAACAGATCCCTGGATGTTCCCTTTAATGAGCGAAAAATTGCTCAACGGTCATTGAGTCCTGACACAGGGTGAAGGCAGTACGCTTCAAGGCACAACACCATCTTCGCTGTTGTATTAAGCCGTGTTTGTGAATCCACTGCAACATCCAGCAGCTTTGGGTTTCCTCCGTTCATTTTTGGAATGAATGTAGCTGACGTCTTCTCACAAAATAGAAAACTTCTCAAGGTCACCTTTTGGTTTGGTTTTGATTTCAGAGAGGAAAGCATGTGCAGAGGAGTGTAAGGCAGAGTAAAACACCCAGTGGACCCCCTACTGGGCTGTGGGTGTGAAAAGAACTGAAGCCATCTTGGCCTCTCAAGGTCCTTGAATGTTATTTATAGATGAATGGAGGAAAATATATGAATAAAAAAATACTTGGTTTTAATCTTCCTTCAGGTCAGACAGGCCATGAGGTCCACAGGTGGATCTGGAGGTGACGGCAGATTGTCCCAGGTTAACTGGTAGAGGAGCAGGAGCCACTCCATCGTTGTTGACAAGAGCTCCATAGGAGAAGCCTCCACTGGAGTCCGACTGGACAACCAGACCCTTGTCATGAATAGTTGGGATACCTGATGATGGTAAAGGACAGATAGGGTAAGGTTCAAGTCCAAGTTAAAATGATGCAACACCAAATAGCGTATTAATATTTAGTGTTTAAAAGCAAACCTTGAGTCTTGAGTCTATCAAAAACATTTGCCATTTTGAGATTTCTCAGCGATTAGATGGCAAGCACTTCTATTCTGGAAACTGCTCAGAAACCCACGATTGTCAGTCTACCTATGAAAGCCACACTTCCTCTGAACGCTCTAGGTCTCTACTTTGTGGCTGTAAAGATTCACGAGGCTGTGATTATCCTAGAGGTCACCACAGGTCATTTTATACAGTGAGGTCAAATTTAACAGAATGGCCTCACTATATGGAAAGGCCTCTGTGGGGATTAACATCATCACACATGAATACAATTGGACTCACTGCATCCATAAGTGTCTTAGCTTTCCAGTAACACCTAATTTATATAATTCTAAGACTGTTTAAGGACCCCAGTATGCAGAAATATAGATACAACAGTAAGTATTTATGTAGAGTTTATACAAACCATTAGCCACATCCATAGTGACATATGACTCAAAAATCTTGGTCTTTTTCCTGTTTTTGGTGATGAGAAAGACCCCGAGGAAACAGAATGCAGATCTGTACGAAGCACAAAATATTCGTACAGTCATCACATATTCACTTCAAGTGTCTGTTTTCTAGGTTTATTGGTGTTTGGCTTTAACACTACAAATAATGCCACGGGCCTTTTTTCACAGCACACATTTTGACTTGTAGTAGGTAAAACACAGGAGCTACTAATAACATTAACAATCAGCATGCACAGTTCCAGGACACTGAAACTGAAGTAGCCAAATAAAATTCAGCCATTATTGATTTTTTTTTTTTTTTTTATAATTTATTTAAACTTGTGCTTTTCATACGGTGACATGTCAAAATGTCTTCGTCAGAAAGGCCTACGATGGATGATCACTCACCCCAACAAAAACATGCAGATGTGAAGCACGTCTTCATTCTTGAACTCTAAGTAAAACACAGCGCCTGGAAACCAGAAAAGAAGAAATAACAGCACGAACAAAGCAGAGGTTTCCAACTTGCACTGCTCTTTTTCTGACATACCGAGTCCAATACCTGAATCCAATACCAGCGTGATAAAAAATATTTAATTATTAAACAGCTGTTTACTACTAGCCATGTATGGATGTGATATGATTACTATCTTTGTTTTATAAATAATAAATTAAATATTGCCAAATGGCTGACATGTTCCTCGCTCTGACTACCGTTACCGTTACACTCTCCACTAGCGACGCACTGTCGTTGTTTGCTATCGTCACATGACAGACTACCTGCAATCAGTTCTTCGTCGCTGCTCTTAAACAATAGTTGCCAGTGGCAGCCATGATACATCCAGGGTGACAGCACAGTGCATAACGCATAACTCACCAGCTACCACGGCAAAGACGGTGGAGAGGATGTAGCTGACACTGGCGATCAGAGAGGAGTCATACAGCTGACAAGCCTGGGAGATAAATCTAAAAAGGCAGCAACACACAAAAAAAATGGTAAACAGCGACCATTTAAAAAAAAAATATAAAGACCATGACTGTTCACCCGTAAGGAAGAAAAACTTGAATAGCAAGCCAATGTTATTCTTTAACATCCCGACCTATTGCCCGCTATAGCCAACTGACCACTGTCACTCACCTGGCCTGGAAGACCACTGAAGCCACCATGCACACAAACATGACACTGAAGATCGGGTAGTTCAGCTGCATTGAGCCCTCGATGCTGAGAACCAACATGCCTGACACCGCCTTCACTGTGATGACTGTGACTGAGCCTGTGAACCACAGTTTAAAAAAAAAAAAAAAAAAGCACAGTTAAACACAGAAAAAACAAGAGACTTTCACAACAGCTTAGGTGCATTTTGAACATTAAACACATGACAATGTATTCTAATAAAGTATGGTTATAACTTGACTTTATAGATGGTATGAAATTGACTGGCTTTAATGCCGGTGACTCACCCAGCAGCGCGACCAGCATCAGAATAACAACGAGGTAGTTAGATCTGCGCTGTTTGTAGAAGTATAAGAGCAGGCAGAACGTGATGATCTCCAGGAGCTGTCAATAAGGGTAACAGAAATGATAAACACCAAAATTAATATCAAAACAAGAAGCACTGCAGTCATTGCCAGATTACAGCCAGAGTTGAGACCATGTTCAGAAGAAATTTCTTAAGCGCAGAAATTTCTAAATGCAGCATATACACAAAACAGACAACTGAGTCCCTAGTTCACCCATCCAGGTGAGTTATTGTAGCAGCCAGGATGCTGCATGCATTGTCATGGACACATGCAGCCACTTTCCCAGTAAATCTCCACCGCATCATTTAGTTTAGCTGCAAGGTTGTTGGCAGTGTCTGCCTTGTATATTCTGTCAGCCAGGTGTAGCGTTAGGGAGTGCCCAACAGGTTGTGTGTGATGGTGAGTATGAAGTTATTAGCAATGTCATAGCTGTGAACGTAGTAGTGCAGTATGTGTACAGTTTATGTCAGTGTATAAATGCTACACCTCCACAAGACCCAAAAATAAAAAAAGAAAAAGAAAATGGACCAGGGCCAGGTATGTCTTAGAGACTACCTGAACCACAAAAGCAAGCACTTTGTCCCAAGAAGCGGCTTCGCAACAAGCCTTTCCAAGCAGACCAATCGTAGTGCACCACCTCGGAGGAAATGCGCCCAACGGGGGCCATTAATAGCTTCACAGCGTTCACTGGCTGAGCCTAGATCACAAGTACTCAGGCCCCCGAGTGACACAGAGCGAGCGGTCTTCTCCAAGCTAAATTTCCCCAATCTGAATAGTGCTTATTTATTCATGATTTGGAAAGCTAATTTTATATACTTGCCGAATTCTTTTAATCATTCAAATATGGCTGGGTGGTTAGTAACAGATTTTTGTGTAATGTGACAAACCCAAAATGCATATTTATTTTTACTTTACATGGACTTTAATGTTGGTTAACAGTTAAAGTGTTAATTATTAACATCCCTAACCCGGAATATCCCTTTAAGATTTTAGTCTGGTTGTTTCAATTTCTGTGTGTGCACAGCCCTGCCATTCGAGACTTTTCTTAGGACCTTTCTCAAGAAAAATTAAAAAAAAAAAAAGTAAGATACTGGTGAATGAGGCCTGTGTTTAGTTCTGGTTGACTAACATTTTTACAGCTGCAGCTTGTTGTGTTGTACAGGAAATATCACTAAGTATCTCTCTGTCAGTGTTAACAGTGGTCTACTTGTACTGTAACCACAGTTGTCCAGTTTGGCATACTGTATTTTTGTTATGGTTTAAGAGACTTTTACCCCTTAGAACATTAAAAAACGTTGCAATATTTGTGACTGACGTACCAGCAAGTCAGGGAGTGACTATCTATCCTCTTCATACCTCTGGAAGATGTCTTTAAACTTTAAACGCTATAGAAATGTTATGGTGTTTCTCAGACCTCGATTAAAGATGACACATACTGGTAACTGGTAGTCCACCTATGACTCACTTCTTTAAGTGCCTTTGTTCACTAATTGAATTTCCTGTGTGTCAGTTAAAAGCTACAATTATGCGAAGTGAGGAGTCTGAATCAGTCGTGTATTAAGCCTTGTACCGAGGAAGGAACCTGCCAGAATGAAAAAATTAATTTATTAATTAATGTACCTAAAAATTGCTGATTGTTGATAAAATGTGACACAAATTAATATTTGTTTTAATTCAGTTTTAATTTGCATCTTTGTATTTATTCCCTTACTTCTTTACTCTTCTGTTTAATTTTCCCCTTTATAAATGTATTTATTTATTTTTGCATTTATTCATTAATTATTTATGTATTTTTCATTCAGTTTTTATTCACATTTGCATTAATTTTTATATTTATTTTTAAATGTATATATTATTTATGTATGCATTTATGTATTTAGTACTGCACAATTTTCCCTTAAATAAATAAAAGTGAAAATTAAACAGAAGAGTAAAGCAGTAAGGGAATTCATACAAAGATAAACACTAAAAGAAGCAAATTAAAACAATATCACTTTATGTCACATTTTATCAATTAATTAATGGGTACATTTCTAATATTATTTTTGCTACATGTAATTACATATTTATTTATCGAGCCATGTATTTATTTTTGATTTTGGCAGGATAAGTCCTCCATACCTTGTGCTTCTGAACTTCCTCAATAAAGTAAAATACAACTTACCAGATACAAGAGAACAGGCCATCCTACAATGTGCTTCACAATGTTCTTTGCTGTGAGTTTTTCATGAGAGTTTGGTCCAAATGCTACAAAGAGGAATGTTCCTCCTATGGTCAGGATACAGCCCAGGAAGGACAACCCATAGCGCTCTGAAATAACATAAAAATGATATGCATTCAGTTCCACTCAAGTAGGAAATGTGTTGGGATGTTTAGTATAACATGATATAGTAGAAAGCCTATTAGAGATCACAGTGAAACTTGACAATTTTTTTAACAGTTTCACTTTTAGAGGTCTTACATTATTACAACAAAATATGGCCTTTACATGGACAAACTTTTTAATTGTGATTATACTGTAGCAGCTAATTGAGCAGGTGAACCAAGTGCAGCACAAGTCTGATTAAACATTTGCATACAATGGCACGACTTCCATATTTGCATGAGTGTCCTCAGTTACAGACCTATGCTTAACTTACTTGCAAAGTCCTTTGGCTTCGATTTCTCACGCAGAAAAATAAGACCCAAAATTGCGCTTGCTGAAAACAAAAAGAAAAGCAGGACGCTAACACGAATGTTGACTTGTCCATGTTTTCCCAATCCCCATATCTGTGATTATCTGTGAACATCTACTACTGAAACATACAGTAAGAGAACAAATACTCACTAATAACAGACACAGCGTTTAGAGGTGCTACGAGGGCGAGGGGGGCGAAGGCATAAGAAACAAAGTTTGCACCCTCCCCAAGACATGTCAGTACAAACCCACACCACCAGGTTTTGGTATGGTAGAAGGCACGCGGGTCCTTTGTTCCTGCCAAATTCACATGGCTGTATTTCTGTGAGTGAAAAGCCAGCAGGTAACAGACAGTGTCAACATGAGTAAACACCAAGTCCACATCAGTATACTTCGCTTAAACATAGCAAACATATAGAGCAGACCAAACAAACAATGGAAGCAAAATCTGTTTACAGTAGAGATGTTATCAAGGCATTATGTTGACAGAGCACTGACACAAAAGGGCATGATACACAGAAATAAGAGACACAGAACTAATCCATATAGGAGACATAATAACTTTATTTTTAAACTAATATCTTATCATCAGGGAAAAATAAGCACATTTAAGGCAGCTTTTGTGGAGGACAGAAGTTTGTACCTGAATACTTAGGGAGATGCTGACAAGCACATTTCCAAAAATAGCAAGTAAAGTCCCAATGAGGTTATCCTAAAGAGGAAAGACAGAAACAATTATTAAGTTGTTAGACCAAATTATACGAACAAACTGTACGTGAAACTTATTATACTTTTAAAAAAGATTATTTCACTTCACTGTGTAACGTTATTTCCGTTACATCGACATCTACGTTACCTGTAGGTATTACGTGGTATCTTCAAAATACACATACATATACAATGTTTTAGACGTGAAAAGACACGATTCAGATGCATAAAACACCCATACATGTATGTAACTCCTGCTACGGGAAGAAAAAGTGAAACCTTTCGTTTTAACTTTTTATTAACTGACGTTAAAAAAAAGTAAACGACCGTATGTCAAGGGTCTCACCGTGTAGGAGCCTCCGTTGGCTCTGCCGATGTCCATCTTTTTCGCCTTCAGAGGCAACTTATTAATTATTATTAGTAGCCAGACATTCAAATACACGATATTTCATCTTGTCGCTGTGACATTATGTGTTTACCACTGACAGTTTGTGTTTATCTAGCATTAAATCGAGGAAGAGAGTATCTTTGGGACGAGGAGCACCTCACTTCCGGGTTTGATTCGTTTCAGCTACGCCGTGACGCACGACGCTCGCCCTTGAATGACGTCACTGTTGACAGAGAGGGTGATGGAGTTTTTATTTTCAAAACTGCTGATTAAGGTAAAAACAGATGGCTAATGTCTGTGCTGCTCTTTAAATAAGACTTAAAAAGACGAACAGACATCCAAACGCATTCCTCTATTTGTAATGTGGTTCCTATCGTTTACTGTAGTCAACCCTGCAGTACCACCGTAGGCCGGTAGGATTGCCATTGAGCCAGTATTGATCCAAGAGCATTTACTGCTGAGGAGCTATTGATCAATTTAAATAGTAGGCTACTCAGCTGACAGACAATAAATTCCTATATGGATTTAGTTTATTTAAAAGGGGACAGTGCAATGTCATAAAACACATGATTATACATGGTTTAAAAAACCCAGAGTTAGCCAGAAGGCTAGTTTTCATTTGTATGATGTTAAAAGGCACTAAAATACATCTCCAATAATTAAAAAACTGGACAAACAATGAAATACATATGCAAACCCTTACTATACAATTAAGAATAATATGACATCACAACATATCACAACATAACATTTAATCACAACATCAAAACATCACAACAGCCTTGTCTTTTAGTGTTGGCAACTATATGTATTGATAAGCCACATTTTCAATTTTTTCGTGAAGTCCTCGTATGTTGTAACTACTTTAACCTCCTCAGGTACTGACTTCCACGCACTCGTGCTCCTTACTGTCCAGGCCGACTTACTGAAAGTACTCCTGCGCAGAGGAATGTAACAGTCACCTCTGACAGAGCCTCGAGTGACACGTTCAAGGCTGTTTCTTTGGCTGATGAACTCTGCCAGAGGCTCAGGGGCCAATTTCTGCAGTACTTTATAAATCAAATATATATATATATATATATATATATATATATATATATATACACAAAATTGTTGTTGTTAATATTAATATTATATTTAATATTAAGGGCTGAAAACCCCATGAAAACTGGGTAATTTTGAGATTTTGGGCTATTTTCCACATTTGCATATTTAAACATAACATTTGTAATATGAAAAATAACTGTCTTAATGTAAGTAATCCACTGAGGCCATTGTATGTTAGTTCAAAATGTTTACCCTATTCCCCTGCAGTGTCTGGCAAAATGTGTGGAATTTTATAAGACATACATCTTTAAAGGTCCTTTCTCAAAATGAGTTTTTTCTCATATTGTGAGTCATCTATATTCTGTGGGTTTTTACAGAGGGATTTGTGCAATTATCATCTATAGCCTGAATTATAGAACATTTTATTCTAATTTATGTGAAAATTGTTTTTTTTTATGGCTGTTGACAGTATTTTGTGATTTAAGGAGTGATAAAAAGATGTATTTCCTCTGTAAAAACCTTTGACAAATTTGTGCATATTTCATAAGATAATACCTCATTTGTATATTTAACATAAAATTTCAGAAAACTTGTAATACAAAAAATGATTTCCTTAATGTAAGTAATAAAGTGGGGAAGTTTCATGGCGATACCTATTAGCTAAAATCTGGGGTGTCTCCCCTTAAGCCTTTTATAGCCAGTACAACCAACCTGCATGTTCCTGAAGTATGTGATTGTCTAAAACAACATTTATCTGAAAGTATGAATGAAAAGAATAATAGTTACTATGTCACCATAGCATCATACACTATTTTAATCCTGACTAACACTGATGGTATGTCCTCTCCTTTGTGTCTTTGCAGCAGTGAAGGAGGGACCCAGCACAGTAATAGTACAATACGTCAGCAACAGTGTTTCTATAACAGGAGCTATGACAGAAACAAAGGTAGGTCAATGAAGGGTGTAAGCCACTATGGGTGTAGAGTTTGTTTTTTTCTTCTTCACATTTCTAAAGAAGATAGAGATCACATGAGCAACTAATACGTCATTGCTTTCACATGCAGTACTGGAAAGAGATATGTCAAAGTACAGCAGCTCTGGAAACACCAGTGAGCAGTGTTTTAAATTTTCCATGAATCATTGTTTTTTTAATGGGCATTATTGAACTTAAACTAAAGCTGACTCCTTAGGAAGGTGTAATAGTCAAGTCTCAGATGTTAACTTGATGATGTGATCTTTATATGAGGCAAAATTAGCTCTTTGATTTTTGTCACACACTCTGAAGCAGCATTCAACCTTCACATTTTATTTGCTAACCAGCAGAGGGAGTGAGACACCACAGCGTTTTGCTCAAATTCCCCATTGCCATTTGATGTTTGATTGGCATTTAAATTCCACTCTTTGCCTGCAACGATCTGACACTGTGAATATATGAATGCAACATACGAATGTGATATGACAAATGAAGTATGTGTTTTTGCCAACGGTCCTGTTGTGCTTGTTCTTCAAATGGACTGCAGATATGTCTTGCTTATGTAATATACGGTATGCAGAACTGTGATTCATAAATGCATTATGGAGCTGGTTTAATTACAGTTGCAAGAAAAAGTATGTGAACCTTTTGGCATGACTTGGATTTCTGCATAAATTGGTCATAAAATGTGTTCTGATCTTCATCTAAGTCACAACAATAGACAAACACAGTCTGCTTAAACTAATACAGCACAAAAAATATGTTTTCATGTTTTTATTGAACACAACATGTAAACATTCACAGTGCAGGGTGGAAAAAGTATGTGAACCTTTGGGTTTAATAAGTGGTTGTTACTTAGATGAAGATCAGAACACATTTTATGACCAATTTATGCATAAATCTAAGTAATCCCAAAGGGTTCACATACTTTTTCTTGCAACTGGCAAGTTTATCTGTATATCTTTCAACAACAAGGCATTAAAAACAAGATATACAATAAAAGAAACACAAGACATAGGCACACAAAACTGCAGGATTTAATAAATAGTATTTAGATTAGATTTAATAATAGTAAAATCAAATATACAGATAAGTTCAAATAGAATAAACAATCCAGCTACACAGTGCTTGATATAAATACATACCCAAATTCATAAAAGGCAGTGGCAAACTGATTTCGTAGAACTGAGAGTTGGAGCACATCCTAAGTTTGTGATGCATAAGAACTAGGGCTGTCAAAGGTAACGCGATATTAATGCCTTAATGTAAATTTGTTTCAGCGCCACTAATTCTTTTAATGCATGGGCTCAGTTTTAATGCTAGAGTGAAGATACTGGCATCACAAAAAACTAGAAAACATAAGGAATCAACAGGTTCACCAATCATATCTTGCTAGCTTGTTATGAAGGAGGTTAAATAACACTCACAATAACAAACTGAGCTAAATTTTAGTGAGGAAATACTGGTATAGCGATTTTTCAAAGGGGTCCCTTGACCTTTGACATCAAGCTACGTCAATGTAAATGGGTTCTATGGGTACCCACGAGCCCACTTAATGATAATCACATGCAGTTTGGGGCAAGTCATAGTCAAGTCAGCACACTGACAGCTGTTGTTGCTTGTTGGCTGCAGTTTGCCATGTTATGATTTGAGCATATTTTTATGCTAAATGCAGTACCTGTGAGGGTTTCTGGACAATATCTGTCATTGTTTTGTGTTGTTGATTGATTTCCAATAATAAATATATGCATACATTTCCATAAAGCAAGAATAGTTCCCCACTCTCATGTTGATAAGAGTATTAAATACTTTACACATCTCCCTTTAAGGTACATTTTGAACAGATAAAAAAATGTGTGATTAATCACAATTACCTATAGACAAGCATGTGATTAATTGCAATTGAGTATTTTAATCGATTGACAGCTCTAATAAAAACTGAATGCTGCTTCTCCATGTTTGGTTTTGACTCTGGGGACCTGGTAAACTGATGTTAGGACAGCTCATAACGGAGCAGCAGCTCAGAAATGTAAGTTTTCTCTAAAGCATGAAGTCAATTCTTTGACTCAAAGGAAGCCAGCGCATCATTAAAGCATAGAGTCCTTTAGTTCCTGTCACGCCTGTTACAGTTTAATGTCCTTCGCCAAGTGTTGGAAGGAGACGTGGCATTATGGGCTATAGATATTTATCAAGCAGACACTGATTATAGCTCGCAGTGTTTTGGTTTGGCAGAGGGGAGAGGCAGTGAACAGGTGCTTCTTCCTGCGGGTGTTAACAGGTGTGTGGAGGAATGCAGGTGAATGTCTTCTTCCCCTGCATTAATGTTTGAGTGCTATTCAAGGTGAATGCAAGTTTTAATTAACTTTATTATCAAAGTATCAAGAACATAATGATATAGCATTCAAAGAAATTATGTCATTCACACCTTGCATGAGGATACTCATTTAAATTTATTGTTTTTCAGTTGACACAGAACTTGAGAAATTGATTTTAACGTTCACGCATCAGAAGAGTTTTAGTTTTAATAAATTTTAGTTAACTGAGTTTTATTAGATTAGTTGTATAATTACAGAGCTAGTACACAACTATGTGATTGCAATGATAAATGAAATTTAAAATGACAAATGCAATAATGTGATAGATAAATTTGTATGGGTCCTTTAAATAATGATAATAGTAAATTAATTTTAAAATGGACAAATGCAATGATGTGATACATAAATCTATATGGGCCCTTTAGATAATATTAAATAATAATGGTAAATGAAATTTAAAATTGACAAATGCAATAATGATAAATAATAATGAATTAAATAAAAATAACAAATCCAAAATGTTGATTGATAAATCTATATATGTCCTTTAAATGATAATAACTAATAAATATAAATAATAATAATAATATATATAATATATGTAATAAATTTAATTTAAAATTGACACATGGAATAATGTAATATGGGTCTTTTAAATAATATAAATGCTAATGATAAATTAAATTTTCAATTGACAAATGCAATAATGTGATAGACAAATCTATATGAGTCTTTTTAAAACATCTCAGAATATGTAAAAGAAAAAGATACTGATAGTTGAGGAAAAGCTAATGACATTTAAAGAAAATCTAAATACAACATGTTGAAAACAGTAAAAGAAGAAAAAAAAAACCTTTTCCCAGTGAACTGATACAACCTGCTCCCACAGTAGAACTGCTGTCGGGCTAAATGTGCACACACACAACACATAAAGCATAATCAGCATGTCATACAGTATGTCATTCTCACATTACTTCAGTATCATTTTTATTGTTTATTATCAATAAAAACTTGTTTATGATGAATCAATGTAATACTACTGTATGCAGCGATTAGAAACATCAGAAGCCCATTTGAAAGCCTTTTCCATGTTTTGCCTGATATAACTGACAGACAACAAAATTAAATTTCATTTAATGGGCTTTTATGTCATTAAATATGCAAATGCTCCACAAAACATTTATTGAGTAATTATCACACCCTCACACTCTTACTATTAAACAAATATGACTATTTATCATCCTTACCAGTTGAGTGTTGGTGGATTTTTACTCATAAGTTGAAGGAGTTTTGTTGTCTTGAGCTCCTGTCGGGTCAGAGGTCTTATGAAATTAAAGGTGTGTCCCTTCCTCTGGGCCATCAGGTCGTCCAGCATAGTGGACAGACCTGTTCACTGCCAGCTGTGTGTGTCTCCCTTTGTAGGCCCTGAGGATGAATGAACTGATTAACACACTGATGTGTGGATGAATGCATGGATAAAAAATGCCCTAGATAAAGCATGATAATGTTTGTGTCCTCTGCGGTGACCAAATGTGCAAGTCTTCAAATGTCTTGTTTTGTCCGTAGACTGAATATAAGAAGTGGACATCATGTTGTGACGTCACCCATTGGTTTTTGGACTGCTGTTTTGTAGCTTTGAGTCCGACATTTTGGCCATCTTGGTTTTTGGCCGTTGCCATCTTGGTTTGTTGGAGAAGTAACACAAGAGGTGGAGCTAAGTGCAACCAAAGGCTGAATAAGACATTTTTATGCTACCAAAATGTTACAATTTAATTTTATGAACTGAAAACACACTGTGAAAGGGTTAAACAACTCCCAGACCAGACAACACCATGGCAGCAACCTGTCAACCTGTCACAAGGTAGCCATGCCCTAAAGCATACCTGCTTTTTGGTCAATTTGACTCTAAATGGGACCATAATTTACTAAATGAACATCATGCTGTATTTAAGAAGACTTGAAACTTGAAAAAACTATTATCTTTATTTTTTGTTTGTGGGAATAAATAAATTAAGAGGAAGGAGAATTTTTTTATTTTTTTCTTTTAAATCCAACCTTTCTTTTCCCTCCAAAGAGACCCCCCCCCCCTCTTGTTAGAGAGAAAAAATTAAAATATTTTACTTCATCATTATTGTTTTTTTTCCCAACCTTTACCTTCCCACTATTTTTATATCCAAAACAATAAAATGTAAAAAAATATATATATATATATATATATATATATATATATATATATAT
The DNA here is from genome assembly GCA_947000775.1 of Pterois miles. Taxonomy (NCBI): domain Eukaryota; kingdom Metazoa; phylum Chordata; class Actinopteri; order Perciformes; family Scorpaenidae; genus Pterois; species Pterois miles. The sequence goes on along the minus strand of CAMQGK010000522.1, from coordinate 1,895,615 downwards.
ACAATATATATATATATACAATATATATATACAATTACACAGTACAATTTTTTTTGTTAATTGTTTACATTAGTTATTCATTATATATATATATATATATATATATATATATATATATATATATATATATATATATATATATATATATATATATATATATATAATGAATAACTAATGTAAACAATTAACAAAAAAAATTGTAGCTGTTAAAATCTCTGTTGAGCTAATCATTTAATTGGTTTCAGTTCTAAGCTTCAAACACAACCCACCTTCCCTCTGTGTCTGTTGTAAGCTAGAGGTCATAGAAAAAACTGAATCACAGGCTTTTTTGCTTCAGGTTATAAAGAACTTTCCATTGACAGCTTTTAAAACTTTTACACCTCCGGCACTAAGTTGAAGTCCTGTTATATCATCTAATTTGCAGCTTTTTCATCCTGTAATTTACATTTCTCACCTTCAGCTCCTTTTTGTCGACTCATAAAAAGGACCCACACCCTATGGTAAATACTGATGATATATTTTTGAATTACTTCCTGTTGACTATCAACAAAACATCTTGGCTTTCTGTCTCTTCTACCAGTTACTTGTGGTGCGTGGGCGACGTCCATCATCTCCAGAGGAATGCACGAACGTTAGCGACAAGCATGGCCAGGTATATTTAATAACTGCCAGGCCTGTTTTACAAACTAAACAGACCAGCATCCATTTGTAATGACTGAAGAATGTGTGTACGTTAGGCAGGAACAGGGAATGAAGGGGATGGATTCATTACTGTATGGCACCATGCAACAGGAAGTCATTTATCCATGAGGTGAATACACCAACTTGTGAAGGAATGTTAACACGTTATAAAGTGGTGGTGGAAGAGCAGGCTTTTCCTAAATCCTCTGCAAGTCCAGGCTTGTCAGGAACATTTCTAGCAATGACTCCTAAGTGACAATGACAACATTAGCAATAAAGGCAGGATTAAATATTTGACTATAATTGAGCACAGCTTGTGACTGAGGGTGTAATGCTGATTGCATTGACAATTCAACCTACTATTGTGATTTTTGGGCATCCCTCCAGAAGTCTGGTTTCGATGACATTGTGAGCGCTTTCACCCAACAGGATGGTGAAACACGTGTGACAAAGGACGTAGTCAGAATCTGTTTTTAGTCGCAATAATAACACGGATACAACGGACAGGTGAAAATGAATATATAACAATGAAAAAAGGTTCGTTCATTCTTATTCCTGTTTGCTTTGATGAGTATCTGGAGAGTCGATTGGGCCGAATGCTGGGAAGCATATTTAATTGTTGTAAAATTTCACACCGACTCGTAGTCACAATAACTCCTTGATGAGGAGCATCTCAAACACATTTTCTATTTTGATTTACACTGATTTAACTTTCATTTTAAACTGACCTGCCAGATGGCTTGTTTACACAGAACCAGACTGTATATATACAATAAATGGATGATGTATCTCCACCTCCTCCACTTTCTTCCCCTGTACAGAAGTGAAGCCAAAATATCATGGATATTTGCACAGTAGTGATTGGGCGGTGAAACCACAGTATCGAGGTCACACCCACACACCCACCTGAGCCAATCATGCGCCAAGCACGGTTGCAGCTTGTCAGCAAGAATCACAGCTGCCTATCATGATGTCTCACTCGTTTTTTTTTTTATAGCATCACATAACTAATTAAAAACAAACATATCCGAAAATGAACACTGAAAGTATAAGAACTACTGAAAATGACAGACACCATCTATGGGAAATTTTTTTTTGACATGTACTTTGACTTTTTAGTTTGACCCATGTCGCATCTGCTAACATGGAGGGGGCGGGCTTTATGACTGCAGCCAGCCAACAGCTGTAATGGCGTCCATTTTTATACACAGTCTATGCACAGAACCATCTGAGAAGCTGTTATTGGAAAATGTTTAGCAAAGGGCAGGGACTTTTAAAAAAACACTACTTGGCAGGTGATTGAATGAACCATCTTTCAATCAAACTTCTGCCAAAGTCAGTCAGGAGAAGAGTGAAACCCTCGACAAAAGCCTTCACTGATGTTCTTTGAATGAATAAATACTTTTTTTTTCCCGCTGAAAGTTAATTTGACAAAATGAAGGTGGCCAAGAGCTACTCATAGCATGCTGTTGTTCATGGCCAATAACTTTTATGGTCCTTTAATCATCACCTCTATTACAATCTCGCCATAGGCGCAGGGTATTTTGTGTTTCATTAGGATGAGCACCACTAAATGAAACCTGTGTTACTTCTTTGTCAGTGTTGTTTTCAGCTCCTTTACCTTCTGTTTGTAGACTACTAACAGCTAGAAAGTCCAATGAAAAGTTGCTGGGGACGTGAAGTGGCCTTCAACATTACTTTTACTGACTGACACACACAGTTGTCTTTCACGTCCTTGAAAAGAAGAGTATTTTTTTGCCTTTTACTGGCCTGGCTATTTTCTGCATTTATTGTCAAATCTGGTGTGCACTTGCTAGACTGCTAACGCCTATCGTTATGGCATCACTATTGTAACCAAAATTGAAAGCAGCTGATAAATAATAAGCATGTTGTGTCAGAGGGGGCAGGATATTTGTGATTATTTCTGGATAGAAATTTAAACAGCTAGGTTTACAAAGTCACTGTGCATTATCAGTGTAAATGGTGAATGGACTTGCATTTATATAGCGCTTTTCTAGTCTTCTGACCACTCAGAGCGCTTTACGCTACATGTCAGCATTCACTCATTCACACACACATTCATACACTGATGAAAGAGGCTGCAAGGTGACAGCTTTGCCCATCAGGATCTAACCGAAATACACATTCGCACACTGATGGCTATGCCTTTAGGAGCAATTTGGGGTTGACAGTTAGCAGTGACTTGCTCAAGGACACATCGACATGTGACCAGAGCAGCCGGGGATCAAACCACCAACACTCCAATTGGTGGACAACCTGCTCTACCTGAAAATCTGAGCACACAGATGCCCAAATTCATGTGCATATCTTTGAACCTTTAGCGAGCCACTCAGAAACAGGTAGAGAGCCACTGGTAGTTTGTGATGTAATTGTTGGAGACCTGATGTATGCTAACCTCTTCAGGAGCCGCCATTGTTGTTTTAGAACGAACAGTCGCCTCTCTGTGTCGTCTCACAAAACACCTAAGCCACGCCTGTAGCTGCCAGTAGCTCCTCACAGGACGCTGATTGGTCTGTGCTCCAGACACAAATACATGCACTTACAGCCTGACAAGATGGGTTTTCATGTGATATGTGATCCAGCAATTCTTGGTTGATCTCATGACATAGCGAGAATCCAGCTGCTGTGCAAGGTCACTTTAATTTACTTGTTTAAAAGATTTTTATGTTATTACACTATTATATTCTGTTTTAACAGCCCTCAGCTGATTTCACAATAGCTATCATTTTCCAGCTTTGTAAAAATATCCCTTTTAGTGAAATGAATCACCCCAAACTCTTTCCAATGTCCAGACAGATTCATGAAGGAGGAAACATCTGACCACTGAGATAATAATCTAAACAGCAAAACTGTGTTGGTCTTACCTCCCAGTGGCCCTGTCCAATCCCGCTCAGTCTTTTGTCGCTGTCAGTGTCATACCTGGCTATTATGTGAGAGAGGAGAATTACAGCATGCTAATGTCTGTAATTAGGGACATCTTTTGCCTGAAAAGGTCACAAAGGCTCTAAATGACGTTTCTGCCTTCACTCCATTAAAGTCAGATGGAGTGGAAGTCATGAATAATTGGGATATGAATACACGGCATTTCCCGCCATATTATGTGGCTGTCAAATGTGATAGTACAGTATAAAGCCCTATTCCAAAATGAGACAAGAAAATAATTGTTTTATAAATAGGAAAAGACTTTATTGATTAACAAACAGACACTCATACATTCTTCCTACGGGTTAAAATTAAGATGATTTGTTTGTATTTCAGTTGTAACAGAAAAAAAGGTTTATTCCCCCATAGTGAATTTATAGAAATCAATTTTTCCCACTGATATTGTAATTGATTTTCTCCATAGTAGTATTTGTTATTTCTGTCTATTGTGGTCAGACAAGATAAGATATTAAAGAACTTTTTAAATCCCAAAGGAAATGTTTGTGCCAGAGATTGCTCAACATTACAGCAAGTCAACTGTATGAAATAAAAGCATTATTTCTGGCATTGGTGCCTAATAGAATAACAATAAAGTAAAATGCATTTAGTAAAATAAGTAAAATAAAATAAGTGAAATAAAAAGAAAAAAATAAGTAAGCTTAAAAGAGAAAAGAAAGTAATATTACATATGATGAAGAAAAGAAGTAATCTTGGTAATCTGGAAAAAGTAGTATTACACATTATATTGATATTATTGTTGTCAGTGTTCGGTGTTTTCAGCTGTCCTTCCTGCAGAAGGGGGAGGAATTACAGTCTCTGGTAGGGAAGACCTCCTGTGGCATTCTGTGGTGTGCCTCGGTGGTCTACGGCTGAAGGCGCTCTATGACTCCAATGTGGAGTGCAGGAGATAAGAAGCAATGTCCCTAATACTGAGTGGTTTCCTCAGTATCCTCCTCCCCAACACCTCCACCGAAGAATCCAGTTTCACTCCCAGCACAGAGCCAGCTCTCCTGATGAGCTTACTGAGTCAGATAGCATCGGCTGCCTTCACCCTGCTGCCCCAGCACACTACAGTGTAGAAGATGATACTGGCCACCACCAAGTGATAAACATCTGCAGCACGGTTCTGCAGCCGATGAGGGATCTGAGTCTGCTGAGAAAATACTGACTTTTCTTGCACAGTCTGTGTGTTCTTAGACTAGTCCATTTTATTGTCTATGTGGACGCTTAGGTATTTGCATTCCTCAACAATGTCCTCTGTACCCCTGATGCTGACAAGGCTGGGATGGGTCCTTTGTTTCCTAAAGTTCACCACCAGCTCCTTGGTCTTTGTGATGTTGAACTGAAGTTGATTTAGGTCACGCCATCCACAAACCTGTCCACCACTGTCCTGTTCTCAGCTTCCTGTCCCCCACTGATACAGCCCACGATGGCAGAGTCGTCTGAAAACTTGTCTGACTGTGAGCAGTATGTGAAGTCTGAGGTGTAGAGTATGAGCAGGAAAGGAGACAGGACCATTCCCTGAGGAGCCCGGTACTGCTCATTATTGTGTCCAACAAAATGTTCTACAGCCTCACATACTGTGGCCAACCTGTGAGGTAGTTAGTAATCCAGGCCACTAGTGGAGCATCCACCGGCTGCCTGCCTCTTCTAGGTGAGTATAAGCCATGTGCAGCAGAAAGGTGATGGCGTCTTCCTCCCCGACGCAGGGCCGGTAAGCAAACTGCAGACGGTCTAGTGATGGCTTGACCAACGAGCATAGGTGCTTCAGGACTAGTCTTTCCAGTGACTTCTTGGCATGTGAAGTCAGAGCCACTGGTCTGTAGTCACTGAGTGTGTTTGGGTGCTTTTTCTTGGGGACAAGAACAAGGCATGATGTTTTCCACAGAGCAGGAACCGCCAACAAGCTCAGACTCAGGTTGAAGATGTGTTGAAAAACCACACACAGCTAGCTAAGAAGCACAGCCTTTGAGCACTCTGGGGCTGAGGCCATCAGGGCCTGCGGCCTTGCCTGGGCGTAGCCTACTACACAGTCTTCCTACAAAGTAGAAATTCCAGAGAATTGACAACATATTTGTGGCATGACACATTATTATGACTCAGAGCTTCAGGAGTAGATGCATGACTGCTTTAAACAGATCAACAAATCTCTCGACAGAGTCAGAATGCCTCATGATGCATTAAGACAATGTAGTTCTGCTTTGGCCATGCAGTGTCATTATGACTAAGTAACATTTAAACTGATGTTTTACCCCTCTGTGTTTTGTATTCACAATGCATAATGCTCACGATTACAGTATTATTATTCTAGATTTAACTGTAACAAGAGACCATCTTGTGATGGGAACACCAGCAGCAACACCAAAATGGGACCAGTGGTGTAAAGCCCCTTCCCCACTTCCTACTCCCCTCCTGTCCTTGCTCTTACCACACCCATCTTTGAACTTGACCTTCATTTTCATCTCAACAATACACCTTAAAAGTTTCGTGACAAAATGAAAGTGACCAGGAGCTTCTCATAGCACCATGTTGTTCATAGGCAATAGCAGACACATGGTGCCTTCAGATGGGGTGGTGTTTACTGTGTTTACTAGTTGGGCCCATATGAATGCCCCTCCAAGTTGTATTCATGACCTTGTAAGTGGAAAGTTTCTGAAAGCTCAGAGTTCACGACATGTGACGTGTTTGCTGGCTTTGTGAGAAATGTTGGAGCCCATGGAAGTTCATTTATCGGTGTTAGTATTGTTCTTTATATTGTAATTTTTGTCATATATCGTTTTTCTTGGTAATTTTATAATATGTCTGAGGAAAATGTTAATATTCCCTATGACGTCATCTTTCTCCTCTGTCATTATGCCTTTACCTTTCCTTCGTTATGTTACCCACTCGCTAGCTTGCTAAATTGTTAGCAGTGTTCTTCACATCTTAACCACCAATAATTTCTGTCTTACTTTTATGGTCCTTTAATAATGTTTCAGCCACCATAGCTGTCGCTTCTACTTGTGTTTTGCCAGGACGTGTGCCATTAAATGAAGCCTCTGTTACTGCATTGGCCTTCTTCGTCAGTTTGGTAAACAGAGACTGTCATCGTTAAAGCATTGTTTTAAGCTCCTTTACTGTCTGTTTGTAGACTACTACCAGCTGTAAGTCCCATGAAAAGTTGCTGTGGACTTTAGTTAACTAAAGTTAGCTTTCGTGACTGCACCTTGCACGATTGTGACCCCATCGCGTTAACAAAAATCTGCCGACTGACACCTGGCAGAGTACTCAAAACCACTTTTGCGGAAGTGTCTGCTGCAGTTGGTGTCTCCAGGGCCAGATTTTACCATGATGACACAAACAGAGACTCACAAGGTGAAAATACCAGTGTCACAGCTGGTAATTAAGTGTAAAGAGCAGCTTGTAAAATTTTATAAAATGTCCTCAATTGCTGTTGGCGTCTTCCCAGATATGTATTTATATTGTCTCCATCTAAGATAAGATAAGATGAGATATTCCTTTATTTGTCCCACAGTGGAGAAATTTCCATCTGCAGACATAATGAAACATGGCCAGTATTAACTGAAACTTGCCCAACTGAAACAAATTTCTTAAGACCATTTTTCTATTGTAGATGGCCAAGCCAACTTCCCAGCCTCTTCTGTTTACTGGTGGGATACAGCCATGTGTAGCCTGTTATGCTTCCTTCTGACCAAACTACTCTGTAGTCTAGTTTATTTGCTCCAAACCAGTTGATAGAAACAGCCCTAATTCACATTTATTATTCTGCAATATTTCAAAAGTTTGCATAAAATTTACTTGACAATTGAATGGAAACACATTTAGTGTCAAGTGTGACTTTTCCCTAGACAGTGTTATGAGAACCCACATTCAACACTGCTCATGGTCTGCATCCTTTTCCTTTTCTCACCCGCAGTTATGAAAAGAGTAAGATGACACTTTGTCTCAACTGTTAACCCCGTTGCACTGCAAACGTTACACATCTGTGTTAAAGATGAGGTGATGATTCATTTTATTTCCTCTTTGGTTCTCAGCTGTACACTTTTTTTTATTATTATGAGAGATTAATTTAATTCTGTTGCACTCTGAGTGTACATGATTCAGTTCACTGATTTAATTCAGTATGCAATTATACATTTTGTTTCAGGCTGTTGGGTGATTAGGCTGGCATGTTTTCAGTATTAGATAGTTAACAGTAGAGACGTTACATTAAAATGTTGCTTGCACAGTAATGCATCAGTCATAATAATTCACACTGGTGCAGTGATTAGCACATGTCGTCTCACAGCAGGAGGATCGCAGGTTCAAATCCGACTTGGGGCTCTTCTGTGTGGAGATTGCATGTTCTCCCCGTGTTAGCGTGGGTTCTCTCTGGGTCCTCCGGCTTCCTCCTACAGTCCAAACCATACCAGGTTAGGTATGACCCTAAATTGCCCTGTAGATGTGAGTGTGAATGGTTGTCTGTCTCTATGTGTCAGCTCTGCGATGGACTATTTGTCCAGGGTGCACCCCGCCTTCACCCAATGCCAGCTTGGATCGTACTCTCTGGAACACTGCATACTTTTCCTTCAGTAAGATTTTGAATGCAGGATTTTCACACTGTTTTTAGTATTACTAAAGTAAATTATCTGAATACCTCACCCATCAGGATGGCCCAGTGTAACACAGATGCTGCATGCATGCCTCCTGACATTACAGCATTGCAGCATTGCAGCATGAGCTGAGACACTCCAGACAACTTTATGCTGTCTGCCACATCTCTTTTCAGGCCTAAAAAAGTGCCTTTTTTGGGAGCATGGGTTTGTGTGTGTGCGTGTGTTTGTGTGTGTGTTTGTGTGTGTGTTTGTGTCAAAGAGAGAGAGTCTGTGAAACCTGAGGAGAGAGAGGAGAGCAGAGCGAACAAAAGCCTTGTTTAATTATCTTCTTTTTTTTTTTTTGTCTGTTGTCTTTGGTTGTTCCTTCATATTTTCAGCGCCCTGCAATCACGGCATCTTGTTAGCTTTGGATTCAGGTTAGACTTGTTGCAGGAGATGACAACTCCCTCCCTCCCTTCCTCCCTCCTTCTCCTCCTTCCTCCCCCCGCTTTCTGTCTCCTCCACCCTCCTCATGTCCTCGTCTCCTCCTCACATCTTTTCCAGTCTTCCATTCACACTTCTGCCATGATTTGCGTTTTCTTTTTAAACGGGTGACAAGCCGCATTTGTCTTGAAGGCATGACTGCCTCTCCCGGCCTCCTCTATTCATTCTGTCCTTCCCTTTCTCCCTCCTCTCCTCCCCCCTTTGCACCAGCAGGTGAATTCTCTTTCAGGAGAGACTGAAGTCGTACAATAGCAGGTGCATGTCTGCCGGATGTGACTCAAAAAGGCTGAAATTTGTCTGTTAAAACACTATTTCATTTAAGCTGTGTATACCTAAATACATTGCTCCCATTTACATGCTGTTGATGACTGAACTTTACCTTAGAAGCTTTCAGTGATATTAGACTGAAAAAGGCAGCGTAGAACCAGCCGTTGCTTTTTTCACTCCGATAATTAATTCAGGGTTTGGCTACTTGTTTTGCACACAGCTATCTTTCTGCATCTAAACTTAAAATGTTTCACTTTACATTAAATATTCTACCATAAGCTATATTCTGCTTTTTGACTAGACTTAAGGTATTCATAAAATGTTGTTTATATGGCAATTTCATGTTCAAATTGTCTCAAATGTTCAAATCAAAACATTTCCGTTAGTGAGAAGAAACATAGAAACATAAAGAAACATAGTGAGAAGATCATTTCCTTGACACTTGATACTTATTAAGAAGTAGTTTATACAGTTTGCAGCAATAATTGCTCTGCAGTTTGAGGGTTTAAATACCATGTAAACGTTCCATCAATATGAAATGTTGCTTTGAATCTGATTACATATCATGATCAGGGAAAGTCTGTCATTACCTCATTATCTATTTTAACTTCTACTCCTCTGAGGACAAAAGACCCAACAACACTGAGTTCAGTATGAGACATGAAACAGATGGAAGTCAACAGAGAAGAGACAACATCCTCCGACTTCGTATTTCATTGCAATTTCATACAAATGTTTACCTTAATTCTACACAGTCAATGGTAAAAATCACACAGTAAAAACCACCAGGGGAAAATGGAACCAATTCAGGTCAATACAGCATCAAGACAATACTGGTTTAAATGCAGAGTGAGTAGGACTTTCCTCAGAATAATCCATCTCAATCATCCTTATGACCCACTAGAAATATGTGGCGGTCTCTGTATCTGTAGAGACCATACCCTCTGTTTTTTTTTTTTCATTTTGCAAGCGGTCAAAGCTTGTTCGAAAACAAGAATGAATCAGCTTTCACCCGCTGGTGAGCCCCTAACCCTAACCACGGCCAGGGGGTTGTTGAGCTGTGAAGGAGGTCCGAACGGCAACCAACAAATACTCATTCTGCCTTTTAACTTTACCTAGTACCCAAGGGTAGAAAACCACCACAAACTAAATTATAGTATGATTAAAAATGTTCTAATAATAATAATTAGAGCTGTCAATCAATTAAAATATTTAATCACAATTAGGCATATGATTGCCCATAGTTAATTGCTATTAATTGCAAATTAATTGCACATTTTTTATCTGTTCAAAATGTACTTTAAAGGGAGATTTGCCAGGTATTTGATACTCTTATCAACATGGGAGTGGGCAATGTGTGCTGCTTTATGCAAATGGTTGTATGTATGTACTATTTAAGATCAATAAACAACACAAAATAATAACAAATATTGTCCAGAAACCCTCACAGGTACTGCATTTAGCATAAAAATATGCTCAAATTATAACATGGCAAACTGCAGCCCAACAACTGTCAGTGTGTGGGTGACTTGACTATGACTTGCTCCAAACTGCATGTGATTATCATGACGTTGGCATTTCTGTAAAGGGGAGACTGGTGGGTACCCACAGAACCCATTTTCATTCACTTATCTGGAGGTCAGAGGTCAAGGGACCCCTTTGAAAATGGCCTTGTGTTATTTAGCCTCCTTTGCGACAAGCCAGTATGACATGGTTGGTACCAGATGATCCCTTAGGTTTTCTAGTTTTAATGATGCCAGTATCACCGTTCTAGCTTTAAAATACAGCCTACTACAACCTAAAATTCACATGTTGTGTTCATGCATTAAAGAAATTATTGGCATTAAAACATATTTTTAACATGTTACTACGGCGTTAACTTTGACAGCCTTAGTTATAATCTACTTTTAAAACTCATGCTACTATTTATCATATTGTTAATAATATATCCTCGGCAGTTTTAAATATCCACATTGAATTTCTAACAGCTCTGAGGTGAAGAGCTTGAGCTTGTTGCATCAAGTCAGTATATCCATATTTTACATTGGGTAAATAATCCAACAGTAATATAGGAAAATGGGTCCAAAGAACCCATTCATACTGGACAAAGTTAACCCAGTGTTGGCGTTTGGAGTGCAACGATTCTGTTACACAAACTTCTTAAACCTAAAGCTTTAGCAGCAACATTTATTTGAGGTAATCCTTTATCACAACATTTTTTAGGTATTCCATTTACAACAATATTTTTCAAAAAAAAAAAAAAAAAAAAAAATTTCAGTCTTAAAACATGCAGACTTTTGACTTAAGAAGGAAATTCCTGTAATAAGCTTCTATGGGATTAAATAACAGACAAGCAGGTAGTTTATTACAGTGGAAAAAAGTGATTGAATTATCTCTATGACAATGGACGAAGCCCATAGAGGTCACCGGGATCATGCACCTATGCGTCAGTCTTCCTTGTTCCCTGTTCTGCGATGGGGCGCACCCCGCTGTGAGCAGGGCACGCTGTGATTGTTGAGGAGAAAAGGAGTGCGTGGTTCCTCTAAAACTCTGACGAGCCGAGACATGTAGACTGAAACTGGGCGCGAGATGAAGAAAGGAAAAGGGAGGGAGAGATAGAGTAATAGATTATAGGGAAGTATCACAGGTGAACATGGAAAGTTTTTTTTTTTTTTTACTTCGCTGGGTCAAAGTCAATATAAACTTTATCCAGAGAGTTGTATATTTTACTACCTTTTTTTTCTTTTTTTGAGATAATTACATATGCAGAAGAACACTGTAGAAGCTTAAATGTGGATGAAATGTGTACATTTAGTTTGCAAATTACAGCTGTGACAGATCGCACCAGACGGACAGAATCAATAAAAGATGCAGGATGAATGAAGGGAGAGGAGCCAGGAGAGTGACAAGTGTAACAACAACATTATATAAAAATGAGGGAATGTGTGTACAAGGAGGGCAAGACTGCAAAAAAATGAGTTTCTGTCTGAGGGTTTCATCACTGAACTCAGGGTGAGGTGGTCTGAACATGTTCCCTGCTTTATTTGGGATGATGAAGCAACCGGCCCTGGAAAGCTCTCCTCCTCCACTATCCCACGGGAATATCACCACTCATCCATAGAGGAAGAGGGACAGAGAAGGATGATGGGTGGATGAGGAAAAGAAGGAGGAGGAGGGAAGGAAAGGGGTGATGGGAGGTTGGAAGAGAGAGAGATGTTTATCGTTATGGAAAGGATGTGTAGAGAGGTGTTTCCTGCTTCATTTAAGAGCGAACCTGCACACAAGCCTGATTGAGTGTCATTTCCCAGAAACGAATTCTCACTGTTGCCCCCATCTTCCACAGTTTCCACTTGACTTTGACCCACGAGTGAACATCCACACACTGACTCTGCATGCTGACATGTAACAGATCGTGCGGCGCACACAAAAACCATGCAACCGCATTGCAAACAACTGAAACACTAAGAAGCTGTTGTCTTTTAATTGCAACAGCGTCCTATTCTGTGGAAGATAAAGAGCAGGTTGTTATGACGCCAGATGCCAATAACTGTGTCTCTTTGTGGAGAATATGAGCTGCACTGTATCTGCTGTGAACCCTCGCTGCCTGCGTGTAGTATTACTGCCCGCAGGAAATTTTCAAGAAAATGTCTGGCTCCACTTTTCCTCAGGTTGTCGATGGCCTGAGGCTACAGTGACGAAGTGAGCTCACCTGGCAGATATTCATTTAACTGTACAGTGACTAACATGATGTGATGTTTGATACTTTGTTGATTCTCGTTGGCCAAAGGGCTTGTTTCACTCACATTTTTTGATAGATTTTTGAGTTAAAATAAGATATACTCTGTTGTCCCAAGAGGAAATTTCAAATAAAATAGTGCTGCACACAGCTGGAATCAGCTTAAGACAATACACAGCCAACAAGAGACATTACAGTAGTACAACAAGCTGCAGAAAAACAAGCCAAATATTGCACATTCCCTGAGAATGCTATATATAAATAGATAGGCATAGGAGTTACAGTGAGATGGACGTGTTTTATGGTAGGCCTATGCCTTGCTTTATAAAGCAGTTGTTTCAAATGTTTTAGCCCTTATAGGAAAGGTCATTTGTACAGTTTTGATAATTTGGGAAATACGGTTATTTCTTGCAGAGAATAAGATGAGAGGATCGATGCCGCTTGTAAATATGAAGCTACAGTGTGGTAAAAATGAAACTACACTACGGCAAATATGAAACTACAGTACAGTAAATATGAAGCGACAGTACGGTAAATTTGAAGATACAGTACGATAAGGATGGAGCGACGTATATTACGGTAAAATGAAGCTACAGTATGGTAAATTTGAACCTACAGTAAGGGAAATATGGAGCTACAGTTCTGTAAATATGAATCTATAGTATGGTAAATATGAGGGTATAGTACAGTAAATATGAAGCTACACTATGGTAAATATAAAGCTACAGCCAACAGTTAGCTTAGCATAGCACAAAGACTTGAAACAGGTGTAAACAGTTAGCCTTAAACAAAATCCAGTATGTACGACTCCAGCACCACGAAAGCTCACTACGAACATGTTATATCTTGTTAGTTTATTCAGTATAAAAAACTGCAAAATAAAAGTGCCAAGTTGAGGTTTATGTGCAGGGCTGCTTAATGGTAGGGTACAGTGACTTCCTGAGTCTCTCAGCTATGGTTCCACAAGAAATTGTCTGACACATAAACAGTTTTTTGTAGTAAATAAACAAATGAGATAAAAAATGTTAATTAGTGGTTTTTAGAAGTGCTGGAAGGCAGATTTTTGTGACCTTTGGACAGAGCCAGGATAGCTGTTTCCCCCTGTTTCCAGTCTTAATGCTACGCTAAGCTAAGCTAACCAGCTGCTGCTGCTACATTTGTGACGTGTTGTGTAGGGACGTTTGTGACATGTTATTCATACAGATGCTTTGTTGTTTCTGTACATATTTTACTGAGGTTTACATATATATTTTAAACCCAACCATGACATCTTTCCCAAACCTAACTAAGTGGTTTTGTTGCCTAAACCTAAATGAGAATTTTTTGTTGATTGCCCCCCTGCTGGTACTGCTCACACCGACACGCTATCCTCCGTTGGACAGACGGGTCTAGTACACACTTGGGTTGCTCCACAAGAAAAGATTTAGCATATTTTCAAAAAGTCTCTATTCTTTTAATAGGCTAAGACTCACAAAACCTTTTGTATAGCCCACCTTAAATTAAAAGACGAGCTTTCTGAGCTGCCCTACATATTGTGCAGAACTACTAGATTAGTAGACAGTACAGCTATACATGTCTTCTGTAAAGCATGCTATTACTTGGGAATGTTTCGGGAATGTTCCTTCAACCCAGTTCAGACTGCAATTATGCACACTTCTTTGTAGTTGTTAGTTACTGCAGATAAGAACGTCCTCCAGAAGCTAACTATGAAGTGTATTTGTATCTACCTCTTGCCTGAGGGGTCCACAATGAAACCTGATATGGAGATGAGCCCAATACCTGCTCTCTGTTTGGGTGGGACCACAACCAGTGGCCTTAACACCATAAAAAGTGTGTATGTCAATCAAACAGCCTCTTGCATATTTACATTATATATATGTACTTATGCATTTAGTTTACCTTTATCTTGATATTGTAACTTCACAAACCTAATTGTCACCATGTCCTCTCAGTAGTTTGGTTCGTATGTGTGCAGTGTGTGTTTGTAATTAATTGGTATGAATAATCTGACATTTAAAGACCAACAACTAATCAGTTAATTGAGAAATTGATCTTTAGTTGCGTCCCTATTTGTAACATCTTGCCTCCAAATGTTGGATCTCACATGTCAACCTGCTGCAGTCTTCATTAAAAATGTAAACATACTTACGCAACTCTAAGATTTCCATTTTCCCATTCAGATATCAAATATCAAATGTTGCCAGTTTCAATTACTGAATCAGTATGCTATCAGAGATCATGTTTCTTTAAATCTCGCCACTCCTTGAGTTTCTTGGCGGAGGATTTTCACTCTGATTGGCATCAGTGCGGCTTGTGTGACAGACAAGATTACCACCTGTCTGTTTGTGTATGAATCTGTTGCTATTTATGTGTTTGCTTAGAGACTTCACATTTATATGTAAGCGAGAGAAAGTTTGCATGCATGAATAAGTTTTCATAGGAAATCATACAAACTGCTGCATTTGTTGATTTGTGTGCCTACAACCTATGTGTGTCATTCCTTGGCGGTTGTTATCTTACCAACTCTTTCGCACCAGTCCTTCAAAAACAAAAGCACAGTCTGAGACAGAAATGAAAGAGGAATGTCGGACTACAAATACCAACAGACTTTTCATTATCTTAAACAAACGGTTCTCCTCGGGGTGTTTGGATTGGGCCTACATACCAAACTTACTGTAGACAAAAAATAGTTTGAAAGGACAGCAGGTATTGATGCAGAAGTAATAGAGAATTAATGAAAGTGTACTCAAAGAAGCTCTTATACATGTGAACTTTACTTTTATTTCACCTGCGTCTCTTTGCTGAACTTTGCAGCGTCCTTGGTGAGAATTTGAATAATTTCTCAGAGGCGAAAATGTTTTCCATTGAGGTATGTCAGACAGAAGAGCTTCATAAATATTCTGTGGACAACATCCCAGATTGTCTTTTATGTAACAAACATAAATCTTCGTTTTTAAATTGAGCAAACTGTCTTTGCATTTGCACACGTGTGACAAGTAAACAACTTTGTTAAGGGTTTTATTAAGTTTAGGTGACTGAAATTTTGGCTAGCCTTATTCTTAGGATCTAAAAATGTTCTTATAATCATACGTAATAATCATCAGTTAATCTCTTATACCCTAAGTGCTACTTTATTGATATGTTTGACACATACAGTAATTGTTTGTGTTATTTTTTTTCCTTTACACATATTTTCAGAAAAGCATCTTCTCACATTTCCTCCATTTGTGTTTTATGACACTGATGAATTTTGCAGGAACTTTGCCTCCTATTTTGTTGCGCACAAAATCCCCTTGCAGCTACTTTGTCAACACATCTGGCCCCGAGCAGAACTCAGAGAAATGCGTTCGTATTGAGCAATGCAACCACCATATACTCTCCTCTGCAGCTTCCTCCCCTTTGCCCCAGGTGCTAACATCTAATAGCCATCATGCAAATGTCAAAGTGCTGAAACTCTGAAGTGGCTGTAGAGCTCCAAAAACTCCCTCCTGTTGGCTCACAGTTTTCTCTCCTGTCCCATCCTTCATGACATTACCATCAAGCTGTTTTTTTCATCTTCCTGCTGACACCTCTTTACCTTTTCTTACACCCAAACCCCCCTCCTCTCCCACCCCAGCCCTGATCCCTCACTTGGGGCAATGTGGAGTTTCTGGGAGTGGCTGCTGCTGCCTGGTGGGTGGAATATTAAAAAGGAGTGGGGCGACCGAGGTGGGGTGGCGTGGGGGCTAGAGGCTCTGTCCAGACTCCTGGAGCCTCTCAAGTCCAGGCCAAACAAAGTGACAGCAGGATTCTGCTAAAGAGGTCTCACCATTCACCATAGTATCACAGCTCTGATGAGGTCAGAGCTCCTGGCAGAGGTCAACTAATCATGCAAACACTCACATTGGTAAACTCGCTGCACACAGAGCTCAGAGGAGCACACAGTGCTCTAAAAACAGAAAGCAGATTTTATTGTCAATCCCAAATGCACACACACTCTTAAGAAGCTCGTTCCTCCCAGAAATGGATTCATAAGCATCTATTGCTTTAGCAAACCAGACCCTGACATGCTTAAATCTGCTTAGTGTAAGGCCTTAGTAGAAATGATACCAAATAGCATCACAGCAACGACAGTCAAATGTTTAAAGCTGTTGATGATGACAGAAGTATTTACATTATTACTTCAGTGAAATGACAAATATGGCAATGTAAAAATGCTCCTACATCCCAAATCTGTTTAATTTAGTAATATCAGCAACATGTAATTAAAGTATCAAAAATAAAAGTACTCATCATAGGGTTAGGGTTAGATTGACATTAATGTGTCATTTGAAACAAGTTGTAATATTTCAGGCTGTTCTCATACACCATTCGTAGCTATACATACAAAAAGTAATGCACTTTGTATCCCATGAAATCAATTAGTTTGTAATGCACATAATTGTGAACCAGGAGTGAAAACACCACGCAGGGAGGTCGAGGTGGATGGGTCAACATTGAGTTAGCTCTCATTTAACTCCCATACTTAAGTTACACCACTTCCAGAGTAATTTTAACCCAAACCATGATATTTTCCTAAACCAAACTAATTGTTTTGTTGCCTAAACCTAACAAGACCAAAGTTCATTTTGAAAAGACTGGAACAGAAATTGCCAAGCGCATCATGTGTTGTTGGACATTTGTGGAGAAAACACACAAATATTGAGGAATAACTTTTTGTAAGGTATCATAGGAACCATTGCTTGTTGAATATTTACGTGCATAATGTTTTAGAAGTTTATCGTGTGTTTTGTATGAGGAATTATTCGCAAAATAACCAGTAACTGCTGCTGTCAGATAAATATAGTACAACATGGGTCTCTGAAACATAGTGGAGGAGAAGTAGCAGAAAATAGCTATACCTCCAAATTGTATTTAAGTGCACTACAGAAATGAATGTAAGCAATAATAAAATACAATAAAAGCCTCTCAGTGCTGTTATAGTATAGAAAATATAATCTGGCTGCAGACCAACAGAACAAATACAGAATTGTTAAGGACAGCCTGATTGCTATACTGTATGTCATGTAAAACAACAAATAAGAAGAAATTACAAGTTCAATATTTTGATGATTTTTGAAATGTTATCATTACTAATAGAAAAGTAGAAAATATTAGATAAAGCAAGTATGATTGATATTAAAAAGAAGCACTCATTTGGTACTAGTATTCCAAACAAATTATTATTTATTATTCAAACAATATTCAGTAGAGCTTTTAAACTGATTGCCAGTTATTTTGATAATTGATTAATGGGTTTGAGTAATTTTCTAAGAAAATTCTCTGATTTCAGCTTCTTAAATGTGAATATTTTCTGGTTTCTTTACTCCTCTGTGACAGAAAACTGAATATCTTTGGTTGTGGACAAAACAAGATATTTGAGCCATCTTTGAGAAACACTGATCGTCTTAAAATTATGACTGTTCTAAGACATCGTGGATCCTCAGTATGGATACTGAATTTAGATTTTTTTTTTTTGTCAGAAAATACCTACATAAAATACTACATCAGACATTACGTAGATGTATTTACTACTCTTAATTAAACTGAATAGTTCATAGAACATAGGATGGAAAATTACTATAGGAGGAGGTGGTGTTGGAAAAAGGAAGCATTGCATTTATGGTAAAGACATGGGGGCTTTACGGTACCAGGTGCACCACTCAGTGGTTTCCCAATGTGAGGAGCAGATAGAAAGCAACATGCCCCGGGCTCCTTGTATCTCTGTCAACCCTCAGCACACATTCCTCCATGACAAACCAGACTTTAGAGCAGATGGAGAAAGAGATGGAGAGATATGTGGACTGTGGGGGAGTTAATGAGAAGAATCAGCTGCTTCTACTTTCTTCATCACCTCCTTCTCCTGTGTGATTTATTCATTGCGCTTTAGCAGAAAAATCTGCATTATATTTATGCCAAGGGTTCAATTCATGACGGAAATATTCTCAAGTCGTCCAAGCAGATTTAGTGGTCAAACAGTCGTAGGGGAAAGGAGGAGCAGGAAAAGTGGGCTAGGTGAAAGGAAGAGTCAGTGGGAGACAGGAAAAAGAGAAAGAGTGGGAGGAGAAAGGTGGTGAGAGAGCTCCTTCTCAGCAGCAGTGGTGCGTAGAGCCAGCGCTGATCTCTGTTTGTATGCGACCATGCATGGCTGCGTGCCCACATGCACACGAACACACAAACAGTCACACAACACACCAAAGCACCAGGACACTCGAGTCCCAGTTTCTTACTCCAACGGGGCGAGTTTCAAGGCATTGAAAGGAAGTCGTTTGAACATCTTGTGACAGCCATCCGACTCCCCTTTCCACATCGTTCCCACCCTGTCGGATTGAGCCACAGATCTTCATGGAGCCGTTGACACTTATACACAGTTAGACATGAAAGTTCGACACTGAAGATGTGACTTTAAAGATAAGATTGACAGATCTTTACTCAAGGTTTGTCTTGTACATTAAACCTGCAGACACCCAATAGAAACTTCCCTTGTTGCAAGCTTTGTAATTTTCCTGCAGAGATAATGTTAGATACATAAAAAGGTCATATAATCACATTTAAGGAAACATGTCCTCTTATTGTCAGCATGAGTTTGTGTTCTGTGAGCTCAGATTTATTTTACATTTTCATAACTCTGTTAATTTTCTTGGAGGTTTCCTGGAAAGAACAACGTGACTTAGAAGTAATTAATGAAAAGATAGTACCTTCAGTGAAAGACCTGCCCCAATTATACCCAAGCATATACTGTATGTATTTATTGTTCATTTATTATCAGAGTTTATTCTTCATATATGTAGAAAGTTTTTCAGATTTTTTTTTCATGCTCCTGCACCTGCTGTGCTTAAATATATTCTAAAATATGTTAATTATTATTAAATTAATAAACTTACATTAATTAACTGGAAGTTCACCGATCAAACAGGGTCTCCACTTTTCCTTATAATTAGTACCAAATTATAGGAACGTTTTTTTTGAAATTCTAAGGAAATTATCCGGTGATTACTCCTTACGGTAATTTCACACTTTTGAAATCCCAAATAGATCAGAAAATGTCTCATTCGCATGATTAAATTGACTTAACTTAACTTTTTAGGGTTTTGTGTGAGGAAACATAACTTTGCTGACGGCGTTAATACAGTAAAGTATTTAGCAGTTGCTGGTTGTACTTTGTACATTCTAGAGCAGTTTATTTTTCTAAATATATATTGAGAGAGGACATCTGTATGGGTGGTTGTATGAATCAGGGATTTCTGCTTATATTTTTCCTGCAGGGAGACAAACAGAGAGGCTGAAGTGAGAATAACAGGGTCCAACATATTGATGTGTTAATGTCACAGCACTAATGAGGGACAGACAGAGAAAATATAACAAAGACAGGGTGAGAAAGAAACCACAGGGCAGAGAAATGGTTCACACCCTCAACGAGCGGATGAAAGAAACGCTGAGATCCATATTACGTCCATCCATCACTTCTTTTCTCCCTCTTGGTTCTACAGTTCACACTCATAATCTGGAAATTTGTGTTTGGTGGATTATTTCTCTGTTGTTACAATGCTAATTGGCTTTGTATTTTACAACA
The DNA here is from genome assembly GCA_947000775.1 of Pterois miles. Taxonomy (NCBI): domain Eukaryota; kingdom Metazoa; phylum Chordata; class Actinopteri; order Perciformes; family Scorpaenidae; genus Pterois; species Pterois miles. The sequence goes on along the minus strand of CAMQGK010000522.1, from coordinate 1,875,319 downwards.
TCAGAAAGCCTGTTTATTCACCTTCACAATGATGTCAAACTTATAATGATCATGTATTTGTGTGATGAACAGCACAGCTGATTAAGTGGGTAGCGCCCCCAGTGAAATTTGCCAAAATACCCTGCCAAACAGTGTATTCTCTCTGTTGGTGCTCATCTGATTGGCAGCACCTGTGTGCATGGGGCCTGCTGGGTGCTGCGCCCTACTACAGTGATCATTTTCATCAGCTTGGCAACGCTGTGTGTGTTAGAGTGACCATCACAACCACGGTGGCAAATCCTGGTTGAAGAATGGAGCGCCATCCCACAGCCAAGTGTGACCATGTAGGTGACCAGCATGAGGAAGAGGTGCCAGGCTGTTGTGGTTACATGTGGATCTTCCACCTGCTACTGAATTGCCAATATGTTTTGTTTGTTCCTTGTTACTAACAGAAAGTCCAACCCACCAAACAACTCAAAACAAGAGTTAATACCAACAGGAGAACACACTGTTTAGCATCAGCAGAGAATTGCGGCAAATTTCATTTGGGCACTACCCACATAATCAGCTGTGCTGCTCACCCCACTAATGCATTATCCTTAAGAGTTGGACATGATTGTGAATGTAAATAAACAGGCTTCTCAACAATATAAAATATAATGGCAATTAGCATTGTAACAACAGAGAAATAATCCACCAAACATAATTTTTTTCTGAGTTAATGTACAAACTGAGGTAAGGAGGCATGGAGACGTGTAGATTTCATTTGCAAACTGAAGATGGAGCTTGAGTTGCTTTAAGTAATTTTAATTGTGTAGATGCACTCTCAGAGCATACAGAGTACTGTGGAGAATGAAGGTGTGCCGAGTGAACACAGGAAGTCTTGCTTCTTTCTCTTAACTCTTCTAATTCGATGCCAACTTGCCCGTTGGGGCTTTTGTATGTGTGTGTGTGTGTGTGTGTTTTATATTTATGAGGGCGTGTGTGAGTGTGTGGGCAAGTTGCACAGCACGCACCCTGATGTGTTACCACGCCAGATACCCTCAGGTGCCAGCCACAAGGGGTGCACACACACACACACACACACACACACACACACACACACACACACACACACACACACACACACACACACACACACACACACACACACACACACACACACACACACACACACACACACCTCCTACTGTAGCAAGAAGCAGTGGAGCTCATAAGTTCTTCATGTCAGTCAAGGATATTATCTTCCACCCACACACTGATGCACACTTACACACACACACAGTGAAAGTAATGTGCATGTGTATAATTGGCATGTGGCTAATTATCTGTTCATTCAGTGTGTGTGTGTGTGTGTGTGTGTGTGTGTGTGTGTGTGTGTGTCATTGTGAAAGTAAAAATTTCATCCTGCAGTCATCGTGATCTTCACAGTAGTCAGCGTTGTAGTAAAATCTCAACTCTTTTCCGAGGCTTGTTTTCTGAATGAAACATGGCATTTTAAATAAACATTGTACTTGTATCTCCACTGTTTGTCTCTTTACCAATCAAATGTTTTCACAGCAAACGTATAATTTTCAAAAATTATTGTTACAGTTTAAAATGCTTAACAGCATATAAATTAGTTGCCAAATTAAATTACCACTTACTGCACATTTAAATGCATCAGTAACTACAATAAACCCAATAATATAGTATATGATAATAGAAATCTCTGATAATACCTCTATGCTTTTACTTAAGTATAGTTTTTAAGTGCAGGACTTTTACTTGTAGTGGAAGATTTTTAAATTGCAAAATTGTGAGTAAATGAACACACCGGCTTTAATTAGATTGTGTATTGATTTACATTAAAAGAATGAAATTATAAAAATTTAAAAATATCTATATATTTAATTAACAATATACATTTGTTGTTTTTAAATTCTGAATAAATCCTATGTGTCCTTGCTTTATGTTGTGTGTAAATTCAAAGGTATTGATTAAAATGCAAAACTTAACAATGAAGTTAAAGAATTTACTTGTCTGCATAATTCTGAATTTCAGAAACTCAATATTCATTATTTTTTTCCGATTGAATCCTAAGTGCACATATTTTTAATTTTTGTTTCTTTTCCACTTTCATTTGGTTAAAAAACACTTACTTGTGAAATAATCCTCCCTTAAACCCACCTCTCTAAACCACCCATTTTTGCACCAAAACCTGTGTATGACATGAAAATAAAGGGGGAAAATGATACTGAAAAAGTATTAACATATTAAAGCTGGGTTCCAGAGTCATTACCAAACCTTTCACACCTCTGGGATCCCCAATCTCTCTCTTTTATCCAGCTCCATAATGAGATTCATAACACTCCTGCCTCGGATTGTCTTGCAAAGTGCTCTCCTTGCTGCACACACTCATACACATGCAAGTTTCTCTCCAGCCTGGGAAGAGTTAATGATCCTACACCTGTCCTATCAGACACCTGTTTCGCTCCTCTCGGCCAATCAGAGCAGAGAGGGGAAACTCTCTGCAGGCATGAAATAAATCCGGGCCCCGTTCAGAGGTAATCACAACACTTGACTCATCTGAGTGTTACTGCTCTTCTCTGCTAGACTGATAGACTCACTGCCTCAGAGAGAGAGAAGCTTGAACAGACAGCGAAGAGTTGAAATTAAAGGAACCTATTCCGGCTGACTTGGACTGGAGACATGACCAAAGAGACTGAGTAAGTTCAGCTTTCATATTGTTGCTTAAAATGTGTGCTTTTTGATGGTTTCTTTTTCTAATGTGTGCCTTTTGTCCACGAGATAAAGCACATTTTGATAGAGACTTTGTGTAATACAGTAAATAGCTCATGGGGGGGTTTCTGTCTGGGTGAGAGAAACCCCCCTATTTGCAATGAGACCCCCATGTGAAAGATCCCTGTTTTAAGAAAGGGGTGTTTTGCAGGGTAAATTGATATGGATACACACACACACACATTGGTTGTGGTGGTAGCAGGTCTGTTGTCACTAACCTGGGGGGCCACGGAGCACAAAAGGAGATGGGAAATAAGAATCTCCTCTTGAGGTGTTAGACACAGACGGAGGGCAATGACAGCATGTAATGCATTGAATTACATAATGGCGAAACCCTAGACACGAGCCCCCCTGCACACACCCTCCTCTGTGTGTGTAAAAACATCTGTACTCGGCTGGTTTTTAGGGGGAAATGGAGAGTAACTAATGGTGGCTGCTGAGTGTGAGAGAGAGACCGACAGGTGCATCTCAGAGCAGGTGTGTGAGGTTAGTTTTAGTACATATAATATAGCTGAAACATCAAGGAAACACATGCAAACTAAAGCTGTTAATATGTGCAGTATTCCATGCTCAAATACAGTATTTCTAGTTTTCAGGTGCAGCGTTAAGAGGTCACTCTTTCATTAATCCTTGTGAGAATTCAGTGGATTTCTCCTTTAAGCTGCTGTGGTTCAGTTGTGGTTGGGAACACCTGTGGTCTTTTCATTCCTGTCAGCACATTTCATTAGCTGTTTATCCCGAGTAAACTGCAGCTATTTGTTCATTAACTACTTCAGACTAACTCCAAAGGGGGATTAGCTTGGTAGACAGGATATTTACAGTCCAATGTCACTGTGAGTCTTTCCAAACAAATCAAATCCTCTGAATTTACTAGTGATATGGGAAGCCACAGCTTACCCCTTGCCTTGTGGGTGTCTGTTTACTAAGTAAGAAAATCTTGTCTTCTCTTTTGAGGTCTATGCAAATAAGGGAGTTTATACAGGATTTCACAACCTTTCCAGAAACCACAAAACACTAGATGTGTCTGTGTTGGGGGGAAGTGGTGGTGGCGGTGGGACTTAGTGGGTGGCCCTTGGCTTTTTAAACCTTTTTGACACCACCACTGGTTTTGCAATCGAAACCATCCACGCTCCGGGGCAAGTATGCGCAGTGCCCTGAGACTCGGCTGCTGCTATTAAACTCTAGCTGACACTCACACTGTCAAACCCTGTGTGTCAAATAAGCATTTAAATGACTTGAATACATTCATTTTCACTATGTTTTTACCCTTTTTTTCTTAGTACAGCATTTTTGCCAATCTAATCAATTGCTCTCCACTCTGTAGGACTCTGGGACTGGTCTTTCAGAGCGAGAACTTCAACTATAACCGTTATAATAACTACATCATGGACTCCTGGTCCTACCTGGAGAGCCCTGTCCCTGAGCAGAACCACTCCAAACCCAGACTCCACCCAGGAGACGACCTGGCAGCCTTAACCATGCTTTATGAACAGTGCAAGGTAGATAATGTGGATACCAAAATTAACTCAATGTTAACCCCAAGATTATTTCTTTTTTAACATTTTAAATTTTGTCTCAAAGAGCCAGAAAGATCAGAAGGTGAACTGCAACCGTGCTGGCAACATCTGCAAAACAGAGAGGTAAGACACACCAAACAGTTGCTGCTGTAAACTCATTTATATGTGTTTATATATATAGTGTCAGTCTTCAACACTCATTTTAGAGTACAGAGGAAATTAATTGCAAAATCACCAAAAAATGTAGATTAAAACTCCTTTACACTGATTCCCCTTTTTAAATTAACATTTCTAGGAAAAAGTGATTCCTCAATTAAATGCTCCCATATTATTCCCATCCCCTGTCAATAAAATACACTAGAGAGAGAGAGTGCTAAAACAGAAAGAGAAAAGCAGGGCTTTGGGAGGCCATTAACAGGTGAGTGGGTAATCCCCAAGTCAAACACAATCAGGGGATTATTCTAGTCTCCCTCTCCATCCATCCATCCTCTCTCTATCATCATCTCTGCCTTGCTTGAAGAGTTTCACAACTCCCTCTGTCCTCACTGAGCTCTACTTGTTAGGTGGGTGAGAAATGGCCATTGTTGGGGCGCAGTGTTGTCCCCTCAAACATTTTGAGCAGAGAAACTCAAACACAAAGAAGAATAAAACGCTGGATTAAGAGACAAATAGTTCCCACCCAGACTCGAACCGTGTCTCTCTGTGAGTTTAACCTTGCAGTAGCTGTGTGTGCTGAACACAATAAGTGCTTTTCTTGTACGTTTACACAGGCTTCTGTAACATTTAATACACACTACAGTTAGTCACTTTAAGGTTGTTTGCTTCCTTGCTCTCTGGTGGAGTATACAGTAGTAGCTTTCCTGTTGTAATTAATCTCCTACTTCCCCCCACCCCGCTAGGACTCTAACCAACTCAAATGAGCTTGCTTCACTGGAGGCATCTGCCAGCGTCATGAAGATCCTCTCTGAGAGCGTTCCCTTAAGCCACCCCCAAGAGGTTTTGGGATCCAAGCAGAGCGCCTCCCTGCCCATCTCCGTTCCCACCACCTCAGACACCTACGCCACCCTGACCAGCGTCGTGGCGGACACTTACGACAAGCAGGAGCTCAACATCATCTTTGATTCCCTGCTGACCGGTGCCTTCCCCGACCCCAGCGCTGAGGTGAGTTTAGCTTCGTTGTTAGAAAAGCTGAACACCGTTTCCTGTGTCATCTTGTTCCTTTTATTAACAAATGTAATTTTTTGAATTCCAGACTCTTCCCTACAGCGACCCCTTCCCTGAGGACCAGTCCAGCCCGGTCTACTCGGGCTCCTACACCGGCTCCCCGTCGGAGAGATTCAGGAGTGAGTTCCAGTTTTCCCTGGGAGCTCCCCTAGCTTCTTCTTACAAGTCCAGTGAGTTGCCCATGGTCTACCTGAACAAGGGCCAGTTTTACCCCATCACTCTGCAGGGAGTCGACAGCAGCGCCTGCCTCACTGCCACTAAAGTCAAGGTGAGTCATGGTGACAAATCGAAAACAACCATTTTAAAAAAATGTTAGAAATGTCCAGAGTTGTTTTTCTGTGTGTAAGTTAAGCAAAAAATTGGCAACTCTTGTTCCTAGTGGCATCTTCCCCTTTGGGCTTTTTTCGCAAGCCTATGAATGCAATTCTTTGCGTGACACCAAGCCAACCCTTCCCAAATATCTGTCCCTCCCCTGCAGCCAGCTCCTCTGTGACTAATTCCATGCTGCTGACACCAGCACACCGGGGTGGCACCATTACAATGACAGTGTCCTGCCCTGTATAATTTATTCCTACTGTGGTGTAATGAGGCCAGAGTGCAGCGTAGCGCAGGTCCCTGGCAGAGTGGAAAAAAAAGGAGTGGACAGGGTGCCGAGGGGTGGGGGGTGGGGGGGGGGGTAAAAACATAGGGGACAAACCTTTTCTTTGTCAAGCGAATCCGAGGACAAGCATACACACAAACACACACCCGCTCACTGCAAATAACTGGTGACAATGTGGGGAGAAAAGGGGGATTTGGAGTGATAAATGAAACGTGAAAGGAGATTCTTGGAAATGCAGGCAGGTGATTCAGTTTAACAAACCTAATTGTCTGCTGTTCTGTCTTTCTCCACTTCAGACGGTTGTGATGGCTGTGTTCGAGAATGACAAGAGCCCAGAAATGCAGCTCCGCTTTTGGAATCATTGGCACGCACGTCAGCCAACTGCCAAGCAGAGGGTCATTGACATCGGTATGTTGTTTAAAAATATGCACTGTTCACCTGTGTACAGACACAACCAAGGATACTAAAGTGAAAGGTTTCTTCACTTAATTGCAATGTCTTACATAAGCGAATCAGCCCATCATTCCTATCTAATTAGACACAAAAAGAAGATTAAAAATGTTTTTGTCTTCTTTTTATAGCTGATTACAAAGAAGTGTTCAGCGGCATTAGCAACATCGAAGAGGTGGCCTTCAATGCTCTCTCCTTTGTGTGGAATCCCAATGAAGAGGCCAAGGTAAACACACACACACACACAGACGCATGCATGGATGCTTTTTTTATTATATTATCTGGCACTGCAAAGCCAGTTCTCTGAAGAAGCAGAACAGGTGGAGGATTTAAAAGAAAGGAGAGGAAAGGTAGAATAGGGAGGTGAAGAGGAGAAGGAGTGGCTGAGGAGGGAGGGGAGGAATCCCAGAAATGTGTTTGGCCCCGAGGCTCCTGTCACGGCAGCAGGGCGAGAGCCACGACGACTTATTCAAGCTTCTCTGTGGCCCAAAGGCGCTGGGGTGGGGCCACCAAACCTGCTGCAGGTGGGGAGAAGCAGGAAGAAGGGAAGTTATCTGACCGAAAATGTGAGGATAGAGAGGTTGAAAAGCAATAGGAAGATAGAGTAAAGTATGTTAATGGTCTCTTTTTCAAAACAGAAAACACAGGAAGGACATTTGTTTTCACTGATATACGTGTCATTATGTTTCTACTGGAACACACATACAATAAAGGAATAGTATAGAGAAACAATGTCAGCGGTGAACGCCAACATGATGTCCTCAAAATCCAATTTTGTTCCCACAGGTGTACATTGGCATCAACTCCCTGAGCACAGACTTCTCAGCTCAGAAGGGAGTGAAAGGCCTGCCTCTAAACCTGCAGATCGACACGTATGACTTCAGCTCGGGAACCAACCAGCTCCTACACAGGGCTGCTTGCCAGGTCAAGATTTTCTGCGATAAGGTACGTCGCTTCTTGTGTCATTTCATTTCATTCACCCTTTGTTACACACACACACATACAAAAAAAAGTCATTATTCTAACCATGTAATTGTGTGCCTTCAGGGTGCAGAGAGGAAGATGCGCGATGAGGAGAGGAAGAGGACCAAAAGGAGGGGAAAGGCTGATGCTAACAGTGAGTGCTGCAAACGCTTATAAATAATTGCATCCTCCTCTATGCAAACACAGAGCGTATTCTGATGTCCTGGCTTTTGTTTCTAGCCAAGTCTTTAGTGAGCAGCTCCATGGGTAGCGACTGCACCTTCTTCCAAACCCTGGACGACCATGTCACCCAGCCAGTTCTCTTCATCCCAGAAGCACACCTCTGCAGCTTACAGCGCATGGTAGGTCCTCCTTTAACCTCTCCTCTCCTCTCCTCTCCTCTCCTCTCCTCTCCTCTCCTCTCCTCTCCTCTCCTCCCCTGCTGTATTGAATGAATCATGTTTCCGACCCCTGTATCCCTGCAGGCAGTAGCACAGGCAGGGATAAAACTGTGGGAAAGTATGTAGTGGGGGAAAAGTAGGCTGGGAAGGGGAGGGGATGGTGTCAGCGAAAGTGAGGCTGACTTGAGATCAGGTGAGCTAATTGGAGTCGAAACCAGACACAAGTACAAGCTGCTACAGCTGCTGACACTGGGATTATTAAGCTATGGGGGCTCACACACAAAAACACACCTGGCGCAACAGACACCTGACATACAGTAAGCACCACCCTCATAGTTTTTTCACATATACACACACTTGCAAAAACAGTGAGGCGAGGGTGCTGTTCAGACAGGCCACTTTTCCCACACCGTGGAGTCTTTAGGGACATGTGTTACAGTGGGATTTACTGATTGAAACTGACGAAAAAAATAAACCAGCGATTCTGAAATCACCTAATGATGCAGTACCTCACAGTCTGCTACGGAGGCAGTAAACATATTTGATTGTCCAGTACGATAAAGCGCAGGATGGTCCTATCTGTGTCTCTCCATCAGTGCCCACGCTTATGTGGTTTAGAGGTTATGGGAAACTCTTGCAGTAATGATAACATTCCTTTTTGAAGGTATTACGCATAGACAATGGTGGGAAAGGTGACTTTAAGCAATGCTTTTATCAGTGGAGTGGTGCCTAATCAGATCGCCGGTCTCCCCTCTGCTTCTCTTTGTCTCTCCAGGCCACTCCCTTGGACGAGATTGAAAGGTAAGCATAGTAAACACAAGGCGACATTAACAAATGTCCATCACGACCAATTATTTCTGAATAAATGAAGACATATTACCTGTTTTAGTCTAATATGAACGTGTGTTGTGTTTTCCTAGAAGTTCTATGAAGAGATTATATCCAGACAGAGACCAGAACAGCTCTCCACCCAGCAAGCAAGCCCGCAGAGAAGACCCACAAAGAGGTACACAGAAAACTATGAGTAATTTAATAATAATATTATAACATAATAATTAGGGCTGTCACTCGATTAAAATATTTAATCACGATTAATCGGTTCAAAATGTACCTTAAAGGGAGATTTGTGAAATATTTAATACTCGTGGGAGTGGGCAAATATTCTTACTTTATGCAAATGAATGTATATATTATTATTGGAAACCACTTAACTACACAAAACAATGACATATATTGTCCAGAAACCCTCACTGCATTTACATTGCATTTAGCATCAAAAATATGCTCATATCATAAATAACATGGCAAACAGCAGCCCAAAAGGTAACAACAGCTGTCAGTGTGTCAGTGTGCTGACTTGACTATGACTTGCCTCAAACTGCATGTGATTATCATAAAGTGGGCATGTCTGTAAAGGGAAGACTCGAGGGTACCCATAGAAACCATTTTCATTCACATATCTGGAGGTCAGAGGTCAAGGGACCCCTTTGAATATAGCCATGACAGTTTTTCCTTGCCAAAATTTAGCGCAAAGTTCAGAGTGTTATTTAACCTCATTCGTGCTGAGCTAGTATGACATGGTTGGTACCTGTGGATTCCTCAGGTTTTCTAGTTTATTATGATGTCACTATCTTCACAGCCTAAAAATCACAAGTTGCATTTATGTTTTATAGAAGTTAGTGGTGTGAAAACAAATTTGCGTAAACCCGTTATTATCGCATTATCTTTGACAGCCCTAATAAGAATATTTAAAATAAAGTTGCCATCAGTAACGTGCCAATGAGCTTTCCTCATCTTTTATCCTAAATGTTTTATTCCTTTTCTCGCTTTCCAATAGTGCTGCTGTACGTGAAGACGTGCGCCGAAGAGGCGTTTGATGCCCTCATGCTCAGCGCTCCAACACTGTCAGGCCTACGAGACGCTGTAAGTAACAAACTTCAAACGCATTCCTGTATTATCTGACCTGATTTGTGAGGTGGAGATAAACAAGACGTCTCCACCTCGCCCTCCAACAAACACACATCACGCATACTTTAGTGTACGTTATCTCTCAAGTATATCGTCTTTCTTTCAGCGGGAGATCATGCTAACTGTCGTCTCGTATTCCTTTCCATCCTCAGGTTTCAGAAAAGTACGGTATGCAAAAAGACGCCATTGGGAAAATCTACAAAAAATGCAAGAGCGGGTAAGTATCTCATTGTTTCTTTGGTATGTCTAAGTTGTATTAAAGTAGTTCATTTGACACAGACAATGAGCATTAAATTCAGGGCTTACTGCGTGATTTAAATCTCATCCTCCTTTAAGGAAGCTCATGTCGACAGACTGGGTAGGTAGCTTAGTTGACTCGGCCTCCTGGAATGTGCTAATTGCAGCTCCTCCAAAAGAAAGACACATGACTGAGGGAGGATGAAAAGTCCTGCAGATGAGTCATGGGCAATTGTTGTACTTTTGTCTTTTATGTTTTCATAACCTCATTTGGAACATCAGGAAGTATTTCGGTGTTGAAAGAGATATGTGGCTTGATTAAGATGAAGGCTTCCAGTTACCAGCTGAAGGTTGTCCATCAAGTTGTCTTTAAACTGTCACGTGTCGCATCAGCTGAGCACTGAGAGAGGTCAGATGAGTTTGTGAGAACTCATTTTATGTGCCTTGGATTACTTAAAAAACTTCAATGTTGTTAATTTTCTCAAAAGTTACTAGGAAAAAAAAAGGTGGCACTGCTGAGGTAATGAAAAGGTCACCTCCTCCCTTGATGACTCATAAAGATCATCATCACAGCAAGCACACGTCTCATTAGCAGAATAACGCGTCGGCTGTATCTCACACAGTCAGCTGCTGTCAAACTGATAATAGTCTCCTGTAAAATAGGAGGAGGAGATCAGAGGGTATTTCTTGAGATGTAAATAAGACCTCCTGACAGAGACTGAAACACCTTTGGGTGTTTGTCCTGCTGCTTCCTGCTCGCTGCTGGCAGCTATCACTTCAGGGGGAGCAGCTAAGCTAACTGGTTGGGTTGCATTCTCCCCGCAGTTCCCTCCCTCCTCCTTTTGCTCTTGTCTTCAATCAGCCCTGTCCCTGCAGGCAGAATGCATGAGCCGCTGGTTAGTTCAGTCATTAGAACCAGAAAGACTTAAGGGTTCGTGTTAGCGTCGGGGAGGAGGAAGAGAGTGGCCTGATTTACTGTCCCTGCTGATGCAGGAGATTATACAGTAACATCACTGTTTTTCACCCGAGAAGTTTCCTACTAACAAATAACATGTAACCCCAACAAGAACGCTGGCTGCTCATGTCACACTTGAGTGAAAAGTAGGGCACGATACATTTTCGAGCCAATTTGCACATTCGTTTTGAAGGTGTTTTTGTTATGTTTTTCAAAGGGCTGTCAAAGTTAATGCGGTAACAAACGTGTTAACAAATTCCTTTTAACACCACTAATTTCTCTTTAGGTTGTAGCTGACTCAGTGTTAAAGCTAGAGTAAAGATACTGACATCATATGAAACAAGAAAACAAATAAGAAATTCATTGGTACCAACCATGTTATACTAGTTTGTCACGAAGGAGGCTAAATATAACGCTCCAAACTTATGCTAAATTTTGGTGACTAAAAACTGTCATGGCTATTTCCAAAGGGGCCCCTTGACCTCTGACCTCAAGATATGTGACTGAAAAATGGATTCTGTAGGTACCCACGAGTCTCCCCTTTACAGACATGCCCACTTTATGATAATCACATGCAGAGTTAAGTCATAGTCAAGTCAGCACACTGACACACTGACAGCTGCCTGTTGGGCTTCAGTTTGCCATGTTATGATTTGAGCGTTTTTTTTATGCTAAATGCAGTACCTGTGGGGGTTTCTGGACAATATATGTCATTGTTTTGTATTAATTGGTTTCCAATAATAAATATATACATTCATTTGAATAAAACATGAATATTTGCCCACTCCCATGTTGATTTGACTGATAGAAATGCCTCATGATCACTGAGGTAACCTGGCATTTTTACTTGTCTTTTCTTCAGGATTTTCGTCAACATGGACGACAACATTGTGGAACATTACACCAACCAGTCAGCCTTCCTCATTGAGATGTCCGAGGGCATCGGCGGTCTGCTCCAGGTCACCCTCATCGAAGTATGAGAGCCACTAAAGGATGTAAGGACTCACAGCTGCCGGTTGAAACCATCTTTAATAGCACTGCTCAGGCAAAGACAATGTAAGCTATGGAAAACCAATAAGAGAACTGGGGCAAAGAGACCTCTCCAGTTTTTCCAATTTCAGTTGAAAACCGTTTCTCAATGTTGTAAATACCACTCGCCCCATGAGTTTTTGTTATATGAATTGTAACGCAAGAGCAATTATGATGATCCTGTAAATATATAATGTAAATAGATTTTAATATGACAGTGTTTTACGAACTAGCCATGTGCATGTCGCAATCCATTTTTCACAAATTGCTATGTATTTCAATTTTTTTTTTTTTTTACAGAACCCTGTGCATGATGTGTGTACAGAGTATTTTCAGCATTTTCAGAGGTTGCTATTCTTGCTGCTTTTAATGTATCCATCATTTCCTCTACAAGAACCAATGGTGCGTTTCCTCACCCACTATTTTCACTGCCACAAGTATCTTCCTGTTGGTTCCTGTTAGTTTCATGACTAAAATGGCCCCGACGCTGGGTTTAATTCACAACCTAAAGTCAGACATTTCCACCAATAAAAACCACACAACAGTTAGTACTGGCCATCATTTAGTCCAAAGTTGTGGACATTTCCTGCCTGTTTTGGTGTAACCACAGAGTTTTCCTGGAAACACTTCAAACCCCCCGAGGCCGGCCAGAGGACTTTCATAGTATGCGTGTGTATGTGTGTGTGTTTCCCTTTTAAGTTACGCATCATTTCAAAACGTGCATATATCCCTGTAATATTTCATTATTATATCATGGCAATTCTGGTTGTATTAGTCACATCTTGCCTCTTTTGTAAGAAAATAAAGGAAAATGCATAATAGGTTTTGTGTCTCATATTACAGATCTGATTGAAAAGCTTGCAAGGACCAATTATCACTGGAACAAACCTTTTGTTTTTTTCCAGTGATAATTGATGTGCTTCTGTGTGGGATTATCTTCTCTTTCACATCTTTTGATGTGACGTGCATATTGGAAATACAGAGACGGCTAATTGCTATATCAGCTCTCTCTACAGATCAAGCAAAAGCTTGAATCCCATCTGCATGAGAGATGTTTGGTGTTTTGTTTTTTGTATTTTTGGGATGTATGGATCAGTGTGGAGGGAGGTGATATCTCTTTTTTATTTTTCTAGCAGCCCTAAAATAGGCAGCACACACACGGTGAAGCGTTGGCATATTCAGAAAAGCTTTCCCTATTTGGTGACACTGATGGGGGAAAGCAGGGAGGCGCCCGCGTCCTAGATATAACACAGACATCCTTCAGCAAGTCAAAGAAGCGCACACACAAATACACACACACACACACACACACACACACACACACACACAGACACACACACAGAAAGTGAGACCGAGATGCAGACGGCCAGGGAGACAGAAAGGCAACCAGACAAAAACAGGGACAGACACAAGGACAAACAGAGGTAGAGACGGGTGGGGAGACTGCTGAAGCGAGGATAGAAACAAGGAGGAAGAGAAAGCAGGAATAACGAAGAGGTGGTTGCACCATCTGCTGCCTGAGAGAGAAACATGTTAGCCATTCAGATGAGAGCAGGGAGGCAGCCAGCGATCTGCAGTGAGATACCAACAACTCCTCCTGAATGGTAAGTGACCAAGACTGCATGTGTGTGTTTGCATTCGCTAGAAATGTGCCTGCACAAAAGAAAGTGGGCTATTAATAACCCTATCATAATTTTCAACTCATGACAATCCTCTTTAATGTTGTGCCTCTCTGCAGATGCCTCCATACCATCCCCTCCTTGTCATCTCTGCATCGAAACAAATCTAAACAGCTTGCTTTTAAATGATCATTTAAAACAATAAAAATCCTGCTCAGTGATAACAAGTGGTAACAGAGAAGCGGATCATGTCCTCACAGCTGGGTCAGCTCTTCGATCCTTGTGTGTGTGTCATCTTCTCTGTTTCCCATCATGTCAATAAAGTCGAAACCTTCTGGTAGCACAACAGGAAATAAAGCGATGATAATGTTTCTAATTATAATGTTGGAATATACTGATGACACTTGAGGACAGGTATGTGTTTGTGAAAACACACGCCTCTCACTTTGATTCGTAACACATTTATTCTCGTATATTCTTGTGTCACAGGTATAATTCAGGAAATCTTATCTATTGTTAGACTGATACCCCCTCGATTGTATTTGATCTTTCCAAAATTAGATTTCCCATTACCTTCAGAGGTGATCGGTCGGTCTAAATGTCATCAACTCTCGGGTGACATTTCCAGAGGTGATATATTTTACCATTAATTAGATCAAATTTACACTTATAATTCATGCAGGCTAAACACCGTCTCCACAGTGCACCAAACAAATACAAGCTGGTATTTTACTTATGAGTATTTATTATTTAAAACACAGCCAAATCAATCACATTGTTCCTTTTTATTCAGTTCCCTATGCCTAAATTCAGCACAGGGTTTGTGCCAATACTGTATCCAGTATGATTTTTCAACTCTTTTGCCCTGTTCTTTCACTGACAAGTTTTCATTTTTTTAAAAACATATAAAGCACTCAATTCTCCTGAGTAAAATATTCTAGTCATTACAACTCTATTAGATAGAGATAGTTCTACTATGTGAAATTATACAATTACCTTTTATAATTGCATTTTCATTTACATGTGCATGTACATTTTATTGCAAGTGCTACATTTTAAGATTACATAAATCAAAATAAAAAAACAGGAAACTCAGAAACAGTATGTTATTGGTTTTATAGGTCAGCATCATTATATTTTTGACACTTTTTTGAGGAAGCATAGGATACAACAAAACATAGTAGAACAAATGGTCACTTCTGCATTCACACAAACATTATAATGATGGTAATCACTGTCAGATCATACAGTAATGGATCAGTAACATCTCATGAGAAACACAACAACACAGTTTTTCCCAAAATTCATCAACCCGAACATTTAGCAACTTTGAATATTGGTCACAGTATCTATCCAGTCTTTGTTGGAGGTTTGGTCTGTAATAATTTTCATGGTGCAGCTTCCTTGCTGGCTGCCAATAATATTTTAATAGATATTTGTTCTTCACCAATATGTGAGCTGCAATATTGCCCACATCATTTTTTTTAAAGAAAGTTGGATTTAAAAAAGGGAGATTTTGTGACTGTAATGTCTGAAATGCCTGCTGAGGGAAATGAAGCAAGGTTGGTTTTCCCCCATTTAGGACATCATCATATTATCACTGTTGTGTGTGTTTGTTTGACAGAGCTGTGTACTGATAGGGGCTGCTTGTGTTGTTTGTCTGCATGAGTCACGCACATCTTCGAGTTGTTTTGTCTCCGTCCCAGAGGGCACCGTCGAAACCGAGAAACTGTAGATGGACTCACTCTGCATTCAGACACTGGTCTGACATAATCACTAACCTGAGTGAAATCTTCCAAGGTCATAGCTGGCCATCAATTGTCAGGCTTTGAGTAAGCACACTCTCCAGCACACAAACACTCACACACAGTTATGTTTCAATCACTTTAGAGAATGACATTGACTTACATTCATTTACCCGTAACCTCACCTTACCTTAACCTTAAACCAAGTCTTCACTCTACAGTGTAATGAGTATGTTATGGGGACCTGCATATTGTCCCCAAAAGGAATGAGTCCCCACAATGCTTGTGTACATTGATGTCCCTACAATGTCAGTAATACAAGTAAACACACACACACACAGACACACACACAAAAGAATATGTCAAAATGTGTACACACATACACAAGGCAATTAGGTTTTGCACAGAGAGGAGTCTCACAGGATCTTATGATAAATAAAGCAACACACATACTGTCACGTTGAGACTGGCCAGGTTGTCGTATCCTAGCAACAGGGAAAGACATCGACCGTTCAGTCTTTTCCTGTCCAGCGCCAGTGGAGCAGTGGAGCCAAACCTCCTTCTGCTTTCTCCGGCTGCTGGAGCGTTCGTCTCTGCTCCGTTTCACACCTCTGTTGTTTCTCATATGTGTCTTCTCCATCACTTGGACCTGACATGCACCACGCCGCCTTCTGACTGGATCTTTCTCTTTCACTCAGGCAGTCACAACGAAGAGTCTGCAGCTAAAAGACGGGAGAGTGTAGCCGAAGAGGTAATAGACAAACTTCTATTTTGAACTTTTATTGTTGTGATCAAGTTACTGACTCTCTTTGCGTTTGCTGATAGCTGAATTATACCTTTTTGTAAGGTGAATATTCCAAGTTTTAAGTACTTTGCTGCTCTTTTTTTACAGACACAGATCATCAGTGTCTCGTCAGAGGAGACATTTGTGACTGATCATTGCAATCGTGTTGTCTTATCCTTTCGGTACAGATCCCCACAACACCAACATATGACAATTACAAGCAGCATCAACCGCTGTCTTTCTTTTATAAAACACTCTGAGGACAGGTACTGTGCAGCTAGTATGTTTTATTCTGACTGATTA
Organism: Pterois miles; assembly: GCA_947000775.1. Classification (NCBI taxonomy): domain Eukaryota; kingdom Metazoa; phylum Chordata; class Actinopteri; order Perciformes; family Scorpaenidae; genus Pterois; species Pterois miles. The sequence continues at coordinate 1,858,763 of CAMQGK010000522.1, read as the reverse complement.
GTTATATGTCTTGGGAGTTTTTGTTAAAGAATCAGGGTTGCACCTCTGACTGTACAATGCACACTCCAGCCTCCATGGTGATGGGGATTGTTTTTGCCCCTTTGGGATTGGTCCTTGTCTTCACTGCTGCCATCACCCCTCAGTGGAGAGAGGGACAGGCACGTCTGAGCCTGGCAGGGCCGGGGTCATTTCTACGGTCAGGACTAAAAGGTCAGGGGATGGGCATCAGATCAGCGGAGGCGCTGCTCTTACTTCGCTCTGATGGACTCTGGGAGAGCTGCCTGCAGGTGGAGCACTCAGAGCTGAAACAGTGCTGGCCTGTGGCAGGTCCGTATCAGAGAGACCCGAGGGTTCGTCTGGCACAAGGTTTGATCCTGACCTCGTTGTTCCTGTGCGGCACTGGTATTGTTCTGGCATGCATCGGGGTCCGCTGTTGGACGGATATACCTCTGAGAGGTGTAGCAGCTACAGGTGGGCTCCTGGTGGTGATGGCCGGGCTGCTGAGCCTGACTGCACTCGGGGTGTACACCCACAACCTGGAAAGACTGGGAATGGCAAATCCAAGTCAGGGGATCAGCAACCCCAGGTTCCCACAGCTCCACCTGCATCCAGCTGGCTCGCTCTACTTTGGCTGGCTGGGTTCATGTTTACAGGTGCTAGGGGGAGGCGCTCTGCTGTTCAGCTTCAAGCGACCAAGATATCCAACTTGCCCGTCCTGCCCAGAGCTGCCTGTCTGCCCTGTGTGTCGTTCATGTCCAGAGATCACCAACAAGCCAGACACGGATGTGTATGAAGTCAGCTGTTAAAGCTGTGAAAATCCAGCACCTTACAGTATATGTGGATGTCCAATCAGTGTTGATAGTAAATGTAGATAACTGAAGCGATAGATTCCTCAGTGTGTGCTATATTGATTATTGATTATCATATTTATTGAAAGCTGATTTCTGCTGCTCATGGAGCTGTGCCGGCAGCGCCGACATGCTGCCCCCACATCGTCTCGCCACTCAGCAGCAAGCTGGGAAACAAGACACGAGAGACTTCTAGAGGAACGTTTATTTGTGCAAATCTGCAAACTCAACTGTACAATCATTGATATCTTCACCGATAAATTTAAACTCCCCTCTGCTCTGATCGCTCTCTCTACCACATTCAAAGCCTGTCTCCTACAAAATTACATTTCCATACAGCTAGACTGCATTCTCAGCTACATCTGTAGGGAAATGTGTTTTCTCACAGATTACGGTTGCAGTTTTAAACAATTTTATACACTAGGTTATAAATTGAAACAAAATATTAAAAACCACAACATTGCAGTGTTAGGTTTACTAAAAATAAAATTCTGGTTTGACTATGTTTGTTATGTTATTTTACTGAATGTTTAGTTACTTTTAGTTTCTCATGGGACCTGAACAGTGGTCTCCCAGCAATTGTCTGCATCTTTTGGGCCCATAGAGTGAATGCAGTAGCATTTGATAGGAATGAACGGGGCCCCACCTCTACCGTTGTATACAGTTGTCTTTATGTGTCCATGGCTGAAGCAGCAGCCTGTGGTTCTCTGTCTTCACGGATGTCGCTGTCACATCAAAGATCACCGCTGGATGCAGGATGAGCAACAAATTTTGCAGCCGCAAACTCAGCTGTCACCATCAATTTAGCACACACTGAGGAATTTTAATGCTTCAATAACCTATATCTACCATCAACACCGATTGAACATCCACATAAAAGACGTCAAATTTTCCCTTTAAAACATGAGTAAAAATTCACAAATCTGGACACGCTGGCTCTTATTAAAGTCGCTTCCAACTCATCAGCTGATAAATCTGCCAACTAATGAAATTAGTCAATTCATAAATGACTGAAAAACAGGTCATTACCACTACCTGATTAATGGACCTGTCAAGTATGAACATGATGGATGTACAGTACAGTAATTGCCTAGAAACGTAATTTTAGGAGTGTAAAACACAAAGTGATGAATCACAGAGTACAAAGAAGTTCATCATGGTTCAAAAGAGCTCAAATTCCTGCTGCCTTTAACTGCAACATGTAGTGAAACACGACTGAAGTATCTCTGTTTGTGCTGCCTTTTACATTGTACCCATGCCTTTGTACTATTAGCAAGAAACATGTTTGTGTGTCCGAACAAAACTGTGAAATGTAAAATATATTTGTGATAAGATATAAGTTGCTTAAATAATGTTTGGATCTTGTTGTAGATTACCACTGTGCATTTTCAAAGACTGGCTTTCATCTGTACTTTCTATTGTAGTTTTACATTGATAGAAATCCTGCTTTCTTTGCAAATATGGTTCTTGGAGTGGAGAGAACAATGCTGCATAATTTTCTCAGAAAGTATTCGCAATGTACTTTCAATATTTTCCCCATTAAGTTGCTACACGCAATTAAAAAGACCAATTTTGGGAGTCAAATTACTGAAAGAGCACTACAAATAACAATTACCTTCACGAAGGAGCCTTCATCTAATGAATGTGATATCACTCTCTTGAAAACACGAACAGCGAGGTGACAAAAGGTGTTTGAGGAGGAGGATGTACAACAGGGTGTTCTTTGTAAATTATTTGTTGGTGTTAACTTATTAAAGTGTGTTCATACTTGGTGGTGCATTCTGAATAAAATATTTCAGCAGCATGTCTGTCTCTGTGTGCTGCATCTGTTTTATGAGAAAGACCCCGTCTGAGATCATCTCAGCTGACGCACAGCAGGCAAGGTCGCTTCAGTGAATTAGCAGAAAGACGTGAACAGATCACGACGAAACACGAACACACACAAAATAGATTTATTATTCAATAATATGGAATTTTCCAGTTAACTTCATACTTCAGTACAACAAATTCAGGGTTTTTTTTGCATAATTTGTGAGTTTCCTCATACCTGCACCAATAAATGCACTCAGAAAGTACACAGAACTTCATTTTTTTCACATTTTGTTATGTCTTATGCTAAAAGTAATTTTCCCTGCATAATGATTGAGTGAAAACAGTATTTTTTTTCTGTTGGCAAATGTATTAAAAAGACACTTGGCATTCAGCTCAGGTGTTTCCCGTTTCTCTTGATCATCTCTGAGATGTTTCAACCCTCTGACTGGAGTCCAGCTGTTGTCAGTCCAATTGATTAGACCTGATTTGGAAGGGCGCACACCTGGCTGTCTATATAAGGCCTCACTCACAGCTGACAATGCACATCAGAATAAAATCCAAGCCGTGGGGTTGAGAGCAGCTGCCTGCAGAGACAAGATTGTGTTGAGTCGCAGAAAAAAGTCAGCTGCGTTGAAGGCTCCCCAAGAGCACAGAGACCTCCTCTTAAATGGACGTTTTCCTGAGCTCTTTAACCACAACAGGAACTTCACAACACATTTCAGCGATTGTCACGCTCCCTTTTTATTAAGCCGATCAATAGTACAGTGAAAAGACATCTCGGCAATTGAGGAGTCTTGTTGCGCTCAAGGAACACTGAGCCCGAGCCGTCACACAGCTCGACTATATGGTTCATACAGTTTGTCCATACATGTGAAGTACACTGTGTTCTCCACAGTGGTTTAAAAAATAACAAAGACAAAACATCACCTTGACCAACAAGGGGCTACAACAACAGTGTTTCTGAAGCAAATTTTTATGTGCAAAATATTTCAGATGTATACCTTTTGTTAAGGTAATGTCAATAAACAAATACAAACATTATTTATGGTAAAACTGTATTTACATATCACATTACAAAAGGCATGACTTATATTACAAATTCTCATTGAATCCTAAGAAAACTACTTTCGATATCATCTTAGAATCACATAAATACATACTGAACTCAGGTTGACACTTGGCAAATTGTTCTTTTCTCTGTTGTAAACTTGTCACATGTTTGTTGTGAGCAAATCTAAATCTGCACTGATACATTTCACTGATGTACTTAGACTCTGACTTAAACTTTGAACTTACACTTGAGTGCTGATTTAATTTGTGTGGCAATTCATCAATCTGGATCAATATATATAATGATCAAATATCATCTTTAAGATGCTCCTTTATTCTGAAATTCCTTGCTGATAAAAAAAGGTTTGCACTTAAACATGAGAAATATGTTTATAGTGAACAATAGGAGGTCTATTTTCATTGTTTTTATTAAAAAGATTAGATTATTTTTCATGTTAATGTCTGGAAGAGCCCAGTAATAAAATTGTCAAATAATAATTTAGTTGCTCTTTGTGAGTTGTCGCAGGCCACTGAGTTTAATTGGGTCAACGTAATGTTGTGGCAGACTTTGTGATATCAGAAGAAGTAATATATGTTGCCTTCAAATGGGGTCGTGTTTACCGCATTTACGAGAAGAGTCCGTATGAAAGCTCCCCTCTTGTGGTATTCACAACCTCGTAAGTAGAAAGTTTATGAAAGCTCAGAGTTTCCGACGTGTGACGTGTTTGTTGATGTCAGAAATGGCAAAGGCCATGGAAGTTAATTTTTCGGTACATAAAAAGTTAATATATTGTGACTTTAGTACATTGTTTTTTCATAATTTTAGAATGCTTCTGAGGACAATGCTGATGTTCCCAATGGCCTCATCTTTCTCCTCTGTCGTTATGCCTTTGCATTTACTGAATCATGTTACCCACTTGCTAAATTGCTAAATTATTAGCCTCTGGTGGTTTCTAGACACTGACAGTAACGTCAGTATTGCTGTTGCTGAGCTGCAGCGTTCCCATGACTTAACCACTTGAACACCAATCAAATTGTGTTCAAGACTTCCCGTGTTGTAAACACAAGCTCACGAGTTTCATTTGAAGGCGCCAGCAATATCATATTGTGAGGAAACTTGTGATTTACACCCCTAATTCTGCCTAATCCTAATCAGCAGAGGATGCAGTGAAATGCACCTTAGTCACAAACGTCTTCCATTTGTCTGATACTAGTAAACAGAGCAGTGACGTGACTGTCCCAGCATGTGGTCTTAAATGTAAAAATAGTTCTCGGTGACTTCTCCGCTTTCCACCATTTCACTCAGCTGTTCGTTTATTGAATCCTGCAGCGATCCCAGAGAGAGTTCTAACACCGGGCTGGTGCTTGGAGAACCCTGTGGCATCTCCAGAAGAACGTCAGACGGCTCCGCGTCCACTAGCTGCTCCCCGTCGCTGAGGCTCAGTCTGTATGCGCCTTCTGTCTCCGAGGCGGCTGTCTCCAAGGCGGCTGTTTCTGATGTTTCTGAGGCGGCTGTCTCCGTGGCAACAGTTTCCAAGGCGACCTCCTCGGCGGGCGTGTCCTGCACTGCCGCGCCGTCCGTTCCTTTGGAGGCCTTGAGTGCCGCCAGTCTCTCGATTTCCTTAACTAGCTCCTCGTTCTGCTCCTTCCACTGGCGATACTTTGACGCTGACAGATCAGAGTCCTCCAGGATCTTGTTGATCTGCAGCAGCTCCACCTCTTTGGCCTGCAGTGAAAACAGTGAAAAGTGAAAACAGGTTGCAGTGAGCATGCAGATATACTCAAATACGAAACATCCTGATTCAGACAGTCTGAGAACAAACTTGCTGTACAAGACAGTAATTTGATATTGTCAGACAGTTATAGTGATTTCTAATGATGATGGGAGAAGTGAGCGTGAACAGATTCTTTCATCACCAAGGTAAATATTCGACCGATTATTCACAAGTCATATATCTCACAAGCATTCTGACACTAAAATGTCATTTTTCAGATGGGAAAATATAGAGGAAATTAACTTTGTTCAAGACCTTTCTCTGTCTCAGCAACACACACACAAGATCTGGTAACAAATGTTTGCTAATATCTCATGTTAGCAACAGAAAATCTACTTTCATCCATCCACACAATGTTCACAACCCTTCCAAACAAAGTGGAGGGGAGGTGAACACGCTATGACTATGCCCACTTAGGAGACAGGAAGTGAATACCATTTCAAACCAATGGTGGAGCTTGAAATGTATCATCTTGGCTGGCCCAGACTTCCTCCAACCTTTTGTTCTTTTTGGCCAGACTCTCATAGTTTTGTTATTCAAAGCGTTATTTATACATAAAACCTTTCTGATATTTTTTAAACTAACTCCTGGAGATGGTGTCCCCTGTATATGTTGCTGGTCACAAGGTTGAGCCAGATGTTTTCCTGTTGTGGCTGTAACAGCCCAGAATTGAGTGTTAACGCTGCAATCAGCCGCTCCGACACTAGCTGCGAGGGCAAGTGAGCAGCGTCAGTGTAACAAAAAAAGTGCTTGTTTTGCAGCTGACAGGCCCGGGATCTGAGAAGTGAAGCCAATGCTGAAGTACCTTAAACATGTATTCTCTCTAAGAGCCAGCAGGGGGCGACTCCTCTGGTTGCAAAAAGGAGTCTGACTGTATGGACTTGATCACTTCTTCAATACAGCATGATGTTCATTTAGTAAATTACGGTCCCACTTAGAGTCAAATAGACAATAAAGCAGGGTGCTTTAGAGCGTGGCTACCTTGTGATTGACAGGTCGCTACCACAGTGTTGTCCTATGTGGGAGCTGTCTGTGTTATCTTCATACAACTTTAACCCTTTCACAGTGTGTTTTCAGTTCATGAACGTTAATTAAAACCTTTTTGGTCATTTGGTTGTGCTTAGCTCCATCCTCTTGTGTCACTTCTGATTACAAAAAGGAAGACAGCGACGGCCAAAAACCAAGATGGCAAACTCGAGGCTTCAAAACTGTATTCCACAAACTAATGGGTGACATCATGTTAACTATATCTATTTCTTATAGGTATACAGTATAGAGTCTGACAACATTGTGGTAAGCACCTTACAGAGGAATAAAGTGCTTTTCTCACCTTTGCTTGATCCGGTCTGTTTGTTATTGTGTCTAAGTCCCAATCAAGGAGAAGTCTCATTATGAAATGTGAATGTCCAAATACTCTGGTTCAAATAAATGCAGGAAATAAAATAAATACTCAAATTCAAAGACCTCATCTACCAATATTCAGCCATGACATAGAAAATCCTTTAGATAACAATAAGCTATGTTTTCTGTACTCCAACACAACAAACTCACATTCATGGATGTATTCAGATGTTTCAGATGTATTCATGTATTTCTGAATGAGATTTGTCCTTGAGCAAGAGTCTTTCCATAATGTTGTCAGACAATTAGAATAACAATCAAAACTCAATCAGGCAAAACAAGCACTTTTAGTGGATGTAAATGACGTCTCCCAATACTGGACCAATGTCAGAAATTAATACAAAAACATGAGAAACCAGGGTCCAGGCTGAAAATACTTTATACTTTAATAGTCAGCAAGGTGAGAGTGTTTGACCTGTGTCCGTGTGTCATCATATGGTTCGTGTTTGGACAGGGAAGTGTAACCTCGGCAACACAACAGATGACTCTCCTGCCCACCTTTAGAGTGCTCTGCAGGGCCCGGAGCGTGTGCGCCTTCTCATTGATGATCGGGTTCTTGTTGCGTCGAATAAACGATTTCCTGAAGTGGTCGTGTGTGAACGGCTGCTCGTGGCCGATCAGAGAGACTCCTCCTTCCTTTATGTTGTTTAACATCATGCCCATCTCATCCACTGGTCCTCCTTCTCATGAGGATGAAAACACAGGCCGGGAAGAGCAAATAAAGACAGAGGGAGAGAGACGACAGATGGAGTTAAATACAAAATAGGGCAGTGGGGTTTAATAGACGTCATTTGTTAATTTGGCCAAATATCCACAGGGTAATGTCAAGAAAACATGTCATGATGATTAGTTTTCCCACGCACATATTATTAAACCATCTATCAGTAGGTGTGCACAGACTAAAGAGATTCTTCATTGATAGAGCAAATAAGAAAAGAGCTGAGACAGTTTCATCCAGTATATACCTGTTCCTTTGCTGCCCCCTGTCACAGGACTCATTAACGGCACCTTCGTCTTCCCCTTAGGGCGAGGCAGAGTGTTGGACTGCACCTTCTGAGGCACATAGTGAGACACATGATAATGTGTAATGGCGTTGTTGTGTGTGTTTATGCACATGTTAAACCTCTAACTGTACCGACCTTGTTTCTTCTGCGGGGTGAAGGCGACATCTCGCTTTCCGATTCAGTCTCGCTGTAACATTCTGTCAGCAAACAAAGACGCTAAATTAATCATATTACCACAAAACAATAATATCACAGTATATTAAAAATAACCTGGTATACAGATAACTGTTTTGATCATTTTTTAACTGGCTGGCTGGACTAAAAATCACATAGTAATCTGCAGGTAACCACAGCAACAGTAATTATGCTTCGTCCTGCAATGGAGGGCTGCAACTAACAATAATTTTCGATTTATCTGTCAATTATTTCCTTGATTACTCAGTTAGTTGTTTGGAAAATGTCAGAAAATTGTGACAAATGTCATGAAATCAGTGTTTTCCAAAGCCCAAGAGGACGTCTTCAAATGTCTTGTTTTATCCACAACTCAAACAAATTAACTTCAAATTTACTTCTTTTTTTTTTTTAGTGCTCAAACTGATTTATTATCAAAATAGTTTGCAGATTAATGTAATAGGTGACAACTGATAGATTAATCCTGATGTTGAACATCGAACACCATTTTCTGTCTTTTTTGGTACCACCACCAGGACATCTCATCATGCATCAATTCGTTTACATATGCACAGAAGGTATTGCAAGACATTTTTGATTTTTTTTTTATGTAAGTGCACAACTTGAGGATCTTTCCCACCTTCTTCACTATCCGGGCCTGTGTTAAACTTATGCTTCTGTATGGCTGTGATCAGACAGTTAATCCACCTGGAGAAAAGAAAACAAGATATATCAACACAGACAAAGCAAATACAATTTTCAGTAACATTCAGCTTTAAGTTTCAACAAAAGTTACTTCACAGCTGCATAAAAACAGGAAAAGCCACCTGTAGGGGGCAGCGCAGACCAGCAGCCGTTAGAGTCTGATTTAACACCTCTAGCACTCACTGTTTGCAAATAAAATGAATTAAAGAAGGCAATATATTTTGTAGCTGTACAACTATTATACAGCTGCAATTAAAGCATCATTTATGTAAGAAATTAAGCACTGGAGGCTAAAGTCGCATTATTAAACAGCCTCAGCTCATCTGTTCCGGAAAAAGAGAAAAGAGGACAATAGGCTGAACAAGGCCTCAGTTTGTAATCGATCCAACTTACTTGCTCATGTCACTGACATTGTCAGCTGCAAAGAAGAAGTTGTGAAATCGCTGGTGGCACATTTTGAACACGCTTGATGGGAGAGAACAAAGAGAGAGGGAGGTTTCTTATCAGAGAAATTAAAACACGTAAATCATGTCGACACGCACTGCACACCAGATAAGAGATCGCATGGATTCAGATACAACCGGTGCTTTTTCTGCAACAGTTAAACTTGAAAACAGGTTTTGCTTTGCAGTTTACTGCATCACATCATGTACAATATGTTGCACAAGGGATCGTCCACTGTGCAAGTTTCTGTTTCAAAATGGCGTCTCAAAGATAAAAATACTTCTTACATAATATCAACAAACAGATCCTCTAATATTCCTCGATAAAATGTTAAAAAGCCTGTTAATATTAATCATCACTGAGTTTGTACTTACTATTTTCTCTTGTGCTCTCCAGCACTCTCTATGTTGTAGCTGGATATGTTGACAAAACCCTCGGCCTTCTCATCCTGCAGGAAACACCCATACAAACACACAATTCAAGAAAGTTATACGTAAGACTGGCTAAAGATAAATATGCTGAATATACACTTAAATAGCCAATCCTATTGACTAAACAATAATATAATAAAATGCTAAAACAACAGTATTAAAATGGTCTTTGAGGCTGTTTAAGCGTTACTACCTGTTGGCTGGTGTACCAGTAAAGGGCAGGGCCCTTGAGGACGAACCAGAAGCGCTGCCATTTCTGGGTGAGGAAGACGCTGTTCTCCTTCCTCTTCTTCCACAACCAGCCGTCACAGTCGGGTCGGCCCAGCTCGCGGCAGGACACCCGGCGCCGACTCATAGCCGTCGACGTTCCTGGGAGGATGGAGGGATGGGGAGAAGAAGAAAAGTAAGGAAAAGTAACATCAACAAACATATTTTGAAAGGATAAACTCCTCTATGTTCTTTATAGAGTGGCACAACACTTTTTAGGAGGATTTTAGGAGGAAATTAGGAGGTAGAATCATGTAAATTTATAATTAGTCCCATGTTAAGTCCTACAGATAGATCTTTTTATATAATCATTTTAACGTGTTTATTCCCTATTCTGCTCCTATACAAGGACTTTTGTTTTAATCTTGAATTGGAAGTGCGGTTTTGGGACTGAATTTACCATTACAGGTTACACATTCATCACATAAAATTGTTAAAAAAGAGTAATTTTGATTTTACATTGTGATGCATTGTTTTAGTAAAGACCCCAGGAAGAGTACTTTATACCGTGGTAGTAACTAAAGGGGGTTCTGGGTAAATAAATAAATATTGCATCATAAATGTTTACCTTTTGTAGAGCTCTTCTTTGTGTCCTTATTGCCCTGAAAAGAAAAACTGATGGAGTTTATACTGTGTTTAATTCAAATGACGCTTAAACAACATCACCCGATCAAAAGGATTTAAATGTCTGGCAGTAAATGTTTCTCTCACCGTGTGTCCCACCATTTCAGGGCAGGAGCTTACGCTGGCTGTATCCTGGTCGACTCCCTGAGGTGAAGGACTTCTGAACGACCCAAATCCAAATGGAGAAGGACTTCTGGGTGACGGAGACCGGTCTTGTCTTGGTCTTGGGGAGAGTCTTAGTTTTGGGGAGAGCCCAACTGAACCTCCCAAACTCTCAAACTCCCCTGAGAAACACACACACACACACACACACACACATGTCAGCATCTACTCTACTCTATCATTTGTGTTGACAGGCGATTGACAGTAAAACTGTTCAACACATCACTATAATTCACATTGAGTTTGTGTCAGCAGTCAATGATCTACATATAATGAACTTTTATACAATCAACATCACTGCATCTAGGTGATAAATCTCATCATGTGCACAGTACAAGTGCTGGCGAATCCATTAAACTAATAAATACTGAGTGGTTTTCCATTAAGAGAGAATTTTGGCATTCATTGTTGTCTCATCCATGTGAGGTCACAGTTTGAAATCCTTTTAATGTCACTGTAAAATGGAAACCGACATCACCTAAACCACTATTTCCCAAACTTTTATTCTGGGGACCCACTTTTCAAAAATGACAAATCCAATTCACAGTCATGAGAAGAGCAAATCTGTACATAAATGAACGTTCCTGACCATTTTTATTGCCATTTCCTCATCACCTCATATCATCTTTAACAGCTAAACCTGCCAATTCAAAGAGATATACGTTTGATAAATCAAGTACAGGCATTAATTAACAGGTTCTTGTTTTTTTCCTGTGTGTGCACCTTTCATATTAGATTCAACGCTTCAAGTCGGCTACAATTATCAGAACAATATAAACATTCAGGCTCCTTCATGTGGCTCAGACTCACTGCAGATATAAATGTTAAATAAAAGATGATGAAGAAATTTGGCAGATTTATTTGGCGACCCACCTGCGGGTCCCGACCCAGTCTTTGGGAGTCACTGGACAATCCTTTTATTTTATTTTCATAGAGATCAGGTGTACAATCTGAGGCTTAAAAACTGAAAATCCACTATAGTCTCCAGTGCTGACAGGAAGATCTCAGGTTTATTTCAATTTGGCTTTGTAGCAAATGTAATTAAGGCTTTTCATTCTTACCTGCAGGCAGAAAATAACTGATTTATTTCTTTCATTTAGCATTTTTTAAAATATAAAAGGAGAGCTCAAGCAGTAGTTAAGGACGTAAGTCACAAGTTTCTTCATGATACAACATTATATAGATTCTTTGGACAACGATATTTGCTGGTGTCACAAAACTGCAGCGATATGATTTTGATTTGATTCAGTTTTGGGGCAATGATATCATACACCCATTTAACACAATCAGTTATATTTATATCAACTCACAAAAAGCAACTAAAATATGAGTTGTGAATTTTATTCAGGGCCAGCTCTAGCCATTTTGGAGCCCTTGGTTTCACAAGTCACTGTATTGGGGCGGCATTATAATACAAATAAATAAATGTCAGTTTTACTACAATTTACACTTCCCACACCCCCACCCCCGGGGGCTTTTCGGAGCAGCCCCCTCATTCTACAAATAATCTCTCCATTGTTGCAACTTTGGGCATGGTGTGTTCAGGTCTGATGAAAATGTGTGAGAAAGAGAGCTGCCCCAAGTGGGACTGAAAAGCACTATTTCTTCTTATTCTTTTTTAAAATTTTTTTTATTTTTTTTTTTTTTTTAATTATTTGTGACTGGGCTGATGAAAACTGAAAAGATCTATTAGTTTGTTACCTCAATGCAGAAAATGAGGAAGGGCTCCCACTGTTTTTTTTTTTTTTTTAGAGAGGGTGACCAGCGCCCCCCAGAAGGTGGCGCCCTAGGCTGCCGCCTACATGGCCTATGCCTGAAGCCGGCCCTGATTTCATTATTCTCTTCAAGGCATTTCAGTAAAAAACATTCTACTCATTTTAATAAGGAGAATTTCACAATAAGGGCATATCTTAAAGACGATGATATGTAGGGATGTTTCCACTTGTTTGCACCGATATACTGGATCACTGAATCAATTTATCGATCCAGATCGATGTATCGTTACACCCCTAGCAGTTATTCTTTCACCTCTTTAATAAAGAACACCTATCTCTGCAAAACCCTCTCTGCTTCATGTTCCATCCAATACCCCGCTTCAACACCTGAAACAACGCCGTCTTTGCTGCGTTTCGTACCTGAGGCCGATAGCGGTGACGGCGCCGCCTGTTGACCCCCCTCCAGCTCCCTGTCAGAGGACAGCTCTGATTCCTCCTGTCCCATAGGCTGCTGATGTACCTCTGGCCCGTGAATGGCTTTCCTGCCATAGACAACACACAGAAACGGGTCACTATCAAAACAGCTCACTGATGGTGCATTCAGGTGCCTCTGAGAGGCTATCATGTCTGAGAGGTGAAACAGTATAAATGATTGCCTTTTGAAATATGACTCTATACTGTTGGTGAGTAGTCTAAAGTTTCTACTTGTTTCTCTTTCCTTAGAGTTGTAGTGTACCAGGATGTGACAGAATTATTTACAACCTTAATGCACCAGCCCCGCCTACTCCCTCCATTTGTCTGAGTACGCCTGCTCTCCGTCAACTCGCACCGTCTCCTTTCGCCTCTCCATCACTCTTTTTCCTCCCTTCTCTCATTTACCCCTCCTTGTTTGTGTTTTTCCTCATCTCTCAGGGCTCAGTCTCATCCCTTCCTCTTCCCTCATTTCCAGTCAGCCGTGGGCTGTGGGTGAGCGCGTGGTGGAATTTATGGCATTTGCAGGGTGACCTCATTGCAAACCTACTGGGCGCTGGCAGATTAACGAGGTCAAAAGGGTTTGTGGGAGGTTCAGATAAGGAGTAAATCCTGGTAGTTAAGTGAACCAAGACGGCTCTGAGATGTCAAGTTATTACGCTTCTAAACAAGATTTGCTTTTCATTGCTTATATACAGGAAATTAAAACACTTACATTTCATATTCAAGAATGTATTTTGGATGACAGACCCAGCTACGGCAGGTTGATTTGCTTCTAAGGAACAGTCTACGACTTTTCATTTAGCATATTCGGGTCATGTAGGGTAAAGGTACCCTGTGGAGTTTTCTTCTAAAAACAAAAATTTTGTTTCTGTTTTCACTATGAAGTTTTGTATGTATCCTTGAAGCGTGGATGTACTAAGAGAACTGGACACAGCGTTGGAGGCGGGGCCTCGTACATTGCTCTGAAAGTTGCTCAGTAGCGCATGAAGCCAAAATGGCTCGACATCCGAGTGGAAAAGTACCCGAATCTTCCGGTGATCTTCCGCATCCATTGGGCCCATGGAGCCCAATGGCGTCACACTGTCGTCACAACTTGCTAACTCCGCATCCCAGCCCTCACTCCAGCCTCAGTCTGAGTCTCATTCGCATGAATGGAGGAAGGGAAATAACTCTGGATTTGGCTTTTAGTGCATTTTACAACTTTTAGGACCTCATGATTTAAATAAGGGCCATTCAAGTGATCGTACTGGGAAGTTGATTCACCTCATAGAAAATTATCCAGTTACAGACGTCTTTTTCCCAATATAAGTCTATGGGAACGTCAACATGTGACGAACACGACAGTTGTAGTACTGCTGCTGTGCCACTATGAAACCTGGCATTAATGACCAGCGCTCTTTCTGGGCGCTTGCCTGGAGGCCTTTCAACTGTGCTGAAAGCATTTCTTGGCAAATTACACCTGTGGGTCAGTGGAATAGAGTGAAACCATTGGCAGGAATGTGTATCATGGCACCCATAACTCTATGCACAAAATCTAACTATAAAGCGCTGTATATGTGTCTGTCCATTGCTTATCTCGGAAACCGCTCATCCGATCTACTTCATAATTGGTGGTTGTATTGATGGGGACCCAAGGATATGCAGTGTCAAAAGTTGGTGCAATCTGGACACATGACACCTTCAATAATAATAAACTTTGAATAAAGATGCGAACAGCACACTGTGCAGCAGTGGGGGCGGGACTTCGGGGCTCTGTGGATGAGCATGTGGCTCACTAACTTCAGTTCATTTTTGCTGCTGGATGCTGGATATTTGTAACACTACAGTAAAACTCTTCTTAACTTCCCCTGGAGTCAACGTGCCCTGATGAATGGCTACCCCTCGAACGGCCGCTAGTATAAACAAAAAGGGGACCCACTCACCAAAACTTTACTCCTCAACATTACTTGTGGTCATAATTTCCTCAAGGTTTCTTTAATTTAGAAGCAATTAATTTTTTAAGCCGCCTGCACATGATCAGCAGTAAAATCACTCTACACTGGCCGGGTGTTGTTGGGGAGAGTGCTCAAAATTGCCACCAAGCCTGCACTCAAACTTCAAATTATTTCAACTTTGACCTTGGTTGCCGCTGACTTTTCAAAGCGCAACAAATCAGGTAACAGCTGCAACTGTTGCTGTTGCCTAGAAACAGTGAATGGCGTCCCTTACCTTCTTTTTGGTGGTTGTACCTGCGGCCTCGCAGTGAGTGAAGAGCAAATTTCTCATCATGTGAAGGCAGCTTAAATGTATTTTGGTCATATAAATCATTCAGCTGAAATGTTATGGGGGGGCATGAGCAAGAATGATTTATGCTAAAAGACAATTAACTACAGCTAATTTAAAATAAATCTAGTTTAGCATAACAGCTAATTTATGCTCTCCCCTAAAAAAACAGAGAAGAGGGGATTCTCGCAGGGTTCAGATTTTGTAAAAATCATATTAAAATCTAATATTGTGATTACACAAAAATGGCAATTATTAAAAGAAATAACTAATGAATAGAATGAAAGCTGCTCTCACCTAAAAGACAGGGACCTGACAGAAGCTGCTACCCTCTCAAATATGGAGTGCCTCGGATTCTCCTC
The DNA here is from genome assembly GCA_947000775.1 of Pterois miles. Classification (NCBI taxonomy): domain Eukaryota; kingdom Metazoa; phylum Chordata; class Actinopteri; order Perciformes; family Scorpaenidae; genus Pterois; species Pterois miles. The sequence goes on along the minus strand of CAMQGK010000522.1, from coordinate 1,843,256 downwards.
CTCGTCCTCTTCCTCCTCTGACCTCTCGTCTTTCTCCTCTTCCTCCTTCTGAAAAGAAATCAGCAGACATACAAGTGTGTGAGTGTACACACTAAACTGTGTGTGTGTTTGAGGGTGAGCGGAGGGTAAGGAGGCGGATGTCATGTGGATTGTAATAGCAGCTTTCTCCTCAGGTCTCCATCCGTTCACCCTGTACACACAATAAGGCAATAAGGAGCTGATTCACATCTCCTCTGTTTCCTCACCCTATGGCAGCAGCTAGATCTGAGATTAACATGGTGATAGTCACAAGGGAGTGTGAAATGAGTGTGTGCTTGCCTCAGATTCGGTATGTAATTCTGTGCGTAGCTCAAAGACAGAAAACAGTCGCCATAGTGCCTACTGAGAGATAAGTGTTTATGGAAAGGGATCTCAAGAGATGTTAAACTGAAATCAAAGAGGGGAGTCTCGTGACAGGGAAGTTTCAGGTTCCCCTGACATGACCTGTGAAAATAATCCGGTTTCTGAAAGATGACTTGATGTTTCATCCCTGGGTGTAATCATCCTAAATTGACACTATCCTGTACGTGGTAGAAAATCAAAATTGTATGTGTGTATGTGTTGCTTCGGTTTCTTCTAATGGCTGCACTCAATCTCCAAATGAAGTTTTTTGAAGCCCACATGCTTCTGAGCAAAGTATGAGTAACAAGAAGGATGTCATTCCTCAGAAATGTTAAAGTCCCTGTGTGGGCCCATCATGAGTAATTGTGCACATTGGTACAGTATACGGTGGTTTGTCCTGATCTTCTGTCAGACTGTGGCTGGTGGTGAAGATACATGAGCGTGACACATGAATGATGTAATGCTGTATACTGTTCATTAAATATCAAAATATAATAAAGTGTTGGATGGCTGACACATACTGGAAACATACTGCCGTTCCCTTTCAGATCTTTTGGGTGCAAAATTTAATTTCAAGCAGGAATTTTTTGGTAACACTTTATTTTAGGTCTGAAAATTTCAATTGCAATTGCAATTAGTTGAGAATTAGCAAAATTTCTCTGGAATTATTGCCAAATTACACCAATATTTACCTTTAAAGTTGATCAAAAATAGCTTTATTATAAACATATAATAATTATATCTGCTATTTCCAATATCTAGTAAATTATTTAATACATTTCCAGGAAAAGGATACAAAGTTAATTGATGCTTTATTTCCATGTCTGCTGATAATAATCAGCAAATAACTTACTTGAAATCTCTTTAAAAACTCCCTGAATAATTACATAAGTTACCAGGTTACATTTGTGCAGACAATAAGTCACATAATGGTGAGATTTGTCTCTGATAAGAAGTGTCTTATAATAATTTCGGTTTTCCACCTCCATTATATGCTATTTTAGCATATGATTATTAAATCATGTTTATAATAATGTCATTTTCTATATTTTTTTAGGTAAATATTGAGGTAATATGGCAGTAATTCCAGAGAAATTTCAAATATTACTTTCTAATGATCACCAATGGACCTGTAAAATGAAAAGTTACCAAAGAACAAGGTCATCTGCACATGAGGTTTTGATATTTCTTGTGTGTGTTTTTTCCTGTTGGGACCAGGAATATCTACACAAATTTTCAAGGAAATCTAACCTTTACTTTTTTAAATGTTTGAAGAAAGTGGGATTTCCACGTCTTTTTGGATTATAAAGCAGGTCTAGGTGATATATGAATACTGTGAAAGTATCTAAATGCTCTGAACTAAAGCCTGTATTCACAAACTGTGCCTCAGGACATCCGTAAGGTTGCGATGTCACAGCTCTGCCTGTTCGTCTGAAAAGGCATCTGAACGCCATGATAATGAACAAGGCATACAGTGTGCAATAAGAGCACCTTTCTTCCTTTAGGCGTGTCATTTGTACACCATGTAGTCTGTACTGACTGCAATGTAAATGCATTCGTGTGAATATGTTATGCTCAGAGTTTGTGATGCAGAATAAAAAGTGATAAAAACTGCTTATAGCGGACGGGAGGGGAGATAGATGGGTCCAACAAGCATGATTTTCAACCAGGAGACCAGTGTTTTGTTTTGTAATTTAGTGATGTATTTTCTGTACTATTTTCTGATGTTTTTCCTAAACCTAAGTGGTTTTGTTGCTTAAACTTAACTTCAGATGTTACCATAATTTTGTTGCATGGTGCACAAATGACATGCAAGATGCTGAAACGGAGTGTTTCAGACAGAGGGTGAATAAAGACAGACAGTATGAGACAATAATGTGTTTTTTGAACATTAAAGCATATAAACACATTCTAGTAGAAACCTAAAACACAAGTACAAACCTGAAAATGAGCATAATACGTCTCCTTTAAGACACCTCATCATGGACCAAAGTGGTTGGCCAAGGAGAAATTAACAACTATCATTATGACTATTATCTTCTGGGGAACATTAATATATCCAAATTTCCTGAGTTGTAGTACAACTGAACACAGTTCCCTTTGTAAAGCAGAAAGGTACACAGAGTTGATGGTGTGATGAGGTGAGGTGGGGGAGGACTTTAAGGACTCCTGACCTGTGTGGAGGAGAGCTGGACTGTGTTTTTGCGTCGCACTGATGCAGGAATCTTCTTCAGGACCAGCGTCACTCCTCTGGGATTCTCCCGCAGCTTCTTCACCAGGTTAGCTCTGCTCCAGCCCACCTGATGCAGCAAAACAGACGATTATTCCACTCTGAAGGTTATTGTTTTTCACACGGAAACACAAGACTGAGAGGACCACACATGTACAGTGCTATGGAGCAGTGTAACAAATATTCAGGCGTATGTACACACATACTGTATATATATATGGAGATTCACCATTTTGTATATTATTTTGTTAACAACTCTCATATAAATCCATAATTACCCGCAAGACTGAGAATCTTCATCGTCCTTTGCATAAAACATCCCGTGGTCATTTTTTTTAAAAATCAGATTTCATGGCATGATGGTATGAAAATGTCCATTTAATGGATTCCTCTGTCTCAATGTCTATATGTAAAAAGGGATTTAGAAACTCTTTTTGTTTCTCTTTGGAAAAAAAATTATCACTCTTACAAACTGTAAATATGGCAATTACTTATTTTATTTGAACTTTATTCCTATACTTTACACTGAATATTTTTATATGAAATAAATAATATCTAAAATGTACTGTGGATTTTTGTCGCGGTAATATTTTTACCTAATGTAAGTCATTTGGGTGAGGTTTTTATATAATCCATTATAGGTCTCTACCACACCCTCACACATATTTTACTGTCTATTTATATGTGTGAAATAAATACTTGTTGGTATAAGCCATGTACATCTAAGTGTAATTTTGTTAAGTATATCTCTGAGAAGTAAGCTCAAAGTATACTCTCTTATTTGAAGTTTAAAGAAGTATACTGATAGCACATTTGAATAAGGGTGTCTCTTGTTTCCTATAAATAGCTGGATTACAATGTAATCAAATACAACACCATCCATCATCATCATCATCATCATCTGCAACTGCTTATCCCGTTCGGGGTCGCAGGAGGTCTGGAGCCGATCCCAGCTGACACTGGGCGAAGATGGGAGGAGGCTGATTCAGACCATTCACGCTCACATTCACACCTAATTCAGTGTCAACATTTAACCTGCATGTTTTTGGACTGTGGGAGGAAGCCGGAGCATCCAGAGAAAACTCACGCAGCATGCAAACGCCACACAGAAGGGCCCCAAGCCGGATACAATCCTGCAACCTTCTTGCTGTGAGGTGAAATATACTGTGATGTAACACTCACCACTATCTGGTCGTTGACTTTAATCACTTCATCACCAGCCAAGATCTTCACATAGGCATCAGTTGAAGGCTGCAAAAAAGAGACAAACAACTCAGTCAACGGCAGTAGACTCAGTCTGTAGGGAGTTGGCTTTGGAACCGGAGGGTCACCGGTTCAAGTCCCGCCATGGACCAAGAACTGAGTGTGAACTGGTAGCTAGAGAGGTGCCAGTTTACCTCTTGGGCACTGCTGAGGTGCCCCTGAGCAAGGCACCAAACCCCCAACTCGGGGCGCTTGTCAGGAGCAGCCCCATCACTCTGACATCTCTCCATTGTTGCATGTTTGTGCATGTGTGTGTTCGGGTCTGCATGTACCGTGTATAAGTTAACAACAGAGTGAAAAAATTGAATTTCCCCTCGTGGGACTAATAAAGGACTATCTTCTTCTTCTTCTTCATTCTTCTAATGAATAACGTACAAGGGCTTGTTCATCAACTCCTTTTACACATAATATGTCGGTGCAATTTTTACATATATTATTTTTTGTCAGACCTCATTAACATATTTGACACTACTGACTACAGACTATGGATACAGAACATTTCCAAAAATGAAAGATTGTTACTCCTGTGACCTGGCAGGTATTCATAATTTGCAAACATTTGCACTGTCTTTTGCAGCTAAAAATAATTTAAGACCTTAAAATTAGATCCACTATCACTGTATGTAACATTATATCAACATCAACAGACTGTATATTGCAATAAAGTAAATGTTGTGGAAAACAGAAAAACTGTTAGTGGATAAAAAAGTGGAAATAACAGACAGAAACATCTGTTCTTCTTGATCAAGAAAAATCATCAAAAATCGTCCTAAAATCCAGCTTTGCCCTCAATTATCAAATACAACTACAAGTATTAAAACAGTAGTAAAACTTCAATTTTCCTGCAGTATCACGATGTTGCTCTTTCCTAAAGTCGCCCTAAGGAAATCCAAAGGTGATAACTTTATGGACACATTACAATAATAGTACCCAGGCTGATTGTATAATCATATGGGTAGTTTCTCTGTGTGTATTTGTGTCCGGCGGTCGCGTCTCTTCTTAGCAGCGAGCTGTGGTGATGTAAGTAACTGCAGTAGCAGGGGAGTCGAGGGTACTTTGCTGTTGACATCATGGAAAAATAACATCTCCATCTTTGTGTCCCACAGGGGAGCAGCCCTCGCACTCATTTTACAAGCTCTGACAAACACCGCTCCATCTTTCCATCACTCGACAGTTTATCTGACAAGCTCCCATTAATCCGACTGATCTCCAGCTTTCTCAGAAAACCGTAACTCTGCTCCTTCTATGGGACGATTTTATTTTCCCAGAGACGCTTTCATGCAGATTTCCTTGTGGTTTTATCCAGTTCAGCTACTATATGTGTGACTATCAAATATTTCAGAAGAAGCTAGTCTGGTTTGTGGCTTGTAAACAGATTTAAACAAGAACAAAAAGGTGTATATTGCTTAGTTTACCTCCAATATATAGATAAAGCTGTAACATTATTAAGTGAAAAAAGGGTGAATAATTTTAAATGTGCTGCACAACACACAGCTAACACACAAACATAAGTACTGTATGATGTGTCATGCAGTGCAAGATGTTTCTTTGTTTATAAGCAGTTTGCAGTCAGCAACATTTGGACCAAGAAGATATTTATAAATGCAAAGTATCTGCAGCACAGGGGCTCAGATTGGTTTGAGTTTCATAGCAGTGAGGCAAAGAAAGATAAGCCAACAGCTAAAAATATCGTGTCACACAAAAGTACTTCCAAGGGGATTTCTGCTTAGTCCAGAACTCCTCCTTCCACAATACATGAATCCAAATGAAAACTAAAAGGAGAATTCATAGTAGAAAAAAGCCACCACTGTATACTCGTTCTACATTTTACTGTCACAAACACAGAGGAGTGTTTATGTATTTCTGTATTTCATTCTTCTTCTGTATTTCTGCTCTTTGCAGACAAATACAACAGCAGATCAAACCTTCCAATAGTCGAAGTGGAAACGAGTGTCACAGAGTCACAGATTGTCAACTGTTACACTCCGACATGTCAACGCACGTTTTAACGAGACAGAACCGGTTCAGAAATGAAATACTGTGGAAATATGGTGTGTGAATTTATTACCTCCACCAAGGAGGTTATGTTTTTGCCGGCATTTATCTGTTTGTCTGTGTTCAAGATGACTCAAAAACTTACGGACGGATTTTGGTGAAATTTTCAGGGTGTGTCGAAAATGTGAAAAAGAAGAACTGATTTAATTTTGGGGGTGATCCGGAAGAAATCCTGGATTCTGGATTACTTTCAAATTTCCGTTAACATTGGGGTAAATGGGACCCAAAAAATTGTTTCTCAATATCTCTGGTAATTGTTGCCCAAAGCTCATGAAATTTGACTCAGGGATTTACAATGTGTACTTCTATCAAATCCCACGTTTACTTCAACAATAATCAACATCCCCAGATATGTGTTGAAGACTGTTATTTTTCTGACCATGACACAGTTTGTATCACTTTGTAAAATGTTGATGTACATATGTTGGTTTTAGAAATAATGTATTGTGAGTTTTATGTTGTGTCTTGTATATATGTTCTATGTTTACCACTGATATAATTTTTTTTTTTTAAATTGTAGGATTTTTGTTTTGGAGTGAATTACAATATGGGGGGAAACTATGGAGCTTGGTGGAGGTCTGCGCTCTCTGAGTGCTTTTCTAGTTTGATTATATTATCTATTTGTATTTATGTACATATTATTATTATTATTCTCTATTTTTGTTTGACATTCTTAAATGTATTAAATTATTTTAAATTATTATTATTATAATAATAATAATTATTATTATTATTAGTAGTAGTATTAGTAGTAGTAGTAGGAGTAGTAGTAGTATTTAACATTTTTAAATTATAATATTTTTTCATTGTTCATATTTGTCATTTATTTTTACTATTTTTCAATTATCATTTTCCCTCCTCTCTTGTTTTTTTAATTTACAGTTACTATGTGTTTTTATATGTACATATTACTATTATTTATAATGGTTTAGGTTGTTGTAGTAGTTTTTCTAGGAAAACAATAAAAACCATGATTCAAAAAAAAGAAAGAGACATTGGACAAGCTCTTTTTCTCTGGGCTTTTGCAAATAGTATATGGTTGACGTTAACGTTTTGGTCTGGAGAACAAGAGGAGCAGCGAGGTTTGAGTCATGCTGCTCTTCAGAGGATTGGTCAAGAGCACAGAAATGGTTAACCCTGTGTGGATATGTGGGCTGAGTCAACAGCAAAAGTAAAGAGGGAGTCTAACCTCAGCAGCAGCTCCAGTCACGTAGTGGTTAAAGGAGCCGGTGGACGTTATCTCAATGCCCTGAGAGGAAGAGAAAGACACATTTCAGACTGATAAACCTGCACATTTTAGCAACATTGAGATAAAGAATGTCAATTTATGCACCACAGTCAAAATGAGTCACCATAATGGACACATAAACGTTGCTGTATCTTGTCACTGTCATCACTGATGGAGATATTGATGTCTGTCTCCACATGTACTGATGGTTCAGCCTTTAATTACCCCTCAGTTGGCCTTGATTGATTGATTATTTTAACACATAATGAGTCAACTGATCACAACCCAGAAATCCCACATCACATGATCAATACATGTCACATGAACGGATTTAAACTCTGAGCTGAAAAGAGCAGAAACCATGTCCTCTCATCACTCAATGTCAATTCATTCAGAAGGCTGGTGTAGACAAATATTGTACATTAATAAACCCTTAAAAATGTCCTTATAACTGCATAGAACTACATTTTAGTGTATTATAAACTATTCATGTTTATTTAATGCTTAGAAATGTAACATAGGGGTTTAAGTGTTACCATACAAATAATATTTTTATGGATTTTGATGACATATTTGGTGATAATCTGCAGGGTTCTGGCAGCAATGCACATCAGCTGAGTCACTTTGTTGTTACACATGTCCTCATGCTGCATGTACAGAAGTCATCACATGTTAGTGACGCAGTACAAACCACAGCTGAATTGTGTCAAAGCTTTATCTTTATCTGCACTTTCTCCTTTGTGACTGAAACACATTTAACTTTAGCTTTTATTTTTAGATTTACTTTATGAATGCAGCATGTATAGGTCGTGTTCTTCTGGTTTCTCACTTCTCTTTTCTGTCCGTCTTCATGCTGCCTTCAAATGGAGTCGTGTTTACCGTGTTTACCCTCGAGATGGGAAGTCGTGTACACGATATGCATACCGTTCAAGTCTTGTAGAGCACCGCTACTAAGCAACGGCGATATTAACGTTACTGTCTAAGTCTAGAGGCCACATAAGCTGACAATTTATCAAGCTAGCAAGTGGGTGACATAATGCAGGAAATGAAAATGTATAATGTCAGAGGAGAAAGATGAGGTCATTGAGAATATCAACATTTTCCTCAGATATATTCTAAGATTACAAAGACAATCAATACACAACTAAAATTACAATATATTAACTATTATGCACTGATAAATGAACTTCCATGGGCTCCTCCATTTCTCACAACGTCAACAAACACGTCACAAGTCATGAACTCTGAGCTTTCAGAAACTTTCCACTTACGAGGTCATGAATACGACGTGAGGCGGGCGTTCATATGGGCCCAACTCGTAAACACGGTAAACACGGTAAACACGACCCCATTTGAAGCCAATATTGATTCCTGTTACTTTCAGTCATTTAGAGGACTGACCTCATTATCTCTGATGTGCAGCAATAAATGTCATCTGAGGAGAATCAGGGTCTGTTGCTGGCAGATTTGTTAAAATAATCCCGTTCCACTGAAGAAAACCCACCCCTTTTATACACCATAAATAAACAAAATTACTGGATACAATAAAAATGTAAGACAAACGCATACTTAAAACACACAAGATTACGTAGATACCAGGCAGAGAAGAGAGCTATAATTGTTACGTACTGGATGTACGACTGAAGGCTTTAAGAGAAGAGAAGAGGCAGGAACAGAAAACTGTTTATGAACAAGCTTTTGGAGAGAATAAAAATAACAGAAGCGGGTACAAGGAGAACCTTGAGACAGATGAAAGAAGTGATGAGTGGAACCAAATGATGATGGAAAACTGCAGGCAGTGATGAAGGCGGGAAATGAATACTGAAAATGACAGAGTGAGACACAGTTATATGGGTTGATTGTCGAGAAACGGCTGAAGCAATTAAATGCTGAGAGGATTTTTAAAATGATGGTAATAATGAGATGAGATGCTGCACAGACGAGACGAACAAAAGAAAAACATTCAGAGTGACCGAGGACGTAAAGAAAGAGTTTAAACATGGTTAAACGGAGCTGAATCACAGTTTCTAAAACATTTTCATATCACTCTTATTTGAGGATTTCACATCAGCAGCCAGTGGTCCGCAGTAATATTTTTTTAGAGATACTTCATTTTACATGTCTGCAAATTTCATGGTAATTAGGTGATAATTAGTAAGTAACATACTTGAAATTTCTTTGGTATTACTGTCAAATTACCCCAATATTTACCTCAATTAATCAAAAATAACTTTATTATAAACATTATTTAATAATTATATTCCACTATTTCCCAATAGCTGGTAATTTTCAGGAAAAGAACACAAAGCAAATTGATATAATTTATTTCCATGTCTGCTGATAAATAGATAATAATTAGCAAATAACTTATTTGAAATTATTTAAAAACTCTCTGAATCATGACATTAGCAACCAGGTTGTATTAGTGTAGATAATAAGACACAATGGTGAGATTTGTGTCTGATCTGAAGTGAACTATTAGTTTTGGTTTTCCTCCAATGAAGAGCGGCCGCTTCTCAAGCCTAAGGGCCCTATTTTAACCATTATATGCTATTTTAGCATGCAATTACTAAATCATGTTTATGATAAAGTACAACTTTGAGGTAAATATTGAGGTAATGTGGCAGTAATTCTACAGACATTTCAAATAGGTTACTTGCTAATTATCACCTAATTACCATGAAATTTGCAGACTTGTAAAATGAAGAAATAAATTATTTCTTGCTATAATAGTATGAGTATCAGAAATGCACAAAGTATATAGAGATAATAGTTATCCAAAGATTCATTGAAATTTTCATTATTGACAAATATATGTAATAATGATGTAATTTCCCAATAAATGAAAAAAATGTAAAAAATGCTCATCACAAAGTGTAAGATGATATAATGTCCAACTAACAGTCTAAAACTTATGAAAAATCACTTTACCGTCAGATTAAGTTGATGATAGTAGTTGAGAAACTGAGACTGGGGACTATCTGACATTATTTCTTGCAAAAAAGATAAAGTTATCAAAAAAGTCCCCAACTGCTACGCTGTTGATCGATTAATTATTCATCTAATTGCGGCATCTTTAAAGCCGTTTCACAGCGCGGATTTTCATCCAAAAAATTTGCCATAAATTTATTTTAAAAATAATTTTCTGGTTTTCTTAACATTTGTGTGGGGGGAAAAAATACTCAAATGACTTTGATTTCAGTGTATTGATGAAAATTGAGGAAAACTGGAACACTGCAATGTAGATAACTCACACTGGACTCATTGTGTATTTGTCCACAATGGAACTTTTTCACATGATCAAATTCCAGTGTATGAATCGAAACAAAACACATCCTTCCTTTGGTTGGACAACTGGAGACCCCCAGACCACAAAAGTCTGTACGATTTCAGTGTCAGAGATGTTGAATTCCTTATATGTGGTACAGTTATTGTAAACGTTACAACATGTAGTACAGTAAAAGTGCTAGCATATGGTATAAAAAAATACTTTTCATTGGTTCCACGAGAGTTTTAAGAGCAAGAAGGCTTTACCAGCTGATCACCAGGTGACACAGGCACTAGGTCGACACTCTCAAGCTGAGCAGTGTGGGTAAGAAGCCCCTCGGGGCTGGAGTTCAGGATGTCATCACACACCGACACCAACTGACGGCACTACAGCATGAAACAAACCACCATTCACTACCAAGAATATCACATTCGATCCTTAACAAAATCAAAGTAAATTACTTCTTAATGGTACAGTAGGCAAAAATATACAAATACTTACTACAGAGATGATGTCCTTTTCCTTTTCATAGACACTGGTAGTCTGTTGGATGAGTAAAACAACATGACATGAGTAAACAGGGTACCAAAATGACACCACAGCAGCTTTTACAATGCTGTAATTGATTTGTGGAAATGGGACAAATCTGACTCAAATGCCTATTTCCTCCTCACAGCGTGATTCAGGAAGTGAAAGGCCAAAAGCACCCAGAGGCAAGAAAGGCATCACTCCAGAGCATTACTGCTATTTTACTGCCTTTTTATAATTGTGGAAGTCGTGTGTAAATGAAAAAAAAAAAACATGATACATAACATTCATACATAACATATGTTCTATAATTTTTGCGGTAAATGTCCACTTCTACCCCGGGTGCTCACACTAATCCCCACAACCACATGTGTGTACACCACAGAACGTCAGTGATCAATGTCATAGGCTGCTAGAATCATGGATGTATAAACTTTATAACTTTTAGGACCTAACTGCTTTAAATAAGGGCTATTATAGTGGTCATACTGGGCGGCTGATTCACCGCAAAAATGATCTGCTGAGTTACAGATGTCTCCTTCTCAATGTAAGTCTATGAGGAAAAGTCTTTTTGGGCCCAATGGCATCACGTGATGGACACAGAAGTTGCAGGACTACCGTTGGCCACTATGACCGTGTTCAGACAACGACCGGCTTTCTTCCTGAAGGCTTGTCTAGAATCATGACAGTAGAACTGAACAGGCTAAAGGTCTTATTGATAAGTTTTTATGCAAACATTTTTTTTAAATAATACATCCACAGAGCATTTAGAAAGGTGCTGAATAAAAGTGTGGCTTTTCCTGAAAAAATATTGTGATTGTGAATTTTTAAAAACTTTGGCGGGTCCAAATTTACTGTTTTGTTTACCTCTAACATTTGGTTCCCACATCTAACAAGGCTAGTGAGCCAATATTAAAACGGCATTGTGGTGTCTCTGGGTCGTCAGTTAGTGTGGAAAAAGATGGATAAATGGCAGAGATTGACGGTAGGTGCCTGGCAACGACTTGTTGTGAAGTTAATGCAATGGAACAGGGCAGGGAGAATGTAATGGCTGAACATTATCAATGATATCAATAGCACCTTTAATTTGTGGTCGGGAGGAAGGTGTTGATATTGCTCCTACAGCCAGTATTATGACTTGATATGGGAGCTGGAGAAATGAGGGGGAGGCTTTGAACGAAGGAGGATGATGAGAGGCTAAAAGAGAAGAAGGTAGATGATTGCACGGCAAAGACTACTGCCTCATGCCATTACTGCCTAAACTAATTTGCAATGCCTGATGATGTGATGAGTTACATAAAGGACTGTAAGAGCAAACTAATCCCTGTGAAATGTAACAAGTGATCAGCAGTTAGGTTGCTGGACTAATTAAAGACTGTGACACAAGGCTGCAGGGAGGGGTGCCGCTAAGAGAGGTTTCGGCAGTAGTAGTAAGAGAGGGGCGGCAGTAGCTCAGTCTGTAGGGAGTTGGCTTGGGAACCGGAGGGACCAAAAACTGAGTGTGAACTGGTAGCTGAGAGGTGCCAGTTTACCTCTTGGGCACTGCCGAGGTGCTCCTGAGCAAGGCTTGTCTGCTGCTTGTCTGGAGCAGCCCCCTCACTCTGACACCTCTCCATTACTGCATGTATGTGTGTTTCAGGTCTGCATGTACCATGTATGAGTTTAACAGAGTGTAAATTGAATTTCCCCACTGTGGGACTAATAAAGGTAGAGCTTCTTCTTCTGTTATGACTGCTGGTCAGTTCAACTTGTCTGCTTAGTGTTGTATGTGTGGCTACCTGAGAGATGAAGAACCTGCGTAATGTTGATTTACACCACTACAAACTGGGCTGCACGGTGGTGCAGTGTTTAACGCTGTCGCCTCACAGCAAGAGGGTCGCAGGTTCGATTCCGGCTTGGGACTCTTCTGTGTGGAGTTTGTATGTTCTCCCCGTGTAAGCGTGGGTTTTCTCCGGGTACTCCGGCTTCCTCCCACAGTCCAAAAAGCATGCAATTTAGGTTAATTGATGACTCTAAATTGCCCGTAGGTGTGGATGTGAGTGTGAATGGTTGTCTGTCTATATGTTGTCTGTCTCTATGTGCCCTGCGATGGACTGGCGACCTGTCCAGGGTGAACCCTGCCTTCCCAATGCCAGCTGGGATCGGCTCCAGCCCCCCGCGACCTCTAACAGGATAAGCGGTTGATGATGAATGAATGAATGAACCACTACAAACCACTAAAGCTTGTGTATAAACACCTAAACATGTTCAGATCTTTATCTTGATCCCTACTAGAGTAAAGTCTTGTCGTGGCATGCTGGCTGCTAAAGTAACTAAGTCAGTTAGCTAGCTAGCTAGTTAGTTAGGGCTTCATTCACAGCATAAACAGAAAAAATGAATAAAGGGCAGATATTCAAAACAGAACATCATTGTATAAAATATGGATACGCTGCTGTATCCTTTCTCAGAGCCAGCTCCTAATGAAAAAATAAACTGAAAGAGGATTTGGGGTTAATTTTAGCCACTAAGGGCCATATGATACCATAAGGAACAGAAAATATGTGTTCAAAAAAAGTCTACAGCCATAGTGATGCTTTGAGCTAAATGCTAATGTCAGCATGCTAACATGCTCGCTATAACTATGCTAACATGCTGATGTTTAGCAGATGGGCTATGTTTGCAATCAGTAGGCTCTGGGTCTCAGAAGTGAAGCCAATGCAGAAGTGCCTTAAACTTGCATTCTTTCTGACAGCCAGCAGGGGACGACTCCTCTGGCTGCAAAAAGAAGTCAGATTGTATAGAAGTCTATGAGAAAATGAGCCTACTTCTCACTTGATTTATTACCTTAATATACATTGTAAACATGAGCTTATGGTCTCAATCACTAGTTTCAAGTCTTCTTCAAAACAGCATATGTTCATTTAGTAAATTATGGTCCCATTTAGAGTCAAATAGACCATAAAGCAGGGTATGCTTTAGGGCGTGGCTACCTTGTGATTGAGAGGTTGCTACCACAGCATTGTCAGGTCTGGAAGTTTTGACTTTGTCCTCCAACTTTAACCCTTTCACGGTGTGTTTTAAGCTTATGAAAGTCAATTAGAACCTTTTTGGTCGCCTAAAAATGCCTTATTCAGCATTCAGTTGTAGCCTACTTAGCTTGACCTTCTCGTGTCAGTTATGGTTGCAAAAAAAAACAGGATGCCAACAGCCAAATACCAAGATGGCATCAAACAAAATGTTGAATTTGAGGCTTCAAAACCTCAGTCCACAAACCAATGGGTGACATCCCGCTGACTATTGGAGCCCTCAAATGGGGAGGTGTTTACTGCGTTTACGAGTTGGGCCCATATGAATGCCCCCTTATGTTGTATTCACGGTAAGTTGAAAGTTTCTGAAAGCTAAGAGTTCGTGAACTGTGACGAATTTGCTGGCGTTGTAAGAAATGGAGCCCATGGAAGTTCATGTTTTGGTGCATAATAATGGTACCTTCAAATGGGGTCATGGTTACTGCTTTGCATGAAGGGAAGTTGTGTTGATGATATACTTGGTGTTCAAGCGGTTAAGTCGTGAATAACACCTCTGCTAAGCAACAGCAATATTAACGTTGCTGTCCGTGTCTAGAAGCCACAGAGGCTATCAATTTTATAAACTAGCAAGTGGGTATGATGTGTACACAACTTCCCATCTCATCAACGTGATAAACACAACCCCATCTGAAGGCACCATATGTCCACTTCTTATAGAGACTGTTTGCAATAGTCGCCATCTTGTCTAGTGTGTTAATATGGTAACATTTGCTAATCAGCATTAAACACAAAGTAATTCCCAAAAATGTTTCTTACAGTTCATCATGAAGAGAACATTAATACACCTGTACCAAATCTTATAGCAATTCATTCATAAGTTGTTGACACATTTAGCTGCATACAGTAGCATTAGAGTCAGTCAGTGGGTTTCGTCCTTTGAGGACATTGAATGTCTACAGAAAATTATGTGGTAATCTTTCCAATATTTAACACATTAGTGAAATGAAAATGTTGTAAGAATGCAATGGTACATTAGGCCTCAGCCAGATACAGACAGTTTTCAGTGTTATAAATGGAACAGTGGTTTAAACCAATGGAAACGAACTTATGACTTAGCCCGATCCTGTTGTAAATATGATCTAGAACTGGAACTGGTGGTAATAGTGGCTGAGTTTTAAATCAAGTTGTCACCTCCTACTACACGCCATAATTTCTGCTTTCACTTCATTAGTAACACCTCTTTCTTTCTGGCATCTCACCAATTGCCTTTTAGACATATATATATATATATATATATATATATATATATATATATATATATATATATATATATATATATATATATATATATATATATATATATATATATATATATATAACAGTAATATCCACACTTCTGCTTTTCTGTAGTATTTGGAGCCACGCCACTGGCTTCCCCACAACAGTACAACCTGTTCTGCATTTCTTTTTAACAGGAAATGCAACATTTGTGTGTGAGGTGGGCGACAGGTACACTTCTGGCTATACATAACATATGCTTACAACCACAAATACATGCAGAGATAATCACATTCTGATTTTAACTGAAGCTATTTCACAAAGCTCACAAAAGAGTGCCCCCAAACACGTAAAAGTACTTAAAAAATACATCATATAGGCTGTCTGTCACCACATTCCCATGCATATACAATTTCTTTGCACACGCACATGGATGTGAAGCATATGATGCCTTTGCATTTAGGTCACAGTGTTTTATTACTGAGGCAAAGACACAAGAGCAGAGGAAAGGAGACAAAGACGTGAGAAGAGGATCTGTGGGCTGGACATGTTTAGTCTCAGATAGCCTCCAGCATGTTCACGCTCCTCTTAGATATTAACTAAAATACTTCACGTAAAAACAACTGCTACTGTGTTCTAAAGGAACCCCTCAGGTTTTGCAACACAAGATGTATAAACTCAGACAGTACAGTTACTGTAGAGATGAATCACTTTCAGTTCTCCATCAACTACAGCAGAGCAAGGCTGTCCAAGGTCACGTAAGATTCAAACGCATGCATCTCTGGCCTTTTAGTGATCCACCAAAGACCACCAAAATATGACACTTAAAACTACCAATACCTAATGTACCATTCGGGCTGTCAAAATGAACATGATAATAACGCAAATTCATTTTAACGCCGCTAATTCCTTTAACGCATTAACACAATCAATCTTTCAGAGTTTGCAGCTCAATTTTAAAGCTAGAGTGAAGATACTGGTATCATATGAAGCTAGACAATCTAAAGAATACATTGGTACCAATTTAATAACCACATCATACTAGTTTGTCCCAAAGGAGGTTAAATTACGCTCCAAAATTGCAAACGTGCTAAATTTTGGTGAGGAAAAACTGGCATGGCCATTTTTAAAGGGGTCCCTTGACCTCTGACCTCCAGATTTACGAATGAAAATGGGTTCTATGGGTACCCACCAGTCTCCTCTTTACAGACATGCCCACTGTATAATAATTACAAGCAGTTTGGGGCAAGTCATAGTCAAGTCAGTACACTGATACACTGACAGCTGTTGTTACCTGTTGGGCTGCAGTTTGTCATGTTATGATTTGAGAATATTCTTATGTTAAATGCAGTAACTGTGAGGGTTTCTGGACAGTATGTTAATGTTTTGTGTTGTTAATCTATTTCTAATAATAAATATATACATGTAGTTGCGTAAAGCAGGATATTTGTCCACTCCCATGTTGATAAGCGTATTAAATACTTGACAAATCTCCCTTTAAGGTATATTTTGAACAGATAAAAAATGTGATTAATTGCGATTAAATATTTTAATGGATTGACAGCCCTAATTTCATTACACAGACGTTTTTTGAGCAGCTCTGTGACTAACAACAGCACAGAAATTTCAACCACAAACATTCAAATTAACCTTTTATTCCACTTCACTGTAACAACAGTAAGTGCATATTAACCACAATTGTACTGCAGACCATCAATATATGTCAGACAGTCCTGTGTAGCACTAAGACTCAAGTTGTTATAGTAGAAATTCAGAGGGAAAAAAGATAAGATAAGATAAGATAAGATAAGATATTCCTTTATTAGTCCCACAGTGGGGAAATTTACCCATTACAGCAGCAAGTGGATAGTGCAATAGAAGATAAGCATAGATTTAAAAACAATATTCATACAAATAAAAAAGTAATAATTTAGTATATACATAATAGAAAAAGAAAAGAAAAATAAGAAAAATAAAAATAAAAATAAAGCCAGAAGTATGTCCATTATATCAATAAATAATTGTCCGGTTCCTATAATTCAAGCAGATGACACGGCTGACGGACAGAGACGGCTGCATTAATTTCATTGCCTTCTGCTTCACTGTAAAGTAACTTGCATCTACTTCACTCGAAGCAGAAAGCTCTTGTGTTGTGTCGTGTTGTGACGGCTGGTGTGTGGCTTGATCAGGCGCTGAGCTAACTTTACAGCAGCGTTCTGTGCCTGAAAGCTGTTCTCTCTCTCTATAGTTGTCTAGGAAACAAAGACAAGCTATTATGTGGGTGTAACACAGAAAAAAGCAGACAACAACAAGAATGCATGCAGGCATGCACTGACACATGTACAAAAAAAGCTGAAACTACACTCAGGGATGAACAGATTTCCTTTCTTTTTTGTCATAAATCAAAAACCTTGACATGCAAGTCGAGCTCTGTCATGTTCTGTCTGTCCCTGCGTATATGTTTACGTATCTGGACTTGCACCAGGGGATATTTCCTATTTGCCACCAGGTCACAGACTTACTATAAAAAGACTGGGAGACATCATAGCTCTCTTTTACACCTGCTCCTTATCTTTCCATCCAAATCCTACTACCCTGTCCGTGTTCTCGTCCTTGGATTTGCTCAGCTCCATAAATAATAAGTTATTGCCACTTCTGACAGCTCACATACAGTAGGTGAGTAGGGTTAATTTTTAGTACATTCTCTCCATCTATAGTCAAGCATCCTCCACCCTGAGCTTTAAACAAGTCCCCTAATAGAGAGAGGTTGATGAATGGTTATTGAGCAACAATAGAGCAGTATATTGTTTTCTATGGTGATATCTTTCCGGTCAAAGCAAAGCATTACATAACCAGAATGTCTGCTGTTAGACCAAGAAACTGCCATAGATTTGTCTCATAGTTAAACATTAAAAAAAATGTTCAGGTGAAGGTTAAAAAGTCACTTTCACAACACAAATATTCTCCCTTTCTTTTTTTAGAGACTCACGTACCTTAATGTAATGCTTCGAAATTAATTTTTATGCACATATCCAAGTTCACAGTTCACAGAGCCCTCTTCTTTTTGTCGTCCCTGTCTCTTCTCTCTTTCTCTCTCTCTCTCTCTCTCTCTCTCTCTCTCTTGTGGACTTTGCTTGCTGCTCAGCTGGTTCAAAGCTGACTGAGTGTGTGTGTGTGAGTGTGTGTGTGTGTGTGTGTGTGTGAACTGCAAACTCTGGACAACTCCACTGTGCGATCCCAAAAACACCAGCTGACTGCTGACCTTGATCGCCCTCAGGGTGCCAGAACACACACACACACACAGGAAATAAGAGTCCTTTCTTTGGTGTGAAGGATGTGGTGGAGCTTCTGCGGAAGCAGTTCCCCAGAAAAAGACGTCATGATGAAGCTACAGCCTCCTGACAGCATGCCAGAAACGTTACAGGGGAGGGCATGACAGCAGCCTCAACTAGCCAGGAGCACATTTTAAGAGGCCACGACCATGCTAGTCTGTAAGGCGACGATATAGGGACATGTGAGCTTATGTAATGACATACAGTTGTATGCTGCAAGTGTTCTTCGTACAAAGCCTGCAGGGTTATAATGCTGTGATGACTGACTTCTGACAGCTTCTCAGCTGTCCATAACTGACCTTTTAGCTCACCTGCTTTTTTTTCACAAATAACTACACAGCACCTACTCAAACAGATACTGTGAATGCAGGTTTTATAGATATGAATTTACCTGATCCATTTCCAAAATTATTTTGTGAATGGTATTTGCTACTGTGTGGTAATTTTAAGGTTGTCCCGAATACAATTTTTTGGGTTTTGAAGCTTCGGTGAGAAATATTCAAAGGTATTTGAAGCTTCTCGACGTGGTGTAGCAGGCTGACATGTTCCTCTGACTGAGTCCAACTCCCCCGTTTCAGTGTCGCTGCCTACTGTACACAGTCGTACCCCTATACATAACAAACAACAATATCCGTCTGAGAATGACTAATAATAATTAATGCTGAATAGGAATAATGTTGTGGCATTATTCCTTATTTCATAGGCTGTTTGGGGATTAATACATTATCAATACAGATTTATATATGTAAAAAATACAAAATAAAAAACAAAGTATTCCAATACTGATTTGGAGGTCGACTACCACGGCAACCAAAGTATTCGGGTCAGCCCTACGTAATTTAAAACTCATTCAGGAGGGTGAGGACAGTGGAAGTCCACAAAGAGAGTCCAACTGTTTGTTATTCAAAGATTTACAAGAATAAAAACTAATTCACATGAGCTTGAAGTCACTGGACAAAAGCGCTCTCACTACTTCTTTATGGACAATAATTGTTACCTTTAAAACATCTGCACACGCAAACACACACCGGAGTTCAAAAACAGGAATTGAGCAAACAATAGCCAGACATTACCGAACGATGATCAACCTCTGAGAGGGGCCGGTGACAAAAACAGAGAGGGTTTTAACTTACTAATCATTCACTAAGTGCCAAGCTGACAATGACTGAAAACAACAGTCAGCAGGGCCCAAATCTGATTCACTCCATGGTGACAAAAACATCCCACCAGAGTCAGCACGCTCAATAACTCTCTGAAACCCATACTTCCTTCCTTCCATGGTAGTGCACACAAACACATTTATCACATGCTAAAGTATAAAAAATCAACTTCAACTTATAAGCAACAAGCAAAAAACACACTTAGTGGTGTGTGTACTGTACATTCAGGATGCGGCTTGAGCCATTTTAAGCAGTGCAAAAGAAGCATCACCTTGTGGGGAATTATCCAATCAAAGAGGTGAGAACTGTACCTGTCGTGCTGGGCCGGCGACCAAAGCTGGCTATAGAGGGCTATATATAAACTCCTCTAAATCCTGAGCCTACTATCTCACCCACTGTTCCTCTGACTGCCTCCTTACCTCTCTCTAATCATCTCCCATTCTGTAGCTCTGTCTTCTTTTTGTCTTCTTCTTCTTCTGTCGGGCTGTTTATCTCTAATGTCAACACAGCGTCCTTTCAGAGTCTCTCTGCCTGTTGCTTCTCTGTTGTTCATTCAGCAACATGCATTACCCCAGGAGGAGTCAGAAGTCATTTAACAGTCGGTGCAATCCCTCTTTCAGTCTCCTCCTCCTTTCTCTGCCCCTCCCCTCCCTCCCTCCCTCCCTCCCCCCTCTAGGCATTACAACATATCCAGGCCTGTCCCCTCTGCTACCTGTGCACGCTTTTCACCCTTTTTACATTCATCCAGTTAAGATTTTCCTTCTCCCCCTATTTTATACTCCCACGAAGGGGTAAAAACACAAACAAAATCCAGCCCTCCTCTCTTTGGCAACCCTTCTGACCTAAGCTTCCTCAAGGTACAGCCACCTTCAAATATGCCAGGAATGTAAAGATAAAGAATTCGTTACTCGGGCTAAGCTGAGGAGCAGGGAGCCTGTTTGTCGATTAAAGGAAAGAAAAAACACACAGAGCAGGTTGTAGTTCCTCTTTGGAAGTTTAGTGCATGACAATAGCACTAGAAGTTACTATTTAGGTGTGGTTCCTCTTAAGATAAAAACCCCTCATGTTCTCCTGAACATGCACAGTAAAGTGTAATAAGCCAGTCATTCAGTATGCATAAAAGAACAACAGCAAAAGGCATTTGATGGGCAGATTATAATAGCATACACGTAATTATAAGTCACAGTTTTATTGCACGTCACTGCTTAAAGCCATGAATGGACCAACCTTGTGGACAATGTCTCCCAGCTCTTTGCAGTAGCTGAATATGTTCTTGCTAGTAGTGTATCCACTGAGCTGGGAAAACTGATACCTGGCGAAACAGAGAGCGTATTTCAAATAAGACTGGGAGGATTTACTACGAGCAAGTACAATGATTTCATTTCACACAGGTAATTAAAAGGACAATTTAAGGATCTCAGAAAGTCACACAAAGAGGAAATGAAAGAGAGCAGACAGACAGAGAGGGGTGAACTTTTAAGGAATAGGTATGAATACACCTCTCGGTGATTTAACCCACAGCCATTCTTTTTACATCAGTCTTACAGCAACAAAGACTACAGCCACAACTATTTTTATGAGAAGGCACAGAACATTTTCTGAGTAAAAATAACTGCAGAATAAAATAGAAGTTCAAGTGCTGCATATATAACGGTTAGATAACTCCCTCTTTACAAACCTGTTGAGCAAAGAGAAGAGTCCTTTGGCAGAAGTGATGAGCTCCACCACGATCTGCAGAACGCCGACAGGCAGCTTGGTGGCGCTGCGTCCGTCGTAGCTGTTGCGGCGCCAGCGGCCCTGGATGCCCATCTGGAGGGTGTGGGCAACAGCACGCAGCTTCTCCGTCAGACCGCGGAGGTTCTCACCACCTAAACCGTATGTCTGGAGAGCATACACACACACACACACACACACACACACACACACACAGGACCGGTTGAAGGTCTAATCTAAATACTTCCACACTATAATACACAGTCTGTGATGTTTAATGCAGTACTTCTCCTCTTCCAACACTTCACAGAATGCAGAGGTCTAGTGTTTAAGACCCATTTCTTATACTGTTATTGCAGCATCCCCAGTTCAATTATGGCTGAGAAGTACAGACCTACATTACATGTCAATCCCCCTCTCTCTC
Source organism: Pterois miles (assembly GCA_947000775.1). NCBI lineage: Eukaryota > Metazoa > Chordata > Actinopteri > Perciformes > Scorpaenidae > Pterois > Pterois miles. The sequence goes on along the minus strand of CAMQGK010000522.1, from coordinate 1,821,391 downwards.
CCCTCATTTTCTGTAACATCTCTGCTGTCCACTTTGAAATACAGTCATTAAATTCCCCAAAACTGCATTAAAACACTTCACAGAATACCCTTCAACACAACAAGGGGTTCAAAATGTACTTCAAAGGGAGATTTTTCAGGTATTTAATACTCTTATCACCATGGGAGTGGACAAATATGCTGCTTTATGCAAATGTAAGCATATATTTATTACTGGAAATCAATTAACAACATAAAACAATGACAAATATTGTCCAGAAACCCTCACAGGTACTGCATTTAGCATAAAAAATATATGCACAAATCTAACATGGCAAACTGCAGCCCAACAGGCAACAACAGCTGTCAGTGTGTCAGTGTGCTGACCTGACTATGATTTGCCCCAAACTGCATGTGATTATCATAAAGTGGGCATGTCTGTACAGGGGAGACTCGTGGGTACCCAGAGAACCCATTTTTATTCACATATCTTGAGGTCAGAGGTCAATGCCAGTTTTCATCACCAAAATTAGCGTTAGGAGCGTTATTTATCTTCCTTGTTTGGACATTTTCCAGTATCCTCACTCTTTAAACTGAGGTTGCTGCAACCTAAAAATCTCAAGTTGCATTAATGTTGTTGTGGTTGTTGTGTTATTATCGCTTCAACTTGGACCTTACTTTTCTTGTTATTACAGAATGAAAGCTGTGCTCCTTACACAAAATCTAGTTGGCAACTTTAGGCCTGTGCCTGCCATATATATATATATACAGTATATATATATATAATAAAAATCAAAGCTCCCAAACTGTTGCAAGGGATAAACTAAATGAAACTAAACACAGAGCCTCTCTCTCCTACGCTCGTCATCACAGTCCTCTGCCCAGCAGTGGGAGATGGGACTCTTCACCACCACTGAAGAAGAAGCGGGTTATTGTCGCGACCCACTCGTCGGTGGTCAAGAGGTTCAGACCAGTCAGGCTTTGTAGTTACACATCAACCGGCCGGAACAATCCTCCATCATCAAGTGCCCATGAATCTTTCATGGCCTCGCCGACATTGTAATTATGTAACTGTGTACTTGAAAGTGATTGGTCTGTTCCATGTGAGCATCTGATGGTTGCTATTATGAATGAGCACAGTGTTAGCAATCCACGGAGCATCAAGACCGAGAGGAATACACACTTAAACACACTCTGCACTCAAGACGTAAACTGTGCATCTGTGTGTATCTTTAAGTCTTATGTTAATCTATTTCACACAAGTGCACTTATGTGAAGCTTTCCCTGCAGGGGGACTTAACTCACACTCCCATGCATATATCCTTTGGGTTGAACTGTTAAAGACTATGTCAGTCAGTATTACAGTTACTTCAACAGTTCGACAACAAGCAGTTTAAGCAGCCTGAGCTTTAGCCTAATGTTCACAGCCTGTTACAGCACCAGCGCTGGAAGCTCGCCTGATACCGTCCTGCTTAATTAGTCCTTCCAATGAAACAAAGGCCATTCTGGAAACACACCAACACCCACGCACACATTTAAGCGTCCTCAAACTCCCTCTCAAAACTGGACAGGGAGGATAATTAATTAGGCGGCAGGGAGAGAAAATCAAGCTGACTACAAACTTTCCCAGAAATTTACATGTGAAGTACTTGGCGCAAGCTTTGTGTTTTAAATCTTGCTTTGGTTGCAGTTGAAGCACAACAAGTCCTTTTGATGTTAGCTATAAATACAACTATTTTGCTGTGATATGCTTGACTGGGGAGGTTTCAATATGCAAGAGGGCAAAGTGAAGCAGTGAACTTGCTGCATGTTGCTAAAGGCTCAGAGCGTACTTCAGTGATCAGGACTTTTATGGCAGTAAGGGCAGTTGTGTATTCTGGCTGGATTTGCAAAAGATTGTCCAACAGCTGCTGGTTCTGCTGGGCAAACATGAGCTAAAAACAGTGTGATGGTGGAAAAACACTAATATCAGAGCACATACAATACCACAGCAAGACAAGGCTGCACAGTAAATATCCAGAGCTCCTCGTCACACGTTACCTGCACAACAAGACACACCATGGATACACAGAGCACTGCTATGGACACACTGTACACAAACACACCGGCGCTTCATCCCTCACCAGAGAGCAGAGTTTCTCCACAGCCTCCAGTATGAGCTCCTGGTGTCCGATCTTATGCACTCCCAGCTTCTCAAGTTCATGACATGTCAGCTGGAGCAGATCCAGACCCGACAAATGCCACTCCGGGATCGGGTACTGATGCAGGGGGGCGTCCAGACCTGGCAGCAGGGCACAAAAGCACATTCAATTACGGTATACGGGGCTTTAACCACATGTAGTGCGCGAGTATAAATGGAAACCACACTTAGTCATAAAGTCACATGCGTGGACAGGCAGAGACATGCAGAGGGGGCATGGACCAACACAGAAAGAAGATCAGCAGCTGCTGGTATCCCGAGTTTAGTTTGAAGCATTATAAGACTTCAGCTCTGCATGTTGGAAAACAGTAAAGATGTTGCAAAACAGCTAACACACTACAGGATAAAGATATTATAACATATCATAACATATAATATGGAGGCCAATAGGGAGTACCAATCTGATATCAGTGTTTCCAGTAATAAATAAGATGTATGTCTCACTGTGTGGAAGTGACTTGGATCCTTCCTTTATGTGTAAAGCAACATCTGGTCCATCAGTATCAGATAGATATTGTTATTTCTTACAATAATAGTATCAAACACCAGATCAGCCTATTGTCACCAATACCCGATCCAGGTATTTGAGTATCGGACCAATATACAAGCAGTGGAAGAAGTATTGAAATTATGTACTTATTTAAAAACAGCAATACTACACCATACAGATATTCATTATTTAGTAAGGAACAGAAAGTACTAAAGTATCAAACATAAAAGTACTGACTATACAGAATGGCTCCTGTCACAGGTATATTATTATATCAAAGGATCATTATTGTTGATATATTGATACCTAAGTGGTGCTTTAATGTTGTATTTGTATTTATATACTTTTGGGTACTGTAACAATTAATCATATCTATACACAGATTTTGTGTTTTGCAGGTAAAATCTTAATATGTACATTAACAAGTAATTACAGTATAGCTGTTGAATAAATGCAGTGGTATAAAGTAACTTAAATACTAAGAACTGTACTTTAATAAATGTACTGTAGGCTATTTGGTTCTTTTCCAACACTTGCTGAGCTTTACTGTATTATACTACAGTAGTAATAACAGTATATCTCCCCTCTAAAACAGCATAACAGAGCAGAATCCATGTTGTTTACAATGGGGGCAGCAGAGTGTGACATAACGCCCAGTGAACGCAGCATGTCTTAGAAGAAACAAAAAGACAACAGTGTTTGTGATAAAAACACCTGATCAGAAACACACACACACACACACACACACACACGCACACAGAGGCCACTTCCTCATTCCACCTCCACCTTTCACTTCCAACAGGATTTGCGAGGCTATTTCTGACTATAACCTCCGAGCCAAAATAGCCCTGAGGCGATCAAGGCGCGTGAAAAAACCAAAACACAAGCACCATGTCCGTCCTCACCTTGGAGCCACTCGCAGACTCTCCCCTCGCTCCACGACGCGATCGGCTCCATGCTCGGAGTCCTGCTGCAGTCGCTCGTTCACTTCCAGGCCGTCCTGGCTGACTTCTACCTCTACGGACTGCAGGAAGAAGGAAAACTTGATCCTGGTTTGGAGTCGGACGATGACGAATGGCACTCCCTCTCACAGGTACAGGTAAGAGTACCCCCCCTCCTGCTGTCAGCCAATAGAGCGGAACTGTCAGGCTCGACCAGCACCAAAGACCCCTCCCTCCTTACCCCCCACCGCCCCACACCCGTCCTTACCTGGAGGAGCAGAAAGGTGCTGCAGCTTTAAGGGTTCATAACGTAGTTTATGATCAATCATGTCATGCGCACGGAAAAGGCGCAGGGCCGGTGGTGTGTGGTTGAGCCAAGGGGTGGACACGATAACAGCAACACCTACTTGTAGACTATATGTAATCTGGCACAATAACACTGTAATAATACTACTTTAATGACATAAAGCTCCTTTTTTTTTAACTCTGCATGATTTAATTTCATTATAATCCAACTACTTCTTTATAGGAAATAAGATACCCTTACAAAAAAGTTTATTCAAGTGTGCTATTAGTATACTTCTTTAAACCTCAAGTAAGAAAGTATGCTTTCAGTTTACTTATCAGAGATGTACTTAACAAAAGTAGACTAGGTATACATGGCTTAAAGCAACGAGCACACAGAAAACTCTACTTAAAGCTCCTCGTTAATCCTGCATGTGTTGCATGTGGGACTGCAGGTGATGCAGTGTTTAGCACTGTCGCCTCACAGCCAGAGGGTTGCAGGTTCGATTGGGGTTTGGTGGAGATATTCCTTTATTGGTCCCACAGTGGAGAAATTCAGTTTTACACTCTGTTGTTCACACAGTACATATACATGCGTCAATGGAGAGATGTCAGAGTGAGGGGGCTGCTCCTGACAAGCGCCCAGAGCAGTTGGGTGCCTTGCTCAGGGGCACCTTGGCAGTGCCCAAGAGGTAAACTGGCAGCAACTGGGGGACTTGAACCGGCGTCCTCCGCGTCCTAACCCAAGTTCTTACGGACTGAGCTACTGCCGCCCCCATGTTTTCCCTGTGAGAGTGTTTACTCCGGGTACTCCGGTTTCCTCCCAACGATACATCGTAGGTGTGAATGGTTGTTTTCTGTGTCAGCCCTACGATAGACTGGCTGATCGTACCCCACCTTCACCCATTGTCAGCTGGGATCGACTGATCATCACGTCTCTGATGATGGATGATGTTGCGTTTGATTGCATTATAATCCAACTACTTATTTATAGGAAATAAGAGACACCCTTACAAAAAAGAAGTTTTTATAAGTGTGCTATTAGTATACCTCTTTAAACTTAAAGTAAGTACAATTTCAATTTACTTCTCACAGATATACTTAACAATGTTATACTTAGATGTACATGGCTTATACAAGTATACAGAAAAAAGTGTACTTGAAGCTCCTCATTAACCCCGTATGTGTTGCGTTTGATTGCATTATAATCCAACTAATTATTTTTAGGAAATAAGAGACACCATTACAAAAGAACAGACTATTGAAGTGCGCTATTAGTATACTTCTTTAAACTTAAAATAAGAAAGTCTGTTTTCAGTTTACTTTTTATGTACTTATCAGAGATACACTTAACAAAATTATACTTAGGTGTACTTGGCTTACATAGAAATCTAAGTATACCTAGCAAGTATACAGGAAAGTCCAAGTATACGTGGCTTATACTGAAAAGTTTACAGAAAAGTATATTTGGCTAAGTACTACAAGTTCACTTTAAGAGAGCTTACAAATATACTTGCAGTAAAAACTGTTAAACTAGTAGTTTACTGAGTGTATACTTTAAAGTGTACTTTCAGAAACTAAAAAGTTGGCTAAAAGTATATAATTATTAAACTATTAAACAGTATACCTATACGTTGACTTGTAGTAGTTCGTATTACAGTTGCAGTACAAAGTACATCTTGGATGTAAACGGGTTGTGTACTCAAAGTTTACTACGCTTACATTTAAAGTATACTTTTATAAACTAAAAAGTGGGCCAATTTAGTCCAAAGAAGTATTCAAGTAGTACACTTACAAGTATACTACTAGTATATTGATATTAGTATACTTATTATATAAAGAGCACTTGGGATTATACTTGAACTATACTTAAATTTGATGTACGCATATTTTTTGTAAGGGTACTGTCACAATTATGATCCCCTACAAGAAAGGTTCACGCAAATTCTGATGCACTTTGGGGGCGGCAGTAGCTCAGTCCGTAAGGTCCTTGGGTTAGGTCGCGGAGGTCACCGGTTCAAGTCCCCCATGGACCAAGACCAACCGGTTGCTGGAGAGGTGCCAGTTTACCTCTTGGGCACTGCCGAGGTGCCCCTGAGCAAGGCACCAAACCCCCAACTGCTCTGGGCGCTTGTCAGGAGCAGCCCCCTCACTCTGACATCTCTCCATTGACATGTATATGTACTGTGTGAACAACAGAGTGTAAAACTGAATTTCCCCACTGTGGGACTAATAAAGGAATATCTTTCTATCTTTCTTTCTTTCTTAATGGGCACGAAATGTCACAAGACTTAAGGGGATAAATAACTCCAGACCAGCAGACATAATCCTTTTTTCTAAGTCCACTGGTGGTTAGGCTGCTTTTCTGGGACTTTTCCATAAATGTTTCCTATTTTATCTTTTTTACAGTCTTGACTTATAAGCTCCAATATTTAAAAACACTGCTTTAACTTTATCAGTATTTTATTAAGTTTTTAACAGCATGGGAACATTTTTGTTTACTGAATTATTTAAAGTAAAGATTCTATCAAATGCATTTTTTGGAGGAAATATTCATGAATAATTCACCCATAACACACACAAACAGATACCATTTTGACTAAAAAGATAACTTTTCATATATAATTTTGGGTTTTATGGTTATCCACAGTTAGATTTATGGTTTCTTGGGGAATTAAACACCCTCCACAGCCCTTGTGTTTAACTCTTTGCTATTTATTCTCCATAAGCACAGCTTATAAGTCAAGCCATGACTGCAGCTTTGGGGTTCAAAGTTTCTACAATATTGAACAATTACCTCCATAAAATAATTCAATTCAATCAATATTATGCCTTTAATCTTAAAAGAGCCTGAGTCACAACAATGCTGTCCATCTAATGTATTCAGCTGATAAAAAACTTTTACTTAATGCACCTTAATGTATTCTGTAAATGAATCTATGCTGAAATCATTGTTAATGTCTCATAGTATATATTGCAGCTGCCAACAAATCTGCAGTTTGAATATGTCCTTACAAGGAAAGGGCAATGCCTGATGAAAAGGTTGTAGTCATGAAAGAGCTGCCCTCCGTTATCTGGCACCCCCTGCTGTTATTCTCTTTGAACCAAGAGAGAGGGAAAACTGAAAGGGAAAAGTCAGATTTATATGTCAGGTGTGCAAAATGGCACAGCGTCCCCATGTGTGCTATATTTGATTATTATACTTTAAGATATTTAGGGAAAGTCTGTTGGACTGCATGAAAAAAATCTATTCCTGCATTTGTCTTTGCACAAGAATGGTAACATAGAGTCCTAAAATATTTATGATTTGACTTAAAGCATGATCGAAAATGCTGTTTGATGCTGTCATCATCATTTCACCATCACTCATGGATTTCAAAGCAACAAATGTATATTGAATAATGGAAACAGGGTTTGGTCGTTGTGAATTCTGACTGAACTATTGATCTTCTGTTGAGTCCAGACGATCTCTGTTGAGAAGAAAATAACTGAGCTTGGATGTGAGATACCGGCTCACTAGTCTGACAAATCTAAGCTGATCTTATAATGGAAAATCAATGAATTGGGAAACGTCTTGCTCATTCTTGCTGTAAGTCACCAGCTCTGCTCATGCTTGTGTCCCGTGTGCTGCAGTGGTTTTATAGCAGCACTTTATGTGGCACATTGTTGATACAACTATGCTGCTCTTTCTGTTTCTCCTCATGTGCTTGTTGATTCTGAATGTTCATATGCTTTATAATGGCCTGATCCATCTCTCAGGGACATTCAGCAACACAATAGTGCATTACTGTAGCTTGCTTGTGCTGAACATGGCCTCAGAGGTGGTTTCATATTAGGACCTTGTGCTTGGCCTGCCCCTTTTTTGCCCAGCCCAAATACCAGAGATACAAATTCAAGCCTCGACATGCTGTTTTTGCTTGACAGCACACACATAAGATCATGTAGTCAGCAGTCTCTGTTATGCATCGGGTGTTGTTCCTGCAAAATGTGGTGTCGATAACAAAAGGAAATAAGATAAGATAAGATAAGATAACAACCAAAAATGGATAATTGTGTAGCCACTCTCCCTTTCTTTTTATTTCAATTATCAATCAATATTCCCCTCCCAGTCCATCTGCAGCCACACTGTCCCGTCAGTTATTTCTGTGACAAATACTAATCCCACTGAGGTTTGAAGTACAATAATGCTATTTGTTCATCATCTCTGTACGGCACAGAGCCAATTTTAATCATTACAGTGCCATCTTCTCCTGCCATAGTCAGTCAGCAGAGATTGGATAATTAGCCTTGCTCCACCATTGAGCAGCTAATTAATTTGTTCTGTGCTGCAGCCCCACTGATGGCGATGATCCTTGCACTGCAGACATGAGCTCATTGAGCTCAGATGAGAAGGAATTATCATCAAGGGTTTGAAAGCAGTGTTGTGGAAACCTGACACACCCAGCGTATTACATCTATACTGACATAAGTTTGCCTTTACTGTATATTGTAACTCGGATACCCATCAGTCTTGTTACGTTTATCGGCACTAGGCTATATTTAGTGTTGTGCTTTAATGCTGGGATGCTTTTGTCTTTAAGTGGAGTCAGTTTCTGGTTCCTGTGTGTGCTACATCAACAAATTAATCGCTTGGATTAACTAACGTTTCTGCTTGATGCATAAACTCTATTTTAATCTACTTTAGATGCAGTTCAGGTTTACTCATCCCTGTAATGGGTGATAGGAAAGGGCAAGTAAAGCAGAATAGTTATCACTATTAACACTTGTTATGAATGTTATTTTTTGGCTATATGTAAAGTAATTCCAACATACATATACGTACATATACAGATACACTATGTTGCCTGACATGATAGCGTGCCCTCTATGGTGGCCTTTCAGTAGAGAAAACATGACTAACTGCAATGCAATGAAGTGCCCTCTAGGATGCACTTCAGTGGAGAAAATGTGCCCCTAGGGTGCCCTTCCAGTGGAGAAAATGCGATGAAGTGCCCCCTATGGTGCCCTTCTAGTGGACAAGATGCAATTATGTACCCCCTAGGGTGCCTTTCCAGTAGACAAAATGCAATGAAGTGTCCCGTAGGGTGGCCTTGAAACTGAGAAAACATGGTGCAGTGCCATATAGGCTGCCCTACATGCTTGAAAACTTTGCGTGCATTGGTGCCACTGCATGCAGCTTGTGCATTTTTTAAAATCTTTTTCGCCCAGCCATCAGTCCACCACTGAAATGTGGTCTCAGTATGCTTTTCATGTAAATGAACTTACTTTCACCAAATTTAGTAAATGCATCCAGTAAGGAAATGTGGTTGAAAGGCAGAAACAAATAGTGGAATAAAATCAGAAGCAGAAATAAAGAAAACACGGACAAAGTAAGCATTGTATTCACAGAACAGAAATAAAGACACAAAGCTGCACAAATGAACAAAACATACGTGTATAAGAGAAATAAATCAGAGAAAAGCAGCAGTAACAAATGAACAGATGAACACTGAGATGCTGTCTCAGAACCAGCTGCCACTTCACCACTGGAGCATGCATGTATTTCCATTTTAATAGCACTGTTTACTGCTGTGTATATTTCGAGGGGAGGAGACTAACATATTGTATGATTCATTGTTTCTACTTCTCTGCACTCAACATTGCTCCCTGTCTCCTCAACCTCTATAGTTTATACTCCATCTGAAAATGAGGTTAAACAGCAGTGTCATCTCTGCATCACTTTAATTTGCAGGCTGTTGTTTGGGGACCAAATCTGCCATCTATACAGACTATCCAGACTTTCGCTCTGTTGCACGTGCATGGCAAGCTGGACTGAGTCATATTACCCATGGTGCTTCTTGCCTAGCCGGAGGTGGGGGAGGGGGGAGGGTATCCCTGGAGTCTCTGTCACTGGGCGGGAGACACCTCTGAGTCATCGCTGTCACCTGTGATGTCACTGGAGCATCATGAATTAAAGAAGAGATTCCCTGCAGTCAGAATAGCAATGAACATCACATCTATCAGCTACAAGATGTCAAACAATATCAATGGACTTTATAAGCTGTTTCCTTTGGCCACTCCATCTTACAATGTATTGGTCTTTTAGAAAGCATCACTATTATTTCCCTTCGCAGGCCTCTTGAGATGACTTTTCACCCCTTTGGATCATCGTCTTTTTATTTCTTCCCATGAATTGTCTTTATTACACCCTTCACTCCTCCTCTTCACCACAGGGTCAAACTGAAGACATGAAATTCATCATGTCATACAAGAGGAGCTATAAACAGGGAGAAATGTGAGCAGCAGTTCTCCTAGACAATATGGGAAAGGGGGAAATGGGAAGAAAGAGGATAAGAGATGAAGAGAACAAAAAACAAGCAATAGTCCGTCAGTTGGCTGCACTAAACAGCAAACACCAGCACAGCATTATGTGATGTCATGAGTGTTCCCATAGCAGCTTGCTTCTCCATCACCAAGACAAATCAATGGGTTAATGTGAGCTCTGGGAGGTCAGTCCCTTTGAATAATACATACAATGTGTGTGTGATAGATAACCCTCCCCCTCTGTGCTGTAATCATACCGTCAGATCACGCTTTGGTAGTATGGATTTGTCCAAATATAAATTAGCTGTACGTCAACACATTGGCTTCCTTCTCCTTCCCTATAGCATGTGGAAATGTGGAGGAAAAGGTGGCAAAAAACTGGCACACTGTTGTGTCCGTATGCACAAGTAGCATCACCTCAGAATGATAGATCATGTCAGTATATGTGCAGAAATACTGGCACATCATCTACAGAAAGTAATGCATGAACAGGTTGAAACTGCAGTTAACCCTCAGACATGAACGCATGTGACAGTTTTTTTCTGGAGTGAAGAGACAAGGTGTTGCATGTTAACAGCTTGGATGCAAAAGCTGCAGATGTGGCTCAGATTTGTGTTTTACCTGTGACAAAGCTCAGACTGGCGAGTGCAGGTTGGCCCTGATGAATAGACTTCATCAATCCAGCATGCATATTGCACATACAGTAGTTAAACAGCACATCCATCAAAAAACAGGCACAGCATCATGCCAGTTCATTTTTCTGTTTTATTTCCATGAAATCATTATCTTAATTTGAATCGAAAATATTCATCCAATCCATCTACTGCGAGGTGGTTTGATGCTCTGCAGTTGCCAATAGTAACCAAAGCTAGCCAAGAGCAAAATCCACTCGGCAGTGAATGAAGCAGAGAAGTGCTGGAGGAGGGTGGAGGGGTGTATTATATCACTGAAGATTTCAAGGACCAGCACAAGAGCTGTTGTCAATGAAAAGCATGCTTCATCAATGTAACGTCCAAACAGCACTGGTCACGACCCAAACTCTAGTCTCTTCTCTTCTTTACATTGCATTTCTTGTGTAATCTGTGTTATGTCACTCTTTGCATCAGTGTGTGTTGTTCTTAGACATAGAGGAAGTTGTGATGTGTCTAATGGGAATAAATATATTTTCATAGCATTAAACACATACTCTAGTTTGAGGAAAGCAGACATGAAAAGTCAGCGCACTGCATCTCCCGGTAAAACCATCCTCTAAGTCTACAGTACACATTATGCAGCCACATAACGCTCCCTGGCCGTCCATCCCCATTTATTTATTGACCGGGAGGTTTTCCTTTGAACGCAGAGGATCTATTGGTGCACCTGCTGCACCACGAGCATCAAAGACTGCATTACGTATTTGCAGTTCCTCTCTCTGACAGATGATGGCGCTGTCGCACCTGGGCGGAACAAGCAGAAAAAACGGGGCTGGGAATCCTGCAGGAGTCCGCCAATAGCAGCTCGAGTTGGAGGCTGCTCGTACTACAGAGCCACACGGAGATCTCTGCGCGCATCGCACCGCGCACACTGCTGGGAACCGGGAGAAATCACAGACTCACACTGGGAGGAAGCCGTGAACATCTGATACGGCGTCGATTGCAAAGACAGCACGGACTCCGGCTGATTCCTTCAGGTGGTTTTTAGACTAAAGGATCACACTGCTGGGCTCTCCTCTCCCGAGTGGCCACCGCGCGTACCTGGAAGGACAAGAGGGTTTGTTTGGTTTCCTGCTGGATTATCACTTTCAGCAAACACGCACAAGTGGCCAGCCAGCCGCCGGAGTCACATCAAGGGATTACAATTGTTTGTAAAGATCTTCTCGGTTGTACTTTGCAGCATCTTCTTCCTTTCCTGTGCTGAGCGCAAAGTGCTGCTAAATCCACTCTACCTGGACTTTGGACCTGAGTAGTAAGGGGCTTCGTGGTGAACTGCACTTGACAGGAGCGGCGACACAATCTGGGGAGTTCGGACTTGAGCAGCAGCTGAGGGGGAAACTGCAAATCCTGCGAAAATGCCTCTTGCCCAGATCGCGGAGCCATGGCCCACTATGGAACTGGTGCAGCTGGAAACGGAGGTAATGAGAGGTGAAATGTGTTGACTCGGTGTTTGCATGCGTTGTTTGGCCAGTTTTTAGCATTCAGTTTGGTTTGGTTCAGGTAAAATGGCGCACAAGACAGATAGATGCTGCAAAAAGATCAGCCCTCCATTCAAAGGTGTTCCAGTCACCACTTTCTTGGAAAAAAAGTTATTTAAAACAATACAAAACTATAATTCATAATGTATGTCCGGTGTTGTAAAGATGTACAGTCAAGATATTCCGTACAGATCTTTTTGGAGACAGTCCTGCATCATTCATAGGCTGTCGTTGGCAGTCTTAACCAATATGGAAATGATTCATTATTACATATTCATATGAGATTTCAGTTGGTCCCCAAAAAGTAGCTTCCACTGTTGAGCAACTCCTTTTCAAAGCACAGCAGCACCAAAGAGACCAGTCTGTGATGTAAAAGGAACTGGCTCATCCTCCTCACCACTGTCTGTCACCTGTAAAGTGAACTGTGTGTACTGCCTTTTCACACATGGCATCACATTAAAAAAGGGTGCTTCTGTACTGGTGTGGACCATTAAACTGAGTAGTGCATTTAGAGTTTAATAATACACAATCTGAAGCTTGAGTTCAGTAATGCAGGCAGCACAATTAGCCTTTTTGTCTTTTACAGTTTAATTTACACCAGCTCCTGTGCCACCAATCTCATGCTGCAGCAGTGAGTGTTTCAGAGTTTTAATTAAACTGAGAAGTGTCTGATCACCACACAGCAGGTAGAAGGTGATCTTGATGAGTATAAAGATGGGATGCTTTGCAATTTGGGTGAGAGAGAGGGAGAGATTTGTGGCCCTAATGTATCCAGACCCCTGTTAATGTGATGTAGCATCATTATTCTTCAATTGCCTCTTGAACAGGCTGGTTGCTTAGTGAATGTGCAGCTGTCACATTATGGTGACGATGAGCAGACAACCTGTGTCACATTAGGCTGCACTGCTTTCAAAACGAAATGCTTTTTGTAATGTGATATCTGCAGCGAGAAGTTTGAATTAGTCAGGCTATTAAGCAGGTGAAGGGAGCCATGTTTTGAGCGTCTGATCTCACAGATGAATGGCTCTGCTGCTCACAATATTGTCCTCGATCGGCGTCATCGTTCCGATTATAAATGAGGCTCATTTTTCCATCTTTCTGCTGCAGACAGCCTCTCTGATTGGACGGTGAAGCAGAGGAAGTAATTTGCAAGAATTTCAGTGACAAATGTAGTTTAGAGTTTGCTCATTAAACCTGAGGCCTAGTTCATGAAAGACGCCGTAATGAGTCTCTACTACTGCTGAGGAAGCAGACATTATGTATTGTGCACTTACAGATACAGTAAATTGCAGAGCAGACAGGTGCTATTATTGGTGCTTTATGATGAATGAAAAAACGACAAATATGGATGCACTGACACTGGATCAGACATGACGACGACTCAAATTGCTGGTATCGGTGCCAATGGGGCTGACCTGTTCAATTCAGTTCTGTGTGTTTATACTATATAAATTATATACTGACATTTTAATTCCTGTTTAAGTTTTGACCATTTTTTGTGCTGCATTAACAAGGCTTACACCTGAATTATAATTCCTGGTAATTTTGAAGATTTTTTTGCCAAGTTGCTGATACAAGATTTATTATTTTAATAATATAATAATTTATATCTGTATTTATTTGTTGCATTTTATTTTACATAGTTAAGAAAACAATGTTTAAGTCAAGCCTGATGTTTCCTTACACATAAAAGAATGATGTCCACACAGAGAGGCATACAGCTTATTAACTAAACACTTGCATCAGATCTGTACTCAGTATCGACTGATACCTAAAGCCCAGCTGTCGCTATCGGTATCAGGACTGAAAAAGTCGAGTCAGTGCATCCCTACGGCAGCTAATAATGCAGAAAGAAGCACTTTTGTAAACAGTGTCACCCTGACTTCAGACTCCACTATTTACAGAATTGTGCAGCATGTGAGTTGGCCGAGTAGCATATCACAGCTGAACAGATGGTGTATGAGCCTGTGAAGAGTGCTAAGTTTAATATGGATGCAAAATACTCTGCCTTTGGTACGAGTAATGGTCACAAGTGTTTCATAATAATCAAATTTGTGAGCACATTGCTAAAAATACAGTATGTGTGTAAATATCAGCCTATATATAGTGTAAGGAGAAGTCATTTTTGTGCCCGCATGTCAGTGTTGGCCCGCCGAAATCCAGTATGTGTAATTGATTTGATCGCACCAGTCGCTGCCAGTCAGTCACAGTGGGATCTGTGCCATTTATCTCTGTCACCAACCTACCAGCCAGCTGCACACTTTGGTTCGTGATGGCAGAGCGAGACGTCTCAGGTCTCGGATTGATTGAGCGAGTGAGACCGTGGAGGCCACGCCAGCGAGCATGTTGGGAGAGTCAAACCGCGGGTCCGCTGGTCATATATAGAGACAGATGGGATGGACAGAGACACACTTTTGGCAGGAAAACAAAGGATGGAAGGAAAAATAATGTTTCATAAAGGCACCAATCTTATCTTTAAACACAAAATGAGTTGCAATGATACGGCAGTTGTTTCCCCATCACTCATTATGAGTGTTTGGAAGGTGTCATGAACGGTAATCCGATTTACTGGCTTTTGTGCTCGAAGCTGTGACAAAGCAAGAAATGTTCAAAGAGCGCTATTCAAAAAATATCTGTTTGATTGGGTACATTTATTCATCACCAAACAACGTCTGTTATGAATTAAGTTCTCGGTGATTCATCTCTGATAAAGGCACTTCCAACAGATCAGCCCCATCCTGTCCCTGCTGAGTCACTACCACCTGCATCGGCCACTGTCATTACTAGGTTAGCGAAGGTCCTCCAAAAGATCTGAATCATGCCTCTGTCAGTGTTTATTTATTGCAGATTAATGCTGGATCCACATTCCTTCAAGATGTTTGACCTTTGGTGAAGAATCCAGTGCCAGCCCTGAAACTTTATGCTTTTGATATAATAGAGCGCTATAGGAATGAGTCCTAAAACCCAGAAATGATGGGTTGCTAACTTCCTGGTGGTTGATCCGTGCAGCACTTTTGGAAATTTGTGTTTGGTGGATTATTTCTCTGTTGCTACAATGCTAATTGGCATTGTGTTTTACATAATTGGAAAGCCTGTTTATTTACCTTCACAATGATGTCCAACTTGTAAGGATCATGCATTTGTGGGATGAGCAGCACAGCTGAATATGTGGGTAGCGCCCAAGTGAAATTTGTCATTTCAGCCAATGTTAAACAGCGTATTCTCCGGTTTGACTCTTGTTGCCAATCAGTCCTGCCAATCAGGCGCCTGATTGGCAGGACTGATTGGTAGCAAATCATCTAATGTCAAAATCATGTCAGAGAAGAGATGAGGAGATTTGTTTTGAAACCATGTTGGTTTTGAAAAAGCTGACTTTTCACAAATAAACGGATCCCTTTTGTGATCCTGTGGTCTTGTCTTGTGGTGCCTGATTGGCAGCACCTGGAGCTCAGCACCAACAGGAGAATACACTGTTCAGCATTGGCAGAGAATTTTGGTAAATCTCACTTGGCTCCTACCCACATATTCAGCTGTGCTGCTCATCTCACAAATGCATGATCTTTACAAGTTGGACATCATTGTGACGGAAAATAAACAGGCTTTCCAACAAAGTAAAATACAATGCCAATTAGCATTGTAACAACAGAGGATTAATCTACCAAACACAAATTTCCAAAGTTTTTATTCTGAGTTTCATATGAAACATTATGAAACAATAGTGGGCAGTATGCTCACTGTAGCTTAAAGCAGGGATAGAAGCAATAGAAGTAGTTTCCACAGGGTCAGAGGTCAAGGAGAGGTGGGATAAGTTAGTGATTATTTAGGTTCATAAAACTCAAGAGCTATGTTCACAAAAAGTACAAAAATGTTTGTATTAATGGGAGAAGGGTCACTTGTTTTGTAACCAAGTCTTCCTCCTCCCTTTCCTCTTTCTTTTTAAAGTTGAAAATGCTGACTATGTTATTTTGCCCACTCTTGCTGCGTCTTTGATTTGACTGTTTTTCTGCTTGTTTTGTAGCTTGATAAGACACTTTTCGCTGGTTTAGTTTTGTGGTTCCGATCTGTGTTTTGTTCAGAGTGGTTTGTTTGGCAGCCCTCTTCACAATGGCCAATGTTTCAGTGCATGTTTTGTTTCTCAGTCTATTGTACTCATTCTTTAATGCATTTTTTCTCTTTTCTTCTCTTATTTTGATCTTAACTTGCCATTTACTTTTCCAACCTGAACTCTGTTTCTGTTCTGGATAAAATTGTATTTCGGTCCACTAATTGAAGTTAAAAGTCATATATGTCCATTGTCACCTATGCGACGTCCTTTTACCATAAACTCTGCTCACATTTAAGAATAAAAGTGGATGGAAATGAGACGGGGCAATCTAAAAAAATCAGTGTGTTTACTATTCATTAGGAAGGACTGCACAAGCCGAGACTTAAAGAGCAGAGCAGGATTGCACAAGTCTAGATGATGGCAAGAGAAAGGGATGTTTTTTCAGCTATTATGTAACAGGGCATGTAGATGAGAAAGTAGGGTTAACACAGGGAACATGTGCCATGTTTGCACACCAGGCGTGGTCAGCGGTGCACACTTGAGTCAAGTACTTGTGTGTGCATACTCAAGTTTGTGCTTTGCTCCCTGTGTGCATGTGCATGCATGTACTGTAGGCTTAGCTGCTAATCTGGGTGTGACCTGTTGAACACCTAGCAGGGCTGTGGGAGTGGAGCAGGGCTGGGTGGGCATGTGATAAGAAAACCCTTTGCTTGATAGGAGCCTTGAGAAAGTGAGTCCTCTTGTCTTTTGACTTTCAGAGTGAAAATTAACCTGCGAGTGAAGCCAAGGCTGTACGGTGTCCTATGTTGGGGACCGGCATTGACCAAAAGACAACATTAGTAACGTGACCTGCTGTCTGTACTGGCAGCCGGTGAGATTACGAGAAATTCAGTCAGACAGGATCACAGGCACAGACAGAAGAATGGTTATTGTATTTCTTAGTTGCTTGGTTACGGGGCAGCGCTGCTCTAATCAGGCTGTTAAAACACAGATTTATCTACCAAACACACAGTACCAGCGCTCTGAGATTGTTTACTTTGCCTAATCATATAGGAGTCCTGTGAGAAATAAAAAGTTCTGCCGCTCGGCTCTGGCAGGTTTAATAGGTTGGTCTGTAAATCGGTTTACAGCCTGCATGTGGCCTGTAAATTTCTTCTATCCAACTTAAGTGCATCTTGCATCATTTTTCTGAATGTGTTTTTACACAGTATAGTCCACTCACAATGGTTTCTAAATCCTCTTTGTTTATTAATGTCTTTGAGCATATTTGTGTGTGTGTGTGTGTGTGTGTGTGTGTGTGTGTGTGTGTGTGTGTGTGTGTGTGTGTGTGTGTGTGTGTGTGTGTGTTGGCTCATTGAGGAAGCCCAGGGGAGAGGAAGCACCATTAACTGGGCCACTTGGATCAGCCAAGCAAAGCTAATGAGGTTGAAATGTGTTGAGCAGCAACGTCGGGAAGGCATTGTTGACCACACACAGAAATCCAAGACAGTTGCACTTCTGATTCTCACTGGTGGTCTTCACCATGCTGGGTTAAACACACCTCACTGATGGCATACGAGATGCAAGGAAGGAAAGAGTCAGAGCGTGGAGTGAAGTGGGGTGATTTCACTTCAAGATTGAGTTTATCTGCATTGTAACAACACGCACTCTGCACTTCCTCTCCTTTGAAATCACGGCTCCTAAAACACATCTGCGCTCAACTTCGAACTGTGCTTGGCCGCTTAATTGTTTCCATTTCTCCTGTCGCCTTGTATTACAGCTTTTATTACTGCCACAGTTTGGCTAAATTAAATTGCCTCCCTTGAGATGATGATTAAAGTTCAACCAGATGAACTGCTGGTATCTAAAAAATGCCCGGAGTTGTACTGTAGCACCCATGCGATTTATAGCTGTTGGTTATTGCTCCAGTGAAACTCAAAGCAGGAAATAAGGAAGAGCATCCAGTTGCCAAACACATCCAGTCTCTCAGCACAGAATGTATTGTGAGAGGTATTAGAGCGACAGTAAATCAAATCCACGGTCTTTCTGTTCAGGAGGTTCTCTCTGGTATACAAGAGCTCAGCAAAGCCGCTCTCTTGTGCTTCCTTTACGCCTCGCTCTTTTCCCCATTCTGTTTAGTGTTTGATTGTTGAGGCCGCTGCTTGTCATTGTGTTGACTGCCTGTCATGTTTTGTGCAGTCTAAAGGAAGAGGAAGCGGGAAGAGGGCATGGAGGAAGTGAACAAACTGAGGGTCGCCCCTCCGTGGTGGAAAAACAAAGCAGAAGGCGGGGGAGTAGTTTGTTAAGGGTGTTCTCACACTCGGCCAGAATACTTGACTGAACCCACGAGTGTTTCTTTAAACACTGCAAGGGTTCAGTTATCATCCTGGATTTATTTTCATGTTTGACATGAGGTATAACACTATGCATCATTAAAAGGCCACTCTACATGTTCAGGTCAGTGTTCACAGGTTGGCGTCAGCCTCCTCTGTGGCTCTAGAGGAGCTTTGTTATGTCTGAAAGAAAACATTACACCATGTAAATTTTACTGTTCAAAGTGAACTTTGAAAGGCATTAGGCATTAAAAGGAAAGGAGGGTCTGCCTAAAGACACTGCTAAGTTGCATTATGGGAATTGTAGGATCCTTTGTATGTGGAGTTGACCCATACCAGGAACTAAAGGTCAGAATAGCTCAACCTCTGCTGCTTTGATTTTGACCTTTTCTCTATTGTTTTTAGAGTTTGGAAACCTTGTTTTTATTTATTTATTTATTTTTTTTTAATTACTGGTCCCAATAACTACACGCAGTGATAAACCATAAAACAGGGTAACTTTTTCATCATGAAAGTGATCCCTCTAGATTTGAGTTTATTAATAGTTTTTATATTTTCATAAAAACTAAAAATGGGACCCATCAAATGCTCTGTAACATCTGTAACTTAACACCACATCTAATTAATATATGAATAAAGGCACAAAATTAAGTACAACGATAATACAAGTCATAATTTGACGCACGCGTACACACACCTACACACACACACACACACACACACACACACACACACACACAACCAATAACTGTATTTGACTTCCAGTATGTGGTTGAGATGGACCCAGGACTTGAAAATCATTTTCATACAGATAAAATAAATTTCATGAAATAAAATCCTTCTGTTGTCCAAAAAAGAAATCTGTGATCCGCATACGATGAAGTCCTCTATATCTGTGGTTCTCAACCAGGGGTCTGGGAAGAGTTTCAAGGGGTCCCAAGAAAAATGGGGAATAGATTATTTTCACAATTTAATTCACTACAGAAGTGAACCAAATGTGACTTAGAGTGACTATTCTGATCATAGGTTTCATTTCCTCCATGGTTACGACAGAACTGGTCTTAATCATATCTACCAATCAAAATCCTTTAAGACAGAAGTCTCTGAAGGGAAATGTCATCAAATGGGGGTCCTTGACCTAATGTGTATTAATTTAGGAGTCCTTGATGTGAGAAAGGTTAAACCACAGGTCTATATGTGTAAATACCCCGAGTTGGCTGGACAACCCATCTTACTGATGATTATTAATAATTAATAATAATAATCCTAATTTGACATGACATCATAATGGCCCCGTTTTTTTAAGAAGTATATCACAGGAATCTCTCAAAATCCCCTCTACCCTCTATCCCCTTATCATTCTCCTTGTTGTTTGACCTTAGGGATGCATAGGGATGCAAATTTTGAAAGATTTTAGTAATTGATATCCAATTATTAACCGTTAAACAACAAGATTAGTGCGTTTCATGCAGCGGCGCTCCAGCTGCAGTATATGAGCACAACAGACAACTGAGTCAACAGTTAACCATCAGGAGAGTTACTATAGCAGCCACGGTGCTGCGTTCACTGTCTCAAGTTCACCGCTCAGGAGCGTTTGCAGCCACGGTGCTACGTGTAGTGTTGCGGACATGCAGCCACTTTCCCAGTAAAAGTCTTCACCACACGTTTAGTTTAGTTTAGCAGGTTGGCAGCTGTGTGTCTGCCCGGCGTAACGACACTCTGTCACCCAGACTTTTGCAATTGTACGGCAAACAGCGGGTGTGTTTGCCAGTTAACAGACAATTGCCGGTGGCTTCGTGCCGTTCGTCCGGCAGACCGTGTGTGGGTTTGTCAGTGGTGTTATAGCTGTGAACGCAGCTGTTGCAGACAGTGAGTATACAGTTTATTTGTTGGTGAATAAATGCTACCAGGCTACAACTCCTCAGCTGGAAGCCCAGAGCCAACTTCCTGTGTCTGCGCCAGCTCTCACTTATGGTGGACCAGCTTCTTAAACTGATGAGCCGCTCCTCTGCATTTTTCTCAGCTTTTTAATTAATGATTAATAAAGCCTTTCACCAATAGCATTAATCACTTGAAATGCTTAATGTCGGTTATCGGTTCATTATTATCATCCCTACAACCGAATGATACACATCTAATGACATAATCCTACTGTATGTTCAACGTTAGCCGCCCATATCTGCCGTATGAACAACATGTTGATTTTTTGAACAGCCTTCAGTGAGCAATTGTTTTTCCAAATAACAATGATTGGTCTTTTCTGCAAGACTCACCTACCAGGGAGCGAATGAGTGATGTGTGTCAGCCCGAGATTATTAGCTTTGCCAGCCGAGGAGCAAAGTGCTGGATACAGTGGACTGTGGCCACCCACACAGTCTTGCAAATATCCTCTTGTATCTCTCTCTCTTTCTGTCTGCCATCTTTACACACACACACACACACACACACACACACACACACACACACACACACACACTATGATATATGCACTGACACATACTGACTGTTTCTCACATGTGCTTTCTCCACAGAACGGCCAGAGCACTGCTGAGGACGGAGTCACGCCTGCTGTCAAGGTACACGCCATCTTTGGCATGCACACACACTCACAAATGCAAAGACGCACACAAAATGTGACCCAACATTCATGCAGCTTAACATCCAATA